>LR751713.1:126316-141982 GCA_902729485.2 Mus minutoides | reverse complement strand
AAAAAAAAAAATCATGTACTACCTATTTCCCAACCACTGGATAAAAGCTAGAGACATATTCTATTCTAGGAATATAGGACTCGGACTATGAGCGTGTGGCATGCAAACATGAGGACCTGAGTTCAATCCCCAGAACCCAGGTGAACAAAAGCTAGCTTGCTGGCACATGCTTAACAACTCCACTCTGGAGAAGGAAAGAGAGCAAGATCCCTGGGGCTTGCCAGTTAGCCAGCCTAGCCTAGGCCCAGGAGAGAGAGAGAGAGGGAGGGAGGGAGGGAGGGAGGGAGGGAGGGAGATATGGATAGATATGGACATGTCCATAGCAACCAAGTTTGCCCTTTCTGTCTCCACAGAATATGTGCATCTGTGCACGTGCATGCTGTATCCAACCTGCATCTGCGCCTGGACCCTCCAGGGGTGTCTGTGGAGCCAGTTCAGCCCTGCCACTGTGTTTTGTCTCCAGCCTCCAAAGGGAGTCATCCCTCCAAGGGACTTTGAATTCATCATCAAGAGAGGCGGATTCCCTAAGAACAATCGGCGCCCGGGTGCTGTCTCACTGTGGACTTCCTGAGAGGCTCGGCTCATGTTTAGAAGCACTAATAGAAGTTTTTGGAAAACTGACAAAAGGGTGCGCATGCTCACTGTTGCCAGTAAAAACTAACACCACTGAAACCCAGTGCTCATGCATCAACTAAACTGACACAGGAAAGCTACAGAATAATAAAATATGGGCAAGATAGTAAAACCCAATAGAAGGAAGAAATCAGAACCAAAGGTGTGTGTGTGTGCACACGCGCAAGCAAAAAAAAAGCGTACTTTATTCGTTCTAGTACAATCACTCAAAGGAGCCTGCTAGAAAACTGTTGCTATTAGTTGGGAGAAGCAAGGAGACGCTGTACCTGCAGGACATAGTCGAGCGCTATGTGCCGGAAGCACTTCCGCGTGGCCGTGAGAATGTTTGCCGCCTCTTCAACCTCGTGCTGTTTGTTTCTTTGAACTTGGGCATTTTTTACTAGTGCGTTTTCCTTTTCTTCACTGACTTTTTCAAATTGTTTCTTGGCATCTTTGAATTTTCTAAGATCTCTAAAAATTAAAAATTTAGTGAAACTTTCTTCAAAATAGCCTTAGACTTTAACTACTGTTGCTTCCCCTAACGCGCTCCGTCAGACATTGGCAGTCACCGCTATCCCCCCGAGGCACGCGTCCTTCCGCAGGTCCTGGTCATCACTTACCTGAGAAGCCTGGACAAAGGAAGTTCACAAGGGACTTTTGTGATTTGGGAATATTTATACAGACTGTGAGTTTCCACCTTAATCCAAAACTCAAAGATAAGAGCTCAAAAGGTTTCAGATTTGGACTATTTTAGACTTTTTTTTTTCAGAGATAGGGTCTCTCTGTATAGCCCAGGCTGTCCTAGAACTTACTCTGTAGACCAGGCTGGCCTTGAACACACAGAGATCAATCCCCCTGCTTCTGTTTCCCCGAGCACTGGGATTAAAGGTACGCACCACCACAGCCAGCACATTTTAGATTTCTAATTTTTAGCTTATGGAGCTTATCGAGCCAATGTTTCATTATGTAAATCTGTATGATTCAAAATGCAAATAGTGATAAAATTAATATAACAGAAAGATAATTTTCTAAAGATAAATTCAAAACATGCACATGGTTTAACGGTGATACTGGTGTTTGTTTGTTTGTTTGTTTGTTTTTTAAATACCAGTGTATGTAAGACTTCCTACAGAGAAATACAGATTTGAATGGCCTTTCCCAAAGATTAAAATTCATTCAGCTTCTGGCTAAGTCCTAAGGATCTGAGAGGTCTTTTAAAACACACTTTTGCTTTTAAGAAACAATACTCAGAAGGCCATCTCGGGCAATACACCTACATAACACCTCTTGGAGGCTAAGGAGAGAGAACTGCTAGCTCCAGGCCAGCCTGGGCAGTGGAGCAGGACTCTCTCTGTCTCAAAACATGTCTTTAAAAAAAGGAAGCAAGAGAAACAATCTCTTGGTAGAAGAAGTTAGTTAAAACACATAAAAGATAAAAATAAAGTCTTCAAGCACACATGTACACACGTGTGTACAGAGCTGGGCCCAGTGAAGGCATTAGACAGGCCTTGTAATGGTCTAAAAGGATGAAGCCCTGGCTCTCTGTGTCCTCAGCCATGTAACACATCTCTGCCATTACTTCTACTAGGAAGCTGATAAGCTGAAAACAAAGGGTTTTTAATTATAATAGATACATCTAAAAAACTCTATGACTTTTTAAAAGACTCCAACCTTTTTCTATGTGCATCTAAGAGTAAAGCATTAGGAAGCAACTTGTAAGTGCTGCTCAGACATCTTTGTAACATAAAGCCTAACCCATGGGCTGGGACTGTGGACTGCAGGCAGAACCCTTGCTTAACATGGAAGGCTGGGGGGTAAGGGGTATCCACCGCAGTTCTGTCTGCACGACCTCAAACCCAAATTAACCACTCACAGCAACAGATAATGCTATTTGACCCTACTACTGTATTATAATGTCCCTTACTTATCTTTAATACTGTGCCTGAATTAACCTGATACTTGCATGAACTCTCAGCTAGAAGCTGTACAAAAACTAGATTACTAATGTGGAAAAGAAGTTTTCCTTAACTTGGAAAGTTTAACTTAATTATTTACTTCTAGTTCAATTTTATTTCATATGTAAACACAATACAACTCTCCCAAATTGTCACAGGTTACAATTTCTGTGGCTCATTCTTATCTATTACATTATCTTCTCTTCAAAGAAAATACCATATCAAGACTAGAGAACATTAAGTATTTCAACCACCACCCTTGGGGCTTTTAAATTACATTTGTATCTTCGGTGAGAAACTGTCTGGACTCTCATATGCTCCAGGTGACTCCGATTCTCTCACAGACTTAGAAGAAATGAAACGCACTCCACAAAGCAAACAGGCCAGTATTTTCAGAAACTTGATTCCCATAATTTTCTTTTACCATCTTCAGCCACATCCACGGCCACGCCCCCAACCCCGCCCCCGAGCCCCGCCCCCACAGTGGCTGGCTGGTTATTCCTCCTCCTACCATCCACCCCACCCTCTTAACTACAGCAGACTTACTCTTTGACAAAGTTCTGAAGCTGGGCCTTAATTGATCTCTGAGTTTGGTCAAATAGAATCTAGAAAGTAAAACAAAAGATTGAATGTGAGAAAGAAAATGTAAAGTAAATACCACGTTCCCTCGACAACGCCCCACCCAGTTCCAATGACACCTCATTTCTTATTGAAGACCATGAAAGTGATAAATGAAATTGAAGCCAGTTTTGAGCCAATTCTATGAGCCTCAGAAATAACTTGTTTTTCTTCACTACAGAAAAGCAACCAATTTCAATCCCTCTTCAGATTTTGGGAGCCAACCCACAGCAACGCAAACCCCTCTTTCTCCTCTTTCTCCTCTTTCTCCTCTTTCTCCTCTTCCTCCTCTTCCTCCACGCCAGCTGAGAACAGCAGCAGCGGCACTGCCTGACCCATCCGGGAGTTTCCACTGGGAAGACTTGGGACCAGAAACAATGGATGTATTGAGTTTCAGTCAGCATTACACAGTCCTGTCGGTCAAAGCACAGCTTTGAGTAGAGAGAACAAAATCTCAATGCTCGGAACAGTGCTCTGTCCAGGTGTTACGGTGCCCCGTGCCCAGTGCTGATGCCTCCCTACAGAAATTCCAAGTACTTTCAGAATTGTCAGAAGGACTTCAAGTTCTGGATTTGAAATAGAGTGAGAAGAATAGAGTCTGGAGAAACAATACACAAAACAGTCAAGAAAAACTTACAAATAATTCTAATTTAAAATACTGCATCTGCCCAATTTGCTTCCAGGAAAAAAAAATGATGTGTTTTTTTTTCTTGTATCCTATTAAGCCCAACATAAGCAAAAGAAACTATAAAAATCAAAATGGAACTAAATAAAAAATTGATAAAGACAAAAATCAATAAAACGAAAGTATGGTTCTTTGAGATTATAAAAATGGTAAATGCAGAGTGAAGGCTGTGACCAGAAATTAGAAAGGGAGCAGGCCCCACAATGCAACTTCCACAAGACTGCTCAGGAAAGTGTCCCTAAAGAGAAGGCCAACATCGCTGCAGGTGGGTGGAGTGACTGGATGCAGTCAATTAAAATTATCTGACTAGTGGCTGCTGCCCTGAGAACTGCTGGGAACCACATGGCACCAGTCAGCTTTCCAGGGAAGGGACACTAGGGTGGAGCCTGCAAGGCGGGCACTGTAAAGGAGGTGGCTCGCCAGCCCACTGTCTCAAGATGCAGTTCCCATTCAGTGCCATGCCTAGGATGCTCTTATCCACAGATGTGTATATATTAAATATGTATACATGTATGTATTTAGCCAGTAACTGTATCAATAATAGCCAAAACTTTAAAAAAAAAAAAAAAAAAAAGGTCCACTGTGGTAAGCAAAATAGGGCCACAATTTTTTAAAGAGTATTTTTTCCTTTTGAGACAGGGTCTCACTGTGTAGCTCCAGTGTCCTGGAACTTGTATGTGGAGCAAGTTTGCTTTCAAATCAGAGCTCTGCCAGCCTCTGCCTCCCTCCCGAGCATTAGAGGGTGCATCACCACAGCAGGCCCATTTCTTTTCTTTCCTGAGATCTCATGCCCAGGCTGGCCTCCGACTGGATTACACCACTCCACCCCTCTGCGTCACTCAGGGAGCTCTGACTAAATGGCCACAGTACTTCACCTAGAACATCCATCCACAAACTCTTTGGCAATCCTTGCTTCAAAAGCAGACCCTCATTCTTTTCACAGGTGGGAGCTGTTGCCTGCTTCTTCTAAACAGTCATATAGACTTGACATTGTGACCTCTGGGACTGGGTCACAGCAGGCACTGACATTTCCTTTCCCTTGTCTTGGGTCACATTTGGAGAGTAATAGACTCTGTTGTCATTAGGACACTCATGCAGTCCTGCAAAGAAGATCTTTGGAAGACAGCAGCGGTGGCACAGGACTTTGATACCAGCACTCAGGACTCAGAAGCAGGTGGATCTCTGGGAGCTCCATGCCTGCCTGGTCTACAGAGTGTGTTCCAGGGCAGCCAGCACTACACAGAGAAACTATGCTGAAAAAACAAAAAGAGAGGCATCAGGGGGAGTGGAGAGGGGTCCTAGGAAAAGAACTTGGGCCTCTGGCTAAGAGGGATATAATTAAAACCCCTTAGACATGGACCTGTTGGTCCATGTGAGGACCTGAAATGAAAAGTCCCAGCCCCAATTACTTATGCAGCATCCAGTGAAAGACATCAAGACATCAAGCCAGAGCCACCCAGTGACATCTCCCAAACTCCTAACTCGGAGAAATATAAGGTAACAGATGCTTGTTTTCTTAATCCTTAAGTTCAGGGCCAACTGAAATACAGTGATATAGTCACTGGGCTGGAAAGATGGCTCACTGGTTAAGAACACTGCCTGATCTTCCAGAGGTCCCGAGTTCAATTCCCAGCAACCACATGGTGGCTCACAATCATCTATAATGGGATCTGATGCCCTCTTCTGGTGTGTCTAAAGAGCTACAGTGTACTCATATAAATAAAATATATCTTTATAAAAAAAAAAAAGATAATATAGTCACCAACAAGTGAGTGCTATGAGTGGTGGCACACTCATACAATGCAATGTCACTAAGCAGTAACAAGAAGCCAAGCAATGTACACACAATATGACAGCGGCTCAAAATAACTGAGTGAAACATACTAGACCCCCAACATCAACCAGACTGCAGACCAAGAGCTGACTAGGAATGAGGGCTGAAGACAGAGAAGAAATTACAAAGACGCCAAAGGAAACGATGGGGGGCACAAAATACGTCACAGCTTACCGCGATTTGTCATGATGCAGTATATATCCTATTCACTATAAAGAGTGAGTGTATACCAAAGGAAAAATGTATTCTGAAGCTGGAACTCTTCATCCACACCCTCTAAAACACTGCACTCCCAAGATAAAAATGTATACATACTTGATAAGCAGGAGCAGTATTTTAAGAAACTCATTAGTCTCCCTGTGTCTTTCTGAAACATGACGTCATGTGTAGTCCAGGCTGCCTTCAAGCGTGTAGTCTTCCCGCCTCAGCCTCCCAGACATGCACCACTGCATGTGGCTAGCCTAGGGATTTGTATTTCATCCTCTACAGTGAAGACAAAGCTGCTAACACATGGGCAACTAAATACAAGCTGTCTCCTCTGCCGATGTCAAGGCATACACTATCCAACAACAAACTTTCCCTATGCTCAAATGCTGTACAGGTCGGCCTCAGTTAGTTGGCTAGAGGTCCATCTCAATTCCTAGTCACTGATCTATACCCTGCTAAGGTATACATTTCTTTTCATATGTTTCATATGCTAAAAGTAAATATCAACAACAGCCAACACTGCTGCTGCGGTGAGCAGCCGTGCGTAACAAATAACCAACAAAGGTTCTCTACTAATTACAGATCAGTCTCACATAACTACAGAATAGAAGACAGGGCTTGGGAACCAGTGCTCAATTCAAGCTGTGTCCCCCTTGGGCGTGGGCCTCATTAAAGCAACATTATCTCTGCTGTACTCAAGGAAAGATGAAAGCTGAGATGTACATCGCAGATGGCAGACACACCACTTCAGAAAGTCAGCAGGGAAACAAGGACAGACAAGAAGACAAGCCCACTACAGATCCACAGGTAGCTCCAGCCCTGCTTCCCATCCAAGCCATGATTTACGGGCCACTGACTGAGACAATGTGTTGTAAAATCTTTATGATTCCTATTATCCAGGGACCACACCGCTCCTACCTGATGACTGTGGAGGACACAAAGGCATTATCGCTCTTTCCAGAACTGAGTAAGGGGTAAAGTTATGGCTTCTGACCCTGTAGGATCACTGAATCTTTTGAGCAATCCCATTAGGCTCTTAATAAAGAACTAAAATAATCAGCAGGCTCTTCTTTGTAACCCTCAGTAGTTAACAGTCCTGTGAGTTACTGTTATTCTTGTGATAAAGTAACTGACAAAAGGCTGCTTAAAGAGAATTTATACTGACTCCATCCTGGCAGGAAAGGGATGGTAGTGGGAAAGGACATAGCTGTGGCAGCAGGGACATGAGACAGTTGGTCACAGTGCAGCTGCAGTCAGAAAGCAGAAAAACATAAACCGTGGGTGGTGCTCAGCTTCATCTCCCCTCTTCCCGTGTATCATTCCTAGACCCCAGCCCATAGGTGGTGCTGTACACACTCAAGATAGCTCTTCACTCCTTAAACCATCCTTACATCCACACAGGAGTGCCTCCTATGTGACTATAGATACCATGAACGATACCCAAGCACATCACTTTAACCATAATGTTCCACCCCAAGCTTTCTAATTCATCCAAATTCCAAAGTCCCCTCAGACTTACCAGATCCAGCACTGCTCGAAAGCCCAGTGCCACTCATAAGACTCAGAGCATGTCTTAACTTTGAGGCATAAAATAACAATAAATAAGTTAACTATTTCTAATATGTAATGAGACCAATAGGCGCTCTCACTCTAAAATGGAGAAACTGAAGACCTGGCAAGGATCAGACCAAAGCCCAGTTGTGGAAACATAAAATTCTGCAGCCACACGTCCAACATCTCAGGCTCTTGGCAGCTTTCAGGCTGGAATGGCCTTGGGTAGCTCCTTCGGCTCTCTCTCTCAGCTTGGCACCATCTGGTCCCTGCAACTTTTTTCTACTGATATTACCAGAGTCCTGGCATCTCCAGCCTCTGGGGTCTCCACTGTAACTTAGGGTTCATTTTCAAAAGCACTTCCTTGCATGGACTCCAACCTTGCTTCAGCAGTTTTCTAGAACTGTCTGTGCCCTGAGAAGGCTAAAGAGCAGGGCACTAACCAGATGGCAAGATACCACAACCCAAAAATCGGCACCATATGGACAGTGCTGGCAGGCTCTGACGTAGTCAGGTGCCCTCTACCACATCTGGACCTCTCTGGACCTCGGTGGCTGGACATGGAGAAACAAACACTTGCCTAGAAGGTTGTTTCCACACAAGGAAACCCTTCCCAGGTGTCCTCATTCTTTCTCCCTTTCACGGTGGGAGTCTCTCTAAGACCCTCCATCTGTTATCCCAGCAGACACCCTTAACAGTGCTCATCTCTCTAACAGTCATGGGGCTTTCTCCATGCTCTGCTTGTCCAGAACTGTAAATCTGCCACACTCCTCACCAAAGTCCATGTTTTTCACACTCTTCCATTCTACCTGTGGCTTCTCACTGTACATTAGAGGAGAGCAATGAGCCGTAACCATGCCGCAGCCTGAATGTTGTGCTGCCTTGAAATGTCCGCCTCCAATCTGGTTAGTGCCCTGCCCTTTAGCTTAGTCTCACTTCTCAGGGCACAGACAGACTGCTTTCCAGGATGCAACATCAATGGCTTCTAACTCAATTCCCAAGACTCCTGAAGAGGGGGTGGGGGAGACTATATACAAATTAGCATGGGCAGAAGATGTGGAAAAAGTGGAACAAATAAACATTGGTTTGCCTGTTGAAACTTGTAATTCTCTGCAATCTTGTGAGCAGTCTACAATGTCCACATTCCTAGCAATACTCTGAAGGACCCACTAAGTCCTGCATGAGTGTTCCCACACCCTCCTGCAAACCAGTTCTAAACCTACCAAGCACGTGACCAGATTTATCACAGCATCAGTCCGGTTTCTTAGAACCAGTTTTCTGTCTTAGCTTTTCTCATCACTCTGACTAAGGAAGGAAGGGTTTATATTCTGCCAAAGCGGGAGGCAAGCCACAGCAAAGAGAGTGGCTCTCACACGTGGCAGGGGTGTGAGACACATTTGTTATTTATTATAAAGCGGAGGATGGATGCTGGTACTCAGTTTGCATTTGCCTCTTTATTCTGTCCATGGGAGAGTCTCACCTACATTCAGGGTGCACCTCCTTCCGACTCTCCCACAGCTTTGACTCAGAATCCAATCAACTGCCAATGAAGACTCACTAGTTCAGTCTCAACAGGCTCCGACCTCTGCCATTGCTAATCTGTCCACTGACCTTTTTGCCCCTCCTCAGGCAATGGTTTTCTACTGGATTAGGTATTAAAATCAAATTGTTAGCAGAGGGCTAAGCATGGTGGCCCACACCAGAAATTCCAGCATCTGAAAGGCTGAGACAGAAAGGCCAGGAGCTCTAGGCCAGCCTGATCTGCCTGACATCTCAAACTTCCTAGAAATGCAGGGTCACGGCAGACAGCAGCACATCTGTGAGCCCGGCTGTGAACAGGAAGCAGAAGCAGATCACAAACGCAAGGCAGTCTGGGAATGCAGTGAGCTGAGCCAGCCTGGACTCTCTGAGACCCTGTCAGGAAAAGAGGGAAGGGAAAAGGAGATTACAGGGGAAAGGAAGGAGGAAAGAGGAAAAAGGAAAGGCAAGCGAGTGGAAGGGAGGAGAGAGGCAAGGAGGAAGGGAAAGTGGGGCAGGAGAGGGGATCAACATCCACGTTTACTAAAGTCTTCCAGTAGCTTGTTTCTACAGTTACATGGCCTGAGGTGATTGACAGGAAAAAAAAAAAAAAAAAAAAGCAAAGACAGAAAGACCAGCCACACATTTCTGGATTCCCCATCCTTGCTACCAATGATTCTGACCTTAATTAGGTCGGTTTGCAAATCTGCCCCATATCTGACTGCACTGAGAGGGATCTGCCAACAGCAGCTAAATCACTGACTCATGTCCACTCACACAGAAAGCAGCCTCTGGTGGGTTTCACAGCTCCAGAAAGAGGCAGACAATTAAGCGGTCCACAAGAGCAGAAGTCAGCATCCTTCCTCTATAAAGGGATGTATAGTAAGGAGCACTTTACTTATGCCATCTGCACAAACCATCACAATCATGCAACCTTGTCAGGAATACAATACTCAAAGAAATGAGTAAAGCTGTGTTCCAGTAAAATTTGAAATGGTAATAAATAAAATAAAATATAAAAGCAAGGGACTAAATTTGGCCTGTGAGTGACTTTCAAACTGGCTGCTGGCCTCTCTGATAACACAGATGTGGAACCGGGTCCTACAGGTCCAACAGTTCACAGGTGATGCTGGTGATGCTGATGTTACTGGGCCAGGGACCACTATTTACCAAACAGAATCTCTGATGTACATAGGAAGTCAGAGACTGTTGGCAGCACACACAGAGCCTGCACAGGTCCAAGCCAGATGGGATTCCAGTGCTAAATAAGAGGGGGAAGTAGACATAAGCTCCCCTCACTAACCAAGAAGCTACCTCCAACTGACAACCACTTTTCTCCAATGGAGTCTCACCAGGTACACAAGCTTCGCTACTCATTCTCAGAACCACCGAGGGTGCTCTAAAGTGACTGAAGGTGAGAGTTCTGTTATGGGTGTCATAAACAAACGCCGGACAGCTTACTACAGGAAGTTTCCCAACATACATACAACTAAACACCATATATTAAGAGTTTAAAACTGTGGTCAGCTGTGTACAGCCAACCAACAATTCTCCCATGTCTGCAGGAGCATGTCACTGTACAACCAAGAGTCAGACTTAATTTTCTTATCTTGAATTTGACCTGATTGTGAATCTTGCTGTTTGATCAAAAGATTGTAGCCCACGGGGAAGGAACGTAGCTTCTAGACTGTGGTCTTAAGAGATAAGAGGTGTTAGACACCCAGCCAACTCCAGCCGGTCTTAGCACCGGTCTTAGCACCAGACAAGTTGACCCTCTAGTCACCCAGCACCCAGCCAGACCAGGAGCAGAGGCAAGCTGGCCACCTAACATCCTGCCAAATAAACACGAGTGTGTATTGGAAGCTGCCAAGTACTGGAGGGGATGTCAGATTCTGGAAGGTACTGTCGGCCACACACAAGACGCTGACAGTTATGTTCTATAAAAATTTTAAAAGCTAGCTGGGCAATACCTCTCCTGGGCATATACCCAGAAGATGTTCCAACTGGTAATAAGAACACATGCTCCACTATGTTCATAGCAGCCTTATTTATAATAGCCAGAAGCTGGAAAGAACCCAGATGTCCCTCAACAGAGGAATGGATATAGAAAATGTGGTACATTTATACAATGGAGTAAGTACTACTCTGCTATTAAAAACAATGAATTTATGAATTTCTTGGGCAAGTGGATATATCTGGAGGATATCATCCTTAGTGAGGTAACCCAATCACAAAAAAAGTCACTAGATTTGCACTCACTGATAAGCAGATATTAGCACAGAATCTTAGAATACCCAAGATACAATTTGCAAAACACAAGAAAATCAAGACGAAGGAAGACCAGCACGTGGATACTTCATTCCTTCTTAGAATAGAGAACAAAACACCCATGAAAGGAGTTACAGAGACAAAGTTTGGAGCTAAGATGAAAAGATGGACTATCCAGAAACTACCCCACCCAAGGATCCTTCCCATAATCAGTCACCAAACTTAGACACTATTACATAGGACAGCATGAGCTTGCTGAAGGGACCCTGATATAACTGTCTCATATGAGGCTATGCTAGTGCCTGGCAAATACAGAAGTGGATGCTCACAGTCATCTATATGATGGGACACAGGGCCCCCAATGGAGAAGCTAGAGAAAGTACCCCAGGAGCTGAAGGGGTCTGCAACCCTATAAGAGGAACAACAATATGAAGTAACCAGAACCCCCAGAGCTTGTGTCTCTAGCTGCATATGTAGCAGAAGATGGCCTAGTCGGCCATTATTGGGAAGAGAAGCCCCTTGGTATTGCAAACTTTATATGCCCCAATACAGGGGAACGCAAGGGCCAAGAAGTGGGAGTGGTTGGGTAGGGGAGCAGGGCGGGGGGAGGGTAGAGGGAACTTTCAGGATAGCATTTGAAATGTAAATTAAGAAAATATCTAATAAAAAAATAATTTCTACAAAAAAAAAAGTAAAACCTGTAAACCACTTGATACAACTGCGGTTTCCAGCTGCTGGGCTCTGTTTAGAAGCTATGAGATGACTTTCTCTGCTAGCTTTCAAAGTTAAAGGAGCAGTTTTTCTTTTGCCAAAGCTACAGACCTCATCCCTTTTTGTCTCCATTCTGAATTCTCTAAAACTATCAAGGCTCTTGGTCCTAACTCAGGACCACTGCTTGTCATTATTTCTCGAATTCTCTCTAACAATGAAGTGTGCGAGCTGACGTAATCTTTAGCATAATTAAGCTGTGCGGTAAACTCATCTTTATGTCAGTTGTTGCTTCTTGGCATTTTTAACTGGCTTGTGGTGATAGCTAATCAAAGCCTTTCCTGACAAAATTTCATTCTTTCTTATTTTTAATTATTGAAAAATTTATGTATGCAAATGGAACTAAATACACATACTTAATATTTTCAGAAAGTATAGTTCTGGAGACTCAAAATCTTTCTTGAAAAATCCACTTTCTAGTTATACATGTAACACTAAAGTAAGCTAATACTTTGTTTTATTCACTAATTAATTTTATATACCAATATAATATATTTAAATTATAATACACAGTATGTACATCTACACAAAAACTATCGCCAACCTGTAAACCTTACAGCACGCATTCGTGAGTCTCTTTGCTAAGCAGAGCTATTTCACCACTGATTCTGTACACTGAACAACTTCTCGTTGATTATACCCAAAAGACAAATATAGTAGTTCAAAATTATCTCCCTCAACCTAACAAAAAGCTATTAAATAAGTCAATGGTAATAATGGCTCATAATACTTAAATCCAAGTGATTATTTCTTACCAAAAAGACATATATGTAAATAGACACATATATTCTAAGCTTCTACAACATAAGATATGAAACAACCTCCTTCCAGAGACTGGACACGCCAGAGCAAGCGACTGCTTATGGGATCACTACTACAAGCTAAGGCTGAAATAACTCTTAGGACTGCAGAAATTACACTATGAAATCCGACTATGATATGACAATGTTTTCAGGGACTAGAGGAACGGCTTGGTGGGTAAGAGCACTGGCTGCCTCTCCAGAGGACCCAGGTTTGGTTTCCATCACCCACACAGTGATTTACAACCATCTGTGTGACTCCAGTTCTAGGGAGTCTGACACCTTCTGCTGACCTTTCTAAGTACCAGGCATGCACATACATGGAGGCAAAACACTCGTACACAAAATACACATAAAAATAAATACATTTATTTTCCCCCTTTCCATATACATCTATTTTTAAGGCAGAAGATTGTCCGTGTCAGTTTTTGAAAAAGCTAACTACAACTACAATAAATATTGATATATAACTTCAGGGGCAATATAACCAGCCCAACCCTCTCCCCATCCCTCAAAAATGACACAGACTCAAAGTGGGAAAATAACTTTAATGGGTATTATTTTATGATATTAAGCTTATTATGGGGGATAAAGTATCATTTTATTCAATGGTGTAGCCATTGGTAAACTATCCATAAAATGAATAAACTGTCCAGTAAATAATCCTTTACCATGACTCAAACAAGCAATGATAATTAAACTCGGTGGAGAAAAGGTTTATTATACTAGAATTGGAAATAAAGCAAATTCACTTTCCTTCCCCACCATCCACACATATGGAGTATTTTATATCCACCCCAAAATCAAACCAATCTGGTCATCAAGTGAGTCAGCTCCTAAGACTGACGCTGGAGATGCCACCAAGCCCAGCACCCTACTCACACATACTTACTGTGTGGAAATTGATCATTTCCTGAAGACTGTCAGAAAACTTGGTCAAACTTGTCTGTAAGAAAGAAACCAAAGGAAAAGCAAATCATTTAACAGCTATTAAAATATGTCACAAAAATGTTATGGTAGCATTTCTGACAGAGAAATCAAACTGTCTTGTAAACAGAAACATTTATTTGCAAGGACAATCTCACTGGCTCACTGGACATGCCCTGCAGGGGTCATGCCTACTACAAGACTACATGTGATGACAGGCAGAGGCCTAGAAAAACCAAAGAATTAGTACTACCCCATCCACAGTGTGCATTACCCTAAAGGTTTGAAAGCATCAATAGTGTGCCTTACAAGCAACAATGGGTCAAATAATTATCAAAACATACCTGCTACTTCCCTATTTAGTTTTCATCATGAAAAAAAAAAAATCAGTAACACTACAGAATATTGAAAGGGACCCAGCTGGGCGTGGTGGCACATGCCTTTAAAGGCTTAAGCCCAGCACTTGGGAGGCAGAAGCAGGCAAATTTCTGAGTTCGAGGCCAGCCTGGTCTAGACAGCGAGTTCTAGGACAGCCAGGGCTACACAGAGAAACCCTGTCTCAAAAAAAAAAAAAAAAAAAAAAAAAAAAAAAAAAAAAAGAAAGAAAAGAAAAGAAAGGGATCCAAACTAATCCAGGACATCAGGCTAACCATACATACACACCAAGTATACAGTTGGGTCCTCCTCTTAGCATGCTAATACTCTGCCCACTACACAGTCAACTACTGGTAACCTATTTCTGTTCCTGACCACTGGCAGCTACACCAGCTCACCTAGCTGAACGTAAACTTCAATACTGTAAAGCAAGATTCGGGATGTGGTGCTACATATGCACACAACAAATCAAACTTTAATGTACAATTACCTAAAAAAAAACAGAAGGCTGGGCAGTAGTGACACCACACTTTTAAATCTCAACTCCCAGGAGGCAGGGGTAGGCAGATCTCTATGAGTTCAAGGCCAGGCTGGTCTGCAGATCAAGTTCCAAGATAGCCAAGGCTACACTGAGAAGCCCAGTCTCCACAACAAACAAACAAACAAACAAGCGAAATTCAGAAAGAGAAAACAAGAACTACAGAACACAGCTCCAAGGAATGGCAGCCCTTCTGCTGGGTTTTCCATTTGCTGTAACCATCAATAAGGTTAAGTTAGTGCACAATCACATGCTGTTCTGTGGTGCCCCTCACTGTACCCGTAATTTTAGAGATACCAACCTCAACCACAGCATCATTGCTAGAATACTGGGCCAGGTCTCGAATCCCATTCATGAACTGTTTATTTGCAACACAGAAGGCTTTGCCAGTGTCAATCATCGCGATACACAGTTTCACAAGCTGAAAAAGAAAAAAGAAGAGATGAGAAGGGACTGACTGATCATGTAGTACCTTCACTGAAGAAGGGTTAGCCTTTGCTACATGAGATAGCCTATTCAATACAAATTACATTTCATCAAAAACTAGAAATTATTGAGAGAATTTTTCCTTTGCTTTACATAGTAAATGCACAGGAAAAGTTATACCAAAAAGCCAACGTTTTAGAACCCAGAGGCAATCTGACAACATCAAGTCAAATTCAAATGCATGATTTAAGCTCGTAAGTATTTATTACATCTCCTAGAAGAGGAGCACTTGCCCATGTGAAAAGCCCAGAGTTCAGTTCCTGGCGCACACACACACAAAAAAAAACTACGTGGTAAAAGAAAGGAAGGGGGTAAGGGGGCAGCAGCGTGGTGACAATGTGACCAGGTGGGACTGTGGGAGCCTGGGGTAAAGCTGCATACACCGGAATCATAGGTTACTCGTGCTGCTCAGGAGCACGCCACCATCAGACAGACGTCTGAGACAATTAAACAACCTCTGCTAGAGACCACTAGATAAAAAAAAAAAAAAAGGATTTCTTCCCCAATGCCTGTTTTGGGCATTG
>LR751713.1:57003-126216 GCA_902729485.2 Mus minutoides | reverse complement strand
TGATACCTGTGTGGTGTGCACAAGCACTGTGAGCAGATACACAGACCATGTGATGATACCTGTGTGGTGTGCACAAGCACTGTGATCAGATACACAGACCATGTGATACCTGTGTGGTGTGCACAAGCACTGTGAGCAGATACACAGACCATGTGATGATACCTGTGTGGTATGCACAAGCACTGTGATCAGATACACAGACCATGTGATACCTGTGTGGTGTGCACAAGCACTGTGAGCAGATACACAGACCATGTGATGATACCTGTGTGGTGTGCACAAGCACTGTGAGCAGATACACAGACCATGTGATGATACCTGTGTGGTGTGCACAAGCACTGTGAGCAGATACACAGACCATGTGATGATACCTGTGTGGTGTGCACAAGCACTGTGAGCAGATACACAGACCATGTGATACCTGTGTGGTGTGCACAAGCACTGTGAGCAGATACACAGACCATGTGATGATACCTGTGTGGTGTGCACAAGCACTGTGATCACATACAGAGAGCTAGGCTGCAGCTTGCTGGAGAGGCTGCCTCAAATGCAACAGGCTCTAATTCAATCCCTAGCACCAAAAATAAAGACAGCTCTACCACGGGTAACAATAGCATCCAAAACATAGGGAAAAATCAGACTTCTGAACGTACTAATGTTTTTATTGAAATGGAAATCCTTTTGCATGCTTAGAAAATGGCTGCAAGAATGCATACAATCTTGGTTAGAGTGCTTCTCTAGCAAAGGAATAGACAGTGAGCAACTCTCACTGGGTACACCTCTTTGCCTTTGAATTTTGTTCCACGTAGGTAATGTTACTCAACAAACTAAATATCAAAAATAGTTAAATTAAAAGGAGAGGCTAATATATAGCATAGTAAGATTAAAACAGGATTTTCAGATCGATCTATTGCCACCTACGAGGGTCTAGGTGACCTCAATTTAACAAACCTTCATTTCCCCATCTGGGTAATATGTAACAATGATGTGGTATGAACCCACAAGAAGCTTCTATCAGAGAGACCACAAAAAATACCTCAGCAAAGCAACTACAGGTGCATGGTCACTGCTCAGCAGAGGGTCTGCCTCCTGTGGGCAAGCTTTCTCACAGATACTTGTTTCTGTTTTGCTTTATAGGAAACAGAGGTGGCAGACAAGGGAAAGGAGAGAGGCAGCTGAGGGTTTGCACAGAAAAAGATACTTTTATTACTGCAAAAGAACAGGTTGCTTCTAGACTAGGAAAGAGAAATAAAAACATTTCCACCAGAAAGGAGAGCACCATGTTAGTCTTATAAAGCAGTCAGCCACACAGGGCCACAGTGGGGGCGAGAGACCTGCGATCCCAAGGAAACTGAAGCTATACCAAACACACTGTACCTTCATGGTGCAGATTACATCATTAAGATTCACACAAGGGGAGCCTACTGGGCACAGTAGTGCCTGTAGCATAGCTCTCAGAGCCTGAGGCAGGAGAATCACTAACTAGCATGGGGGTTGAAAACTAGCCTAGACAACAAAATGAGACTCTTGTCTCAATAATTAAAAAGTATAAGCATGCTTACTTTGTTTTTACTTTTACTTTTCTTAAGTGAAAGCAGTCAATGTTCCGTGGCTAACTGATACATAATCCCATTTATAAAAACTATTCGGATGAAACAAACCACAGAGACAGAAAATTAGCTCAGGATACACAGGACAAAGGGAACCTAGAAGCAGCAGCAGGCTCCCCTTTGGGGAAGAGGAAAATGTCCTGGAATTAGACCAAGATAATGACATCCAACATCATGACTACACTAAAAACCATTTTAAAATACATTCTTTTTTTTTAAAGATTTATTTTATTTATTATATGTAAGTACACTGTAGTTGTTCTCAGACATTCCAGAAGAGGGCACCAGATCTCATTACGGATGGTTGTGAGCCACCATGTGGATGCTGGGATTTGAACTTATCACCTTTGGAAGAGCAGTCGGGTGCTCTTACCCGCTGAGCCATCTCACCAGCCCTAAAATACATTCTTTACGTTAGGTGAATTTTATCTCAATGAAAAAAAAATGATCTCCCCAAAAAGTATAATGAAATCAATTTTAAAATGATCCACAGAGGACGACAGTGGTGATGTTATCTGTGGCTAACCAGACACCCTGTGCTCGCTCGTGCAGGGTGGCTGCTACCATCAGTGGCATGTACAATGTCCCCCATCTTGTCCCTCCCAAACTATAAATAAATAAATAAATAATTCCAAAATGCTGCCACCCACCTTGCCCCCAGCCCATTCCTGTCCTGGCCTGTGTGAGGCTGATGTCTGTGGCTGTGCCAGGCTGCACATCTGGCCTGCCCTGGATCACGGTTATTCTGATCCAGATCTTGGTATTTATGGCATTAAGAAAATGGCCTGAATTGTTCACGGAGTTTCTCCCCAGTATGTCTGAAAGCATGCAATCTAACAATGATGATCACTAAGAGGTATGTCTATGTTCTTCAGTCAGCTATAGATTGCCTTCATTCTGATAGATCTAACAAGGTCCTGAACTACATGTGCGTGATGCAGATTTCCATGAAGGAGGACGTGGATGATGTCACTGGCTCAGATTCTTGGTACCCAGTTCTCAGATGAACTCTGTTCTCAGAAGCGTGATGTCTAGTTAAAAATAATGGTCAAAGTATGGGATCAGACTATACTGCCCACTGGAGATGATCGGGATGATAGAAGTGAAGAAATGGGGATTATGACAGTCCCCTCACTGACACAGTAGAAGACACTCTCCCTCCACAAGTCAGGACAGCAAGTCTCCAACAGCTATGCTTGGGGCTCAGAAAGAGCTGAGGAGTGAGGAGAATCCACACAGACCCCAGAATCCAAAGATCTGGGGGGGGGGGTCCCAGATGCCTCAAGTCTTTCAACATTTAATATGAAATGAATGAGGGGAAAACCAGGCAGACTCCAGGCTGGACAACAGATGCCCGTGCAGCCTCTGAGTGAATGTGTGCTTTCGGGCCACCACTGGGAGCAAACTGGCTGCCAGGCACATGGTAAAATGTTTTCTAATAGTACAGATTGAGAAGTATGTAAAATTGCACACAGTGGACAGGCCATTTGTTTATGAAATGTGTATAAAAGGTTTCACACCCAGGCCCACCTAAAAGAACACGAAAACATCCACACAGACTAAGCCCTATAGCTGTGAGGTATAGAGGAAGTCACTTATCTATACCCCTGAACTAAAGAAACACAAAAGGGTGTACAGCAATGAAAGACTGTGTCACATGTGTGACAGAGCCTTCAAACACACACCTCACATCAAAGACCATGCATGCACCGAGTCCCATGCTAGGTACTTTATATTTGACGTAACACCTGTGTCATTCTTTTAACACCTCTGTTAGGGAGACAAATGCCCTAATTTGCCCTGGTTTGAAAAGTAAGAAACCAAGGCCCAGAAAAGTTGAGGAGTTTGTCCCAAACTATGTAACTTAGTTACATGATAGTCTCCTGTAACACTAGGCAGCTCCGGGCTCTGTGCCCTCAGGCTCAAGGCTCTGCTACAAAATAAAAATTACAAGTTTGTAGGAGTTTAAAAGAAAGTGCATTCAAGAAATGATGCAAACCAAGAAAGGAAGAAAAAAGCCCAAAGTTTGGTGGAAGTTAAGCTGAAATTCAAAGGAATCTGCTACACAGACAGGCAACACAAGCCAAGCGCACCTGAGAACAGATGCGGTAGTCGGTAGACATAAGGGTCAGCTCGAGGTGGTAACGGTGAGACACTGTGGTGTGGCAAACAGCAGAACACCTCACAGAATGGATAACCGGACCATGAACACCAGCACTCAGAAAGCATGAGTCACAAGACAGACACCACTGCTAGCAGTATACAATGCATACAAACTAAACACGAACTAAGTCATCAGACAAGTACAGTTGGTCACTGGTGCGACTTACCATGATACCATAAGCAGATCTAGTCCTGCACAACGTGAGGAAACCTGTGAGCTGAAGGCAGCACCCCCTAAGTCCTTCCTGCTGCCACTGACAATGATCCCCACCCCCTGTGTGCCTCATGGCCTACTCTCTGGTACCCCAAAACTCCAAGGCAAAAAGACAATAGCTTAAGAACTTGAAGAGCTACATTTATTTTATAAGGAATCAAGAGCTTAACCCAGAGAAACACAGAAAATAACTGAATCTTTGAGAATAGACAAAGGCGAAGCAGAGAGCATTAATTTAAATGCTGTTAGTTTCCTCACATTCTGAGTCCTTTTTGGTTAAGAAAGTCTCTAGAATTCCAGAATTTTGATAAAATGCAGCCCAATGACCCCCAGATGATGGCTATGTATGCTAGGGTCACAGCAACACCATTAATACCATTCAACTGTGCAGTAGAAAAAAATCACTGTCAGGAGAGGTATGTTAAACCTATGCCTATGCCTGTCACTAGGAATCTGGAGAGATGTCACCAAACAGCAGTGATAGAGGGGCATCTACATAGATGGGTCAAAGCCATGTATTTCTCGTCCTGATGCTTCTGTATGGCACACAGCAGACAGTGCCTCATGGACAAACATCCAAAAACACGGAACAGCAAAGGCAATGGGAACCAATGTACCCTGGCCCTTACGTAAGATTTAACTGGGTAGCTATCAAGTACTTTAAGCATTTCTGTAATTAGCTTAAAAATGAAATGAACAATTTTAATTTTATTTGCATCTGTACCTAGCCAAACTGAAAATTACACCAAGGATCATCCAGGTTATATATGAAATCTATTAAGCATCTGAAAAGAAACTCAGATCTTTTGGAGGGAGAAGACAGGAACAAACTTCTAACAACATAAAGAAAGCTCGGAGAGGTTCTGAAGTGAGGTGTGGACACCAGTTTTGACAACTCAACATATCCAGCCTTCATTTCCTCATGCAGCAAGCCAGGGTGACAGCTCCTCTCCTCACAGAGATCCCAGGTAAATAAACCAGCTACCGTTGGGGCGCTAACTGCTCATCATGGGAAGTGGGAGTTAATGTTCTTCAGACTTAAATGTAAAGTTTACCTTGTCAAGTTTTAGTTCCAGCTCAGCCACATCTCCTTCCACCTCTTCCAAGGCAGCCCTAGGAGAATGGGATAGAAAGCAAGTTAGTTCATTTTTTTAAAAGTATCTTTACTCTTGAGAAACAGATTTTCATTCTAAGTGAGAACACAGATACAAATGGTTAAAAATTATCCTCTATGTAAACGTGACAATAACACAGTAGCACAGATGGTAAAATGATTAGGCTAGCTTTAACATCCATTTGTAAGTACATGTATGTAGGTGGGTATGTGCACAATTACATGAGTACACACAGAAGCCAGGGGGGTCAGATGCCCTGAGCTGGAGTTGAGACAGTCCGAGCCTTCTGACACAATGTGGGGAACTGAATCCCGGTCCTCAAAAGGAGAAGTGGGCTTAACGCCAAGCCACCTGCCACCCCCAGGCTAACTTACGTTTCATCACTAACACCATTCAAATTAGTAACAATATTCTGAACTGTCCTGTGTATTTTGAAAAATGGATTAAGAGTATGTAAGCAAGGGCATAAAATACAGAGAAAGGACACCAATCAAATAAAATCACCGAAATCCTAATTTCAAAAAAGAAAAAGAGTAAAAATGTTTTAACAGTTGACCCTTAACCAACTCTGATTTGTAGATGATGAAGTATATATAACCAAAGAGCCGCACTAGCAATCAAAGGGACTTTCACTACGAGAAATAGAAATAAGGATAGTTTATCACCTGCCAGTATAATTGTAATCCTGAAAACTCTGCAAAGGTTAAAGGATACAAAAAGAAGCAAGCAGTGAGCCCCAGGCTCTTAACGGCAGGGAGAAAGCAACCAGACTGCCCCAGGCTGCACCCCAACACTGGAACAACCGATGCCGCCCCAGGCTGCACCCCAACACTGTAACCTCTGAAACACAGCTGCAATCACAGCATTGTAAGGGTAAGACACTACACAAGTGACAGCATGAGTCACCTGTGCTCTGTGCATACTGCAACAGGACGCAAACCCTCAGGGAACCACACAGGTACTGTGCCGCTGAGCCCCAGCCGCTGCTCTACACGGCTTTCTTAGACCTACCTGATGGCCTAGCAGTTTTCCAAGTTATTTTAAGAACTAACCACAACTTGTTTTAATTGGATAGTAATGGGAAACTACCTTCCAATTCTCAAGAAATGGACTAAACAAAAGACAGCCAGGATATAAACCCTAGTTCTTATTTCTGCTACCTGATGACCTTTGAATAAATATTTTATCAGCTCCATCTGAGGACACACATTTTTAAAACTTTTACCCTAAGTTATTTAGTATCCATGAGATCTTCTTACATATGCTTCAAGAGCGCAGGAGGCAGCACACCTCGGAAGCAGGGTCCTTCCTTCTTCCTGACTGACAGATACCCACTGTCTTCCAGTGCTGTGCACACTACACACTGTTCCCTAGCCTGGGAGATGAAATACTCACCCTTACCCTATACACCATTTAAACTCATTTCACACCTGAGAAGAAATAAATGTATCTCTGAGAGGATACTGTAATTGAAAACTAAGATGTACAATCATCAAAACGATATAGAGATGACAGTGTCTTCTTAGATAAGAAAGCAAGTGTCTACATGAGCTTCCAAGTCATGCAGCCTAGCCCTCAGGGCATCCTAGAGCTAGGGAGTCCTAAGACAACCTGGGCAGCAAACACCCTCATCTCAAAATAAATACACAAATGAAGTTCATCTTACTGACAAGAGAATGTATGCATGAGATTAAATTATTATACTGAGAGAGAAGAAAATTACACAGTAGGATAACATAGCCCAAACTTATGTGGGAGAAAAAAATCCCTTCGAGAAACATAACAAGTATCTATGAGCAGATTTACCAATCTGAACTATAACACAGAGAACTGGGATTAGAGAGCAGGCTGCAGAAAGAGGGATTTGCATTTTAACTATTTATACCCCTGGATATGTCAGCATTTTCAACGATGTTACATTTATTTTTGACAACTCCTCTACAAGTGGCTTCCTTTAGGAATTGTCCCCTCGTTCACTCAGGCTACATGACAAACACCCCTGAACCCTGAAGGATGTGGTGCATATCTCTCCCATCATTCACTTCTCTGGCAGTCTGAGCAGCCGCAGCAGTACAGACAACCGCAGCAGTGCAGACACTCATGGCGGTGCAGACACTCATGGCGGTGCAGACACTCATGGTGGTGCAGACACTCATGGCAGGACAGCCACAGCAGTGCAGACACTCATGGCAGTGCAGACACTCATGGTGGTGCAGACACTCATGGCAGGACAGCCGCAGCAGTGCAGACACTCATGGCAGTGCAGACACTCATGGCGGTGCAGACACTCATGGCGGTGCAGACAGCCGCAGCAGTGCAGAGACCCAAAGAACTGCTGAGTTAAGGGACAAGCACACTCAGTCTGACTTCCAGGGGTTTCCTTTACATTTTAGGCTTTACCTTCGCTAAATTTTCAAATTATTATTTTTAAAATAAACAATGTTAGATTTGATTACATCACTGATATTTACTAAACATATTCACAGACTGGTAACACTTTATATATTGTCCAATTACATATTTCACTGGGTAATTCTACACCTATATCTATAAGAATGAGTGGATGTGTGAAGGCTGGTGCTGGCAGAATGTTCTGTTGCCTTAGCTACTGAGAGTGAGGCAGGAAAAGAGCTAGAGTCCAAGAGTCCATATCAGTTGGCAATACAGCAAGACCATTAAAATAAAATATAAATAATTAAAATGCAAGAAGAGGGGGAGGAGCCGTAAGGACTGACTCAGTCCCTGCCATCAGCCACAGACAAACACCAGCACCCTGTACTCTCAGGTGAGGTCGGCTTCCTTTCACTTTTATTCACTGGTGTGATAGAATCATGGTCAATCATGTACTAGATAAAACGATAAGCAAATCTATACAACCTTCCTTCAACCTCTGCATGAAGTGATCACTCCTCTGCAACTCTCCCAGGGATCACCAAGCATAAAACTTTTCTAGGCTGGAGAGATGGCTCAGCGGTTAAGAGCACTGACTGCTCTTCCAGAGGTCCTGAGTTCAATTCCCAGCAACCACGTGGTGGCTCACAACCATCTGAAATGGAACTCTATGTCCTCTTCTGATGTGTCCAAACAAATAAACCAAAAATAAATAAATAAATAAATAAATAAATAAATAAATAAATAAGCAAATGAATAAATAAATAAATAAAACAACTTTTCTAAGTGCAAATCGTTACAAAAGCCAAAATTACAGGCTCCATTTCTTCCACAGCTTAAAATGTAATATTCAGAAAGGAATCAGGAGGCTTACCGGGATGGCTCAATGAGTAGTGCGTTGCAAGTCAGATCTCCAGGGCAATGGACGGTGTGCACCTGTAGCCCCAGCACAGGTAGATGAAGACTGGTGCCAGGGCTCTCTGCCAGCCAGAGAAAGCCTATCTCCAAGGAGGAGACTGTCCTCCAGCCTACACACATACCAACAAACATGCATGGACACACATGAACAAAACACATGCATGCATACGCCCCCCCACATACATACATATATACATACATACATACATACACACAAGCACACATGAGCAAATACACATGTACACATGTTCCTATACAAGACCAAACACACATGCTCCCACACACAAGGGCATGTTCCACACATATGAACAAACATGCACATACACAAATGCTCTCTCACACACATTGGGTTTTGTTTGTTTGCTTTGATTTTCTGAGACAGGGTTTCTCTGTGTAGCCCTGGATCACTTTGTAGACCAGGCTGGCCTCGAACTCAGAGATCTGCTTGCCTCTGCCCCTCAAGTGCTGGAGGCATGCACCACCTCTGGCCAGCCACACACACACACACACACACACACACACTCTCTCTCTCTCTCTCTCTCTCTCTCTCTCTCTCTTTAAAAAAATCAAACTTGGTCTGCAGCTCAGGGGTAGAATATTGTTTGATTGATTGCTAGGAAGTGCAGGTAAAAACCCTAGACTCCATCCCAAACACAAACTTTAAAAAAAAAGTTAGTACATTTTTTTCAAAAGGTTACTTAGCCTAATGATGAATGAAAATATAAGACTAAGCATAAAAATAAAACTAAGTAATAAGGACTACCAGTGGCTCTGGCTTATTCTCTCTCTCTCTCTCTCTCTCTCTCTCTCTCTCTCTCTCTCTCTCTCTCTGTGTGTGTGTGTGTGTGTGTGTGTGTGTGTGTGTTTAATGTTGCTGGGTTTGGGGAGGATCTCAAGTTCAAGGTCAGCCTGGCTACTTTTTTTTTAAGGCAAGGTACCACCACCCTTCACTTCAACTAGGTCATACAACTATGCAATAAGAAATGCTGGAACAAGATATTCAGGATCCCTAACAAGCACACAAATGTCCTCCAGCAATTAAAAGCAGACTGGAGACTCCAAGTCTTCACTACCTGCTAACGAGTTATAAAGTAACAATAAGTATTTAAGACGTCACAGTTGGGATGTAGGTCACTAGTAAAGCACTTCATGACTGCGAGCAAGGCCCTGAATGTGAGCCCAACATCACACACACAAAGCTGCTCATGCATATGTGCATGAATGCATATAATGTATAGAACTGAAACTAACATTCGTAGTCTTGTTTTATAAAATGGCTCTATTCCAAGAAATTATATACACAGAATAAGCATTTATACTTGAGCTGCTGTGTGTGTGTCATGGTTAAATATAATCCCTGGCCAACTTCCTTTCTCAGCTCAATAGCCTTTTCCAACTTGAGCAATACTGGGCTATTCTTCACGAAGAAAGAACAATGGCCAGATCCAGGACAGCTCACTGATCCAAAGGCAGCCAACCCTGTGACTAACAGCCAAGAAAGAGTGACAAAAAGTCCCTACAGCAAGCCACAGCTCCCTATGACAATGAACATAAACCCTGGAAAGTCATTTCCTAAAAGAAATTTCTCATTAAATCATTTATATCATGAATAGCTACCTACTTACCTGATAAAGTCCAGACCCATCCTATTCTATCTCTGTGAGGCCTTTATATTGAGGGGCAGGGAGATGGAGTTTTTATGACCTTGACTTTATATCTTACTAGCTACATGAGCAAATTATTATGCTTCCATTTCATCTACAAAATAAAATAACAAGTTCTCCTGGAGAAAGTGTGACCGATTTTGAAGACTTTGCGACAGGCACTTGGCAACAGATGACGCCTGCCGCCTGCCCTCCAGTGCTGAGTGTACAAAGCCAAGGTCTCCTCAGCCTGATTCCAACCCAGGCCAGAGGACTAGGGATGACAGCAGGGAGCTGACAAACCCTCTTGGTTCCCAGAGTTGGTCTCAGAGCCTGTGTAAACACAGGAAAACCACTCTGAGATCAGAACAGAAGCAAGCCACGGCTTTATACACAGGAGCTGATCCCCAGGCCCTACAGAACAGAAGCAAGCCACGGCTTCATACACAGGAGCTGATCCCCAGGCCCTACAGAACCACAGAGGCTGCTTTGTACTTTGTTTTTTTAAGTCCCCGTGAATGGAATTAAAAATTCTGTCTTCCCCAATTATCTTAGAGATATTATAGCCACACCTATTTCCTCAAACTGCAACCAACCAAACTTGCAGGCTCCAACAAGAAACTCTAAAATGAAGAAAACAAACAAAATACAATAGAAAACTAAAGTAAGGGGTGAGTTTTCACTCTTCCTGTCAATTAATATGAATCCCTACAAAATATGTGACGCTCTTCAGGCCTCTGTCTTGTCACCCATAAAAGGAAAGGATCGGACTGGGTGTGCCTGCAGTATTACTTTAAAATCAACAGTCTATTATAACAGTGTTCATTCTTTTTTTTTTTTCCAACATTTATTAGATAATTTCTTCATTTACATTTCAAGTGTTATCCAGAAAGTTCCCTATACCCTCCCCTATAACAGTGTTCTAAACAAGCCTAAAACCTAAATCTGATTCTCTGTTTCCCAAGGGAGATTTCCTTTAGGCTCTCGCTTATGAATTAGTTAAAAATGAACAAACGAAAGAACAAACAAGCGAATAAGCAAACACAACTTATAAATTATGAAGTCTTTTCCAGGCCAATACCACCATCCTCCCGCAGAGTTTCCTCTGTGTACATCATGTAACATAGGAATATAAAAATAGTACAATTTTTCAAAGCTTTTTGAACAACATTTTGGGAGGAAAAGTTATATATTTTATACAGATTACAAAATACCCTGCCATTCTCCCAAAATAAAAGTAATTTTTCAAAAGAAAGGGTTGTAAATAAGAAACAGTTCTTTATCTCTCACCCTCTCCCCTGCCGATATCATCCACATTAAAATGGCAGTGGACTGGAAGGAATACAAGCAGGCATGCAACAGGCCAAAGGACATGGCTGAAATACAGGTAGCATGGTCAGGTAAGCCCACATCCGAAATTCATCACTCAAACATCACTCACTCTGTATATCTCAACTCACAATCTAAAAATAAAAATAGACAAGCAGTGGTGGTGTACACCCTTAATCCTAGCACTGGGGAGGCAAAGGCTTTGAGGCCAGCCTGGTCTAGAGTGAGCTCCAGGACAGCCAGGGCTACACAGAGAAATGGTGATAAGGAAGGAGGGAGAGAGGGAGGGCGGGAGGGAGAGAGAGAGAGCCAAGCCAAACCAAGTCAAAGGCTAAGCTTGTGTTTATTATGCAGACTGTTCTATTCTGCACTGTGAAGCTGGGGTGGAGAACTACTCAAAGGGGCTTCTGGCCCTAGCACCCCTCCTCTCTCCAGAGGTGTGTGTGACTTCTATAGCCACACCTGGCATCTCCTCAGTGTGGCAGACAGCAGCTAAGTCCAGTCATGTGTATCTCGTGCAATGGCAAATATTCTCTATTGATAGGACACCAGCCTAATGAAATACTAGAAACATCAATCAGGTGTGAAATCATCTTATTTTCCCCCTCATAAGACTCAATACTAGTTCAGAAAGCTATTTGAATGCAATTCCTCCTCCCCTAAGAGCCTGTATTTCCTGTTGAGGGAGTTAGTGAATTCAAGCAGGGGAGATGCCAGGATAATTACCGTGGGAGCTAACACCATGCCACAGGAGAAGGCGGCAAAGGAGAGAGCCCACTTGTTACACTGGGATCAATAATCAGCAATGACAACTGCTAACCTGTCCTTTACACACTTCAGGGTTTGAAATGAATAAAGGGAAGCCATTCTAATGAGAGGAAAAGAGAGAGAAGGCAGAACACACGCACGCACGTACACACACACACACACACACACACACACACACACACGCAGAGAAGTACAAACTCAGCCTTTCGGGGTTCTCCCCTTGACATGGTAGACTCTACAATCACAGCTACAACTTTTCCTGGTTCCTCCTGGAACAAAGCATATTAATACCTAAAATTAATTAATACCTGAATCAAGAACTGGAATACATCTTAGAGAATAGCTGAATGACAAAACCTTGTAATGAAACTGAAGTCGTATCTTTAGCAAAGCATATTTTCAGTTCTGTATCCCTATGAAAAGCCTGCAGTCTTACACTGCTTATAACATGGACACAGAATAACACGTTTAAAAATCTAATAGGAAAGCTTTGAAGGCAATTTCATACTATGAGCAACCTAAGACAGTAAAATTTGTGAAGCCATGGCTCAGGTTAAAGCCATATACTGCTCAGTCCCCCACGTCCACTCAGGAGGCTCACAGCCAACTGTAATTCCATTTCTGGGGGTCCAATGTCCTCTTTGGCCTCCTTGGGAATCTGTGCTCACACATGCCCTTTTCCAGACGCACATTTACACAATTTTTAAAATGAATAAAGTCACACCTGTGCTCACTTCATATACAGAGCCTGCTAGTTCATATTATCAGGTTTCAAACCGAGGACAAATAGCTGAGGTCCCTATTTAACATCAAAGAGGACCTGGCCACCGGGTTCTCCCAGCATCCCTCAGTGCCCACCTGTTACAAGCCCCCCGGCTGGCATACCCCCCACAGCTGCCCTTCCCTAGATAACCTGACTACTTTGATTATCTGATCTTTTCATCTACTCTCTTTGGGGCCTCCTGGTTGCCACAAAGGTTTCCCTCACTTCCCTCCCCTTCCCTTCTCCCTCTCTCCCCAGGGCCCAACTCAGGTTCATGTCTGCTCTGGACTCTCTCAGAAGTCCCTGCCTCTGGCTCCGCTCTCCTTTTTATCTCCTCCACCACACCTAGGAGTTGTCCTGTACCCTTGATTCTTATTTCTTTTTTTTTTTCCATCAAATATAACCAACTATAACTCTATTATTGCTCAGTATGTCTAGACTGTGAGGTCTAAAGGTGGGGGCTGTGGGACTCTCAGCAATCCATCCTAGCTCAGCTAGTTACTAAGCAAGTACCATTCAGTACATGGAGGAGGCAGGGAAGGGTTGATGATGACTAAATGAAGAAAACATTTTAAAACGGTAGAACTGGAGCCCTTGCCACAGGGAAGACAGGCATCTAGAGTCCCAGCACCCACATAAAAGCCAGGAATGAATGAATGAATGAATGAGAAGGGAAGGGAGGAAAAGAGGGAGGAAAGGAGGGAGGAAAGGGAAAGGAAAAGAAAGGTGTTTAGGTTTGGCTGGTCTGTATGTATTGTAATGCTAAATTCTGTACCTGAGGTCCAAGCCTCTAAGGAAAGTTCTCAGGTTCACCAGCTTTTGCTGTGCAAACTTGTTCCTTAATTTAAAACTACTGGTTAAATAAACTTGGTGACAGCCAATTACCAGAGGGATTAGAGGTCACTGGGTTGGGGTGGAGAAGATATTGTAGAGAGATCAGAAGTGGAATCCAGGAGAAGGGGGAGGAGGAAGAAGAGGAGGAAGAGGAGGAGGAGGAGGAGGGAGGAGGAGGAGGAGGAGGAGGAGAAGCTGCAATGAGGGGAGAGGGACCATGAGCACATGGCCAGGAGAAACAGCAATATTTGGGTACACTGATCCCAGATCAGCAGAAAAGTAGATTAGGGATTACCCTGCCCCCCACCCCCCATAATTGTCAAAGCCAAATAAAATGACCAGAGTCTGAGTCATATCTATTTAAGCTAGTCAGGGATAAGCTTAAATTGGTTATAGTGCAAGCAGAAAGAAACACAAGACAAGACATGAAAACAGGAAAGTCAGTCTCCTGTCCATACAAAAGGATGGGCATGGACACCTGGATCTGATCATGGGACATTTTAAGACTGGGAGATGCAGGCGAGTCTCTGTGAGTTTGAGGCCAGCCTGGTCTCCAGGACAGACAGACAAACAGATGCGAAGTGTGTATGAAGCGCTGGCACATGGGACAGCTCTGGATTGGAAAGCTGGCCGTAGTAACTCATACTGTTCTTGCCCAGGACCCAGGCTTGGTCCCAGCACTCACATGAAATGTCCCCATGAGCACTGGACTAGCACACTGATCCGCACTCAGACACACACATATGGATAATCATAAAAAAATAAATACATCTCTTTTGAGTTGGAGAGACATGGCACCCAATGCTAAAAGTATTTCCTGATACACGAGGTGTACCATTCAAGCACATGCACATGTGTACAAGTGCACAGGTAATGGATGATCAAGGGCAACTCCAACCAAAGCACACAGTTACAACCAAAGGAAACCAGGAAACTATGAGCAGTGCAAGCTTAGGGAGAGACGACCTAGAATTCAGTTTTAGATTTATCCAGAAACACCTAGTAAGTATCCAAGTGGTGATGGCAAGCAGGTAGATAAAATAAGAGTCCAGAGCTTAAGTCAGAAGTAGAAGACGGATATGTGAGAGAAGAGCTATGGGCACAGAGATGGACTTGAGACCACACATCAAGGCTAGCCCTTGGTGCACCTTGATGTTCAAAGCCAGAAGTTTAAGATGAGCATAGTGGACAGGCTGAAACCCAGCCCTGAAGGCACTGAGGCAGAAAGAGCAGGAGCTAGGCATCCTGAGCTATACGACTAACTACACTAAAAAAATAGTAAGTAGGATATTAAAAGCTGGAGAAAGGAAAGGTGAAGCAGGGAAATGTGAAGGGATTGAAAAGACAGAAGAAAAGCCAGGGTGTGTGGTACGGAAAAGAAAAAAGCTGAGGGAGGGAGGAAGAGAGGGAGGGAGGGGAGCCACCAAGCAACACCACGCAAGCTCCTCAGTCACTGACAGGAACACAATTAACCTGAGGGGTGGTTTGTTTGCTAAGTCATGGTTTCTCTACATAGTCCTAGTTGTCCAGGAACTATGTAGACCAGGCTGGCCTCAAACAATCTGCCTGCTGAGAATAAAGGCATGCCACTCTCAGCCTGGAGGGGTTTTAAGATGATTTTCAAAACAGCTTTGCCAGGAATGGTGGCACATGTCTTTAATCCTAGCACTGGGGAGGCAGAGGCAGGCAAATCTCCAAGTTCATGGTCAGCCTGGTCTACAGATTGAGTTCCAGGACAGCCAGGGCTACACACAGGAAAAAACCCTACCTCAAAAAAGAAAGAAAGGAAGGAAGGAAGGAAGGAAGGAAGGAAGGAAGGAAGGAAGAAAGAAAGAAAGAAAGAAAGAAAGAAAGAAAGAAAGAAAGAAAGAAAGAAAGAAAGAAAGAGAAAAAGAAAGAAAGAAAGAAAGAAAGAAAGAGAAAAAGAAAGAAAGAAAGAAAGAAAGAAAGAAAGAAAGAAAGAAAGAAAGAAAAGACAAAGAAGAAAAACCAAAGCTTTCAATATTGAAAACTTAGAGCCTGATATTTTGGTGAATCAATAAGGGTATGCGTTTTTTAAATAAAGTTTCCAAAAACATGGTCATTAAATTATAGGCAGCCCATGAAACTAAAATGAAAATAAGCCAGGTGTGGTAGCACATGAGGATGGCTAGAAAACTGAGAGTCTGAGGCCAGCCTAGACTATGCACAGGTTGTGTGTGTGTGTGTATACATTCACACACAAGTGTGTATGTATGTGTGTGACCAGCCTAGACTACACAGATTTTATATATATATATATATATATATATATATATATATATATATATATATGTGTGTGTGTGTGTGTGTGTGTGTGTGTATAAATATATGTATATGTACTTAATTTTCTCAATATCATACAATCACATTAACTGTATTCCTGGAATCAAGAATATTTTTGTGACCCATAAGATAAAATATTTTGTGTTTAACCTAATTAACAGAGAAAAATGTAAACCACTACATATGCTTTTAAAGACTATTGTCCAGGTTAAATCTCAAAGGTCAAACCAAGTCCTGAAGAAGATGGAGAGAGATGGCTGCGTGGCCAGGCAAGTGGGTGAATCACTTTGCTGTGCTGTGCTGACCTACAGCACAGGCTACCTTCTAAACAGCAACCATTGCTTCTGTATACCAAATACTAGATTTACTGCCAGGCGTGAACTACCATGTGCAACCACAGTCTTGATTTCCTGAGTAAAAAACATCCATCCGCTTATTAGAAACTATGGTCACAAATAAATATACCTGTCTTCATTGAAAAGTAAATATTTCCCAAGAGAACAGGAAGACAAACCACAGTCAGAGAAAAAATATTTACAAAGCACTTATTTGGTACAGGACTGTTTGATCTGGGGCTACAGCTCAGTGGTAGAGCCACTGCCTAGCATGCTCAAGGCCATGTGCAATCAATACCTAGTTCAACAAAGAGAAAAAAAGAAAAACTAATAATAAAGGAATGTTAACCAAAACATAAAAAGAAGTTAAAACTCGGGAAAGAGAAAGTAAGTCCCATTTTAAAGTGAGCAGAAGGTCTGAGGCTCTCACTGACGATGCCGCTAAGATGGCAAGCGTACAGGACACACACACAACAGCCCCCCATCAGCAAACCCCAACAACGTGCTCCTACACACTATGAGAATTATCAGCATCGGATTCGGCAGGGACACGGACAGAGCCACCCAAAGCTCATTCGCAGCGATGCAAAGAGAAAAGGTGACACGCTCTGAAGTCCAGTTAGCAGTTTCTAATGAAGTCAAGCGAGATCACACAACCCTGCAGCATGTGCCAAGGAGTTAAACCCTCATCTGCACAATCAAAGGCCACACATGGCTGCTCCAGCAGCTTTACTCAAAGCGCCAAACAGCCAGCCAAGCAGCCATGATGTCCTTCAGTGAATGGAGAAAGTGTGGAATACCCACCCAGGCAGTGGGCTATGAGTCACACTAAAAAGCAATAAGCTACCAAGCCATAAAAACACGAGGGCCAGGTGTGGTGGCACAGTCCTATAATCTTAACTGCCTGGGTGACAAAGGCAACAAGAGCATAAATTCAAATACTGCTTGGGCTACTGAGCAAGTTCGAGACCAGAATGAGTAAGTAAGTGAGATCCTATATCAAAGACAAAGTCAAAAGGGGGCTATGGATATAGCTGAGAGGACCTACCTAGTACATACAGGGCCCTGGGTCCAAACCCAAGACCATCACCCAAAAGATATGGAGAATCCTTGGTACATTGTAGTAAGTGTAGTAAATACAGATGCACACATTCAGATTCTAAACAATGTTTCCATTAAAAAGTAGAATTATGAGCTGGGTGTGGTGGCACACGCCTTTAATCCCAGCACTTGGGAGGCAGAGGCAGGCGGATTTCTGAGTTCGAGGCCTGCCTGGTCTACAAAGTGAGTTCCAGGGCAGCCAGGGTTATACAGAGAAACCCTGTCTCGAGAAAAAAAAAAAAAAAAAAAAAAAAAAAAAAAAAAAAGTAGAATTATGGACACAGTAAAAAGACCATTGGTTATCAAAGGTTGAGGGAGAAGATCAAGGAGAGTCATAAATAGGATTTTTCCACTTAGTATAAATAGCAAAACTGTTCTGTATGATTCTACAAGGGTAGATACATGCCATTATAACAAATCCTATGAGTGACTCTGATTGGAAGCATGGGCTTTGGGGGCACTAGTGTTCTCATTGTGTTTAACAGATGTACCCTCTGGTGTAGGATATGTTTGTTGGGGCAGAGGATCTATAGTATTTTTTTTTTCTTTTTACTTTTTAGTTAGTTTTCCAGAGAACACAAAAGAAATTGTCAAAAAACTAAGTTCATTATTTAAGAATTAAGTCCTGCCTTTAGTGGGCAAAGGTAAGTATGCTCACAAGAGTAAGGAGCGATCAGAAAACCTGCTAATGTCTATATCAGCAACATAATGTTTAAATATTTTCAAATGGAGAGCTTTAATACTACCCACTTGATATCTTTCTATATAAAAAAGAAAAATTTGTTTAAAAAAATTACGTTTTCTATGCAGCAGAGTTTAAAATTTTTTCAAGCCATAAAAGATGAAATCTTATAGTTTAAAAAAATTCTATAAAAAGTGAACACAAAATGTAGATTAGGAGATGTTTTTTGACAAAGCATTATAACATTTGAAGAATATGTCTACAAATCACAGAGAAAAGGACAAGCAGGCCAGAAACACAGAGTGACAATACCAAGTAGAGGACTAAGAGGGAAGGTGAAGGAAACATTAATGTGAAAGATGCTCGATCTAAAGATGCTGATCTTGCTATCAGTGAAGACACAAACTTAAAGGCCGTAAACCACCACTCTAGAGCCTTGCTTGGTCCTACTAGCATATGTTGTACTGCACCACACTTGAGAGGAGGCCACAATGCTACCATGTGTTACATTGTATCACACTTTGACAGGACACCAGTTGAACTGAGAAACGGGTAAACAGTATAAGGGGCACCAGGAGAACAGACTGGACAGGCAGTGACAGACTCCCAGAGCTGAGTGAGATCGCACAGGAGACTGAGGCAGGAGGACTGAGTTCAACAATGAATGGCTTAAAGCCAACCCCGAGGGAAAGAAAGGAGAGGAAAGATTTCTAACCACTAGAGAAACAGATCAACCTGAATACTTCTCAATTTTGTCACCCATCACTATTTTAACTGTGGAGGCAAAAGCGTCCAACAAAGAAGCAGTCTTTCCAGGGAAGACTTAGCATGTGCCTACCTTGAACCGAAAAAGGAGATTATACTCATCTGCAAGACAGGCAGCACTAAAATCCCTCTCCCAGAGCATCAAAACTTAAAGCTGGCCCATCTTCTGCAGATGCTCAAGACACAAATCTGGACCACCCTCAACTGCCCCACGGCGCTCGCTGGTCCATGCATGGCGCCTGTTCTACTACCCACACACTCCAATGCTGCCTGCCCCACGGCAGATGCTAACCATCACGGCAGCACCCACTCTGAAAAGCTCTCCTGTCCCCCAAAAGCTAACCTTCCAGCACACTATAGTCACCATGGTTTTTGTTTGTTTGTTTTGTATTTTTTAACATTATTCCTGTGTAAGCACAGAGCATGGTAGAAGCCAGAGGAAGGTGTAGTCGGCGCTCTCCTCCCACCATGTAGCCCCTTCAGGCCTATCTGCTGAGCTACCTTGTCAACATTCTCTAACAAGCACAAATAGGATTACACCTAGAACCCCAGCACTTCAGGGGCTGAGGAGGGAAGATCATGAATTCAAGACTAGACTGGGCTACACAGTGAGACTGTCTCCAAAAAGAGAAAACCAAAAAGAGGAAAGCATTGATGGCCTACGATTTACCAGTCCTCCGTGGTTTCCCAAGTCTTCAGGTTACAGACTGAAGGCTGGTGAGCTCTGGCCACAGGGAACTCACTGTCTTCTCAAGTAGAAGCCCACCCCTCAGGAATTCACCATCACCCTGCAGTAAGAGTGACTGCTCTGCACGCAGTACGGGGCTCTCTCCATCTGCTCCCACATTATCCAGATTTCCACATCAATTTTACTCATTTAATGCGATTTTAAATTTCATTTCCATAATTCTTACTAGATAAAGAATTACATAAGAGCAGGATCCAAGCCTTGCTCAATACTGGAGGGCTAAAGCCTAGCTTCATGCGCTAATGGGCTGAATTTTCTTCAAAAAGCAAGAACTACAATTTCTAGCAATTTTCTTTTCTTTTTCTTTCAAAAAAATCCATTTAGTGTATTGTCCTCAGAGGACATACCAGACGCTGAACTGCCGCACAACATCACCACACTTGTTTTATTTGACAATTGTATTCAACTTGTTTGGGGCTGTTGCTCAGCTTCCCTGGAAATACATCTTGAGGGTGGTGTCAAACAACTTAACAAAGAGACAAAGCTGAAGCTGGGCTAGTGCTCCAACAGCACTTCCCATTACTAGCAAGGGTCTAGATTTGATGCTCAAAACCATCAAAAAATAGTAATAAAATGATAAAATAAGTACATATCTGTAAAGTGGTTTATAGTCAGAATTAGCTCTCAACTGTGATGTGCAGGGCAGGCCTACAGAATTGAGAAGATAAGTAGTAAGTCGCAGCAGGCCTATGTGAAAGCAGCCTGGTGGGCATTCCTACTGTGGAACTGCTTTAACAGATGCTTTGGGAGGGCAGATACTGTGAGGGTTTGTTAATAGTAACAGTGTCCTTCCTCCCTTCCAGCCTTTCCAAGACAGATGAATCAATCCACACTTGTGTCACCTACATAAGAACAGACACACCTCCTTAGATTAAGGTCTTAAGCTTTTGACATTCAAGATTGGCTTTTTAAAAATCAGTGCTAGGGAGAGAACCCAGAGCCACGGGTGCTAGGCAAGTGTTTCAGAGACCAACAAACTCACAACCACAGTCCTACTCTTTCCAAACAGTCTCCATACTGCTCCAACTAGCCTAAAACTTTCCACCTCCACCTCCTGATTAGCCGGAAGCATGAGCTAAGACTGTAAACCATCACACACCCAGCAGTTTCTCAATGTCTGTCAAATGCAAGATTTTAAAGAATGGCGTCTCAGTGGTGACTTAATTTGCATTTGTTTACTTAACACAAGAAGTGAAACATTTGTAAGTTTACTAGTCATCCATACTAGTCTCTTTTCAACTACCTCTCATATTAGCCTACTGTTTACTGTATCAATCCATCCTCTACTGAGATTCTTCTCCAATTAAAGAACAGAACCAGAAATGTTTTACCAAGATATAATTCAAATACCACACCCAATAACTCTAAATATAATCACCCACCGCCACCTAATTTAGGTCATTCTCATAACCCTAAAAAGAACACACACACACACACACACACACACACACACACACACACACACACACACACACAGCTCCATCAGTGATTTCTTCCCTCCCCACTCCTTCTGCTCCAAGACCAAGGCCTCCTTAGGTTTGCTGTCTTGGTAGATTGGCCTTTTTTAGATATTGAACTGGAATTACGAGGTTGTTTTTTTTTTTTTTTTAGACATTGTCTCATAGCTCTTGGCTGTTCTAGAACTCTGTAGACCAGGTTGACCTCTAACTCAGAGATCCACCTGCCTCTGCTTCTCTACAAGTGCCACTACTTCTGGCTTACAAAACTTTTAAAAATACCTTTAAAATACAGAATTGAAAACCTTTCACATTTTCCAGATTCCCATAGGAAAGGGGCAATACTTCTATTTCAAGGCCATCTTTGCTATCATGCTTTGCAAAGCTGTCTTGATCCTAAGGATACAAGCACCCTCACGTGTAGTTTCCAGCAGTACACAGTTTCAATTTTAACACCAAAATCATTACAACATCTAAAAACCAATCAACCAGTCAGCTGTCTCTCACGTATTTACCAATCCTCTTCTTTTTGACTTATTTTCATTCTCTACATTTATATACATTTTTGATCTATTCTGGATTTTTTAAAAAGCTCTGTCATCTGTTTCATGATCAAGTTCTGTTCTTTAGCAGCATGCTTTAAAATCTGGTTAAGGACACCGCTAACTGCTATTGTTTTACATCTGTTTGGAGCGCTGTGTTCATTGCTATTGACTTTTAGGACTTTACACTCACATATTTGTAGGAAGCCGGCGGCGCTGAGCGGCGGGGGCCGCCACGGCGGCGCTCTGACTGGCAAGGGGGCCGCCTGAGCTCTGACCGGCAAGGCCTGCGGCTCCGGGAAGGCCTGCAGCTCCGCCCCATTGCAAGATGGCGCAGGACCAGCAGGCTGTCAGGGAAGAGAGCCTAGTGCGCATGCATGCGCAGCACTTTCCTCAGGCCCTCCTCAGGCAGTAGCCCCTACCGAAGGGAAAATATGCTAATGAGGCACTGCTTGTAGTACCAATGAAGGGAAAATATGCTAATGGCTGTGGCTTGTGGCACCAATGAATGGGCCACATGCAAATGAGGTATGGCTTGGTGCACCAATCAGCAACCACTATGACACCCCTCCTCCTTCCCTGGGAGAGTATAAAAGCAGCAGCTCTGCTGCTGTCCTGGGTCCTGGGAATCAACTATCAAGGCGCTCCTGAATAAAGCTGACTGAGAAGATCCCGGTGGTGGCGTGTCTTTCTTGCTGGTCGACGGAGGCAGGGAGGCGCACCGCACATATTTAGTCTTTATTATTTAGTCTAGATTATTATTATAATCTAGAAAGAATTCACACTTGCAGAGGGAGTCTACATTCCATAATTATATTTTCTCCTGCGATGGCACACTTACTCTTAGAGCTGCTTTGGAACACCTCATTTGTTGTATGCTAATTTGTTACTGTTTATTTGCCACCTTTTGTTATTAAGTGGGATTACTCCTGCTAACTGACATAGAGCAAAGTTACTACCTTTATTTCATACACACACATATTCAAAGACCTTTTTATTACTTTATTATTTTTATTATGTCTGCCTTATATTTAATTAGACTTAATTAACACAGACAGTAAGAGGCATACAGGAATAGGGTCAGAATATACACCCACCTCTGATTGTACTCCACAAGCTAACTATCCCAGGAACACAGGAGCCATTTCTGCAGCACAGCAGACAGACTGCCAGAGAAAGCAGTGCAGGAAAGGAGAGCTGCAGGCCCACTGATATGAAAGGGAGCTGCCTCACTCCTCACTGGCCACTCTTATGACAGGCTGTTGACCAAACTCCAAACACTAAATTTGTCATACAAGTCAACACGCCCATTTTCCCAAAAAACTATACTTCAAAAGAGTTATCATATATCAAAAGTATAACCTTGTTTAAGAGGAATCTCACGGGCTGGTGAGATGGCTCAGCGGGTAAGAGCACCCGACTGCTCTTCCGAAGGTGATAAGTTCAAATCCCAGCATCCACATGGTGGCTCACAACCATCCGTAATGAGATCTGGCTCCCTCTTCTGGAGTGTCTGAAGACAGCTACAGTGTACTTACATATAATAAATAAAATAAATCTTTAAAAAAAAAAAAAAAAAAGAGGAATCTCACTAAATCTGGAATAAATTAAAATATGCAAATATGTTCAGTGATGAACCATCTGGAAAGATTTTTGTTACCATGTTAATCCCAGGACAAAGGAGATAGCTGGATTGCTTCTCTTTTTTTCAAGCCATTTTGATCCTCTTTCCAGGACTCACTTGAAACTGTTACTGCAGGTGGCCCTCAGATACAGGCTTCTCTGAGACTGAGGCCGGAAGGCTGTTTGACCTTTCCTCTCCTTTTTAAAACAGTTCTCAAAAGGGCCTGCTTTCTCCATTAGATGGAAGAGTTACAAGGCTTCTCATGAAGATGCCTAGTTTGTTTGTTTATTTGTTTGTAAGTGTACTCATACTCAGTGGCTGTGGTGACACATGCCTTAAATTTCATCACTCAGGAGACAAAGGCTAGTGGCTGAGTTTGAAGACAGTCTGGTCTGTATAATGAATTCCAGGCCAGTCAGGACTACATAGAGATACTATCTCAGAAAAATAAATAAATAAAAATTTTAAAAATGTGCACGCGCACACACATTAAAGAATTACCCTATTAGCCTGTGGTTCCTATAAGTTTACTGACAATATGGTATGTGGTTGTTCCTGATGGGTGTATTACTGAGTGTTCTCTATTGTAAGATATAAAGCAAAGAATATAAATATCTAATACATGACTTAATTAATGTAGTCCTCACTCCTGCATTACCTGCCCTAGTAATATAATAGTAAGTCAATGGTATTCCTCAGTGGCACAGCAAAGCTTAACCGCCTAATACCCAGACCACAGAACGGGACTGATACAGCCTGAGTTCTGATTCGGCCTCGAACCTGTCACATTGGTCCACTCACTTCCATCTGACTGACTTACCTGTAACTACAAATGTTACCTAGCCTACTTCTCTCAGGGTGTTTTGAGAATCCTAAAATCTCTGGGCTGTAAGGTATCCTAAAAATAAGCCTTGTAACTCTTCCATCTTAAAAAAAAAAAATTAAAAAAAGAAATGGAGAAAGCAGGTTCTCTCAAGTACTTAAGTTTAAAGAAAAGGAAGGAAAAGGAAAAGGAAAAGGAAAAGGAAAAGGAAAAGGAAAAGGAAAAGGAAAAGGAAAAGGAAGGGAAGGGAAGGGAAGGGAAGGGAAGGGAAGGGAAGGGAAGGGAAGAGAAGAGAAGAGAAGAGAAGAGAAGAGAAGAGAAGAGAAGAGAAGAGAAGAGAAGAGAAGAGAAGAAAAAAGCCCTACAGATAAAGAACAACTGTTACTAAGAATTAAGTTCTATGGAAGTTTAGAGAAACAGAACCATGAAGAGAACCAGGCTGCACAGACATAAAAAGAGGGGGCAAGACCCAACAGTAATAAAAACCAAAGAGACAGCAGCATCGCAGGAGGCTGCCGCTGAGGAAACTAGGACCAAGCTACAGTCCTGTACTGCAGGAGGAATCAATGACCAAACCGGGGCTCTCGCAACTGTAAGGATGCCAAATAAACCACAAACCTTTAAATTAAACCAGAGTCAGGGAGGGTCTATCAACACCAACATTATATGCTACTGGCTAGAAAGATGACTCAGTAGTTAAGAGCACTGGCTGCTCTTCTAGAGGGCCCAGGTTCAATTCCCAGCATCCACATGGCAGCTTACAACCGTCTGTAACTCCAGATCCAGGGGGTCCAACACACATGCAGGCAAAACACTGATGCACACAAAATAAAAATAATTTTTTAAAATATACTCTACTGAATGCCTGTCTCAGTCTTACTTAGCTGAGGTTCAAAGACACCTCTACGGACTGTGGCCATAATTCCAAATGAGATGCTAAACTATAAAGATAAGGCCCTCAACCGATAGGGTTACGAGAAGGGAAAGCAAAGCTCACTGTCTTCAGGCTCCCACTTCCGAGATGAAACACCAAGGCAAAAAACAACTTAGCTTACAGCCTACAGACCATCACCCAGAGAAATGGGGCAGGAACCTGAGGCAGGAGCTGATGCACAGGCCATGGAGGAGGAGTGCTGCTTACTGGCTGGCCCAGCTTGCTTTCTTAAACCACCCAGGACCACCTGCCAGGGGTGACACCACCCACAATGAACTGGGCCCTCCCCCATCAGTCATCAAGAAAATGCAGCACAGGCCAATCTGCCAGGGGCATTCATTCTCTCAGCTGAGGTTCCCTCGTCTAAAAGGACTCCAGCCTGTTTCAAGTTGGCATAAAACTAGCAGCACAGCAGGACTGAACAAACCTCTCATCTGAAACTGTTTTTACCAAGGATGAAAACAGGAAAAGTTTGAAAAGTTCAAAGATGAGTTGGAAGCTGGGGTGAAACCATTTCTTTTTTCTTTCTTTCTTTCTTTTTTTTTAAAGACTTATTTATTTTATATATGTGAGTACACTGTTGCTGTCTTCAGACACACTAGAAGGGGACCATTAGAGATGGTTGTGAGCCATCATGTGGTTTCTGGGAATTGAACACAGGACCTCTGGAAGAGCAGTCAGTGCTCTTAACCACTGAACGATCTCTCCAGCCCGTGAAGCCATTTCTTAACGCAGAACTTTCAGAACCATGCCCAAGCTGGACAGCAGACCAGGTTCCTTCCCTTCAGGTCCAGGCTGGTAATGGGGCTTACATCATGCTCATCTCACAGGCTGAGACATTTCCCAGCGTTCTCTCTGAGGGGTGACTGTTTCCATGTGAGAATCTAGACTTCCACCTCACTGGAGTGGCCCACAGCAACAGCAAAGACAGCTCCACACACAAGCGCCTGCGCTGTCACGACTGCGGTGCCAGGTGAACAGAAGCCATGAGCCAGCCTAGAGCTGTCCCAGGTGGTTTGTACTGTGGGAGGCTGACGCTTCTACAGAGATTCTGGAAATGTTGCCTCCCAGGATGCTGAGGAAAAGGCAGTTACCCCAAAAAGCAAAGATCAGCGACTCCACACTCAAGGCCATAGTCGAGCATTCTGTAAGGTTTGCAGTTTTCCTTTAATAACTTTGCTGAGGTATAACTGACATAAGCTGAACATATTTAAAGAATACAATTCAGTAATCATATATATATATATGTATATATATATATGTGTGTGTGTGTGTGTGTGTGTGTATGTGTGTGTATACATACATACACACACATACACACACACACACACACACACACACACGTACACACGTACATATATATATATATCCACAATCCACAAAATTCAGTATAATAAACTTACTAGAACACTCCAGAGTCCTCATGCCCCTTTGAAATCTCTGCCTGGGATATATAAACTTAAGTTGCCAGCAAGCTCAGGAAGGAAATTACTGTGTACTCTTCGTGGCTGGGGCTCTTTCATTCTGCACACTTAAATTGTGATTCATGTACTTTGTAGGCAGTGTAATTCCATTTTGGAGATACACATTTCTTTATACATTCACAGATGTGGATTCCTTCCAGATTTTAGCTCTTGCAAATAATCTGCTAGAGGACATTTCCACAAAAAATCTTTGCATGGATGTATGATTTCTGGGGGAGGTGTACTCGTTTGTGGGTATGCACACATGCATATAGGTGTGTGTGCACTCGAGAGTGTGTTTGTGCACGTGTGTGCCTGTGGGGTGGATGGGGGGGTGTACACATGCAAGCTTGTGAAAGCCAATACCAGGTGTCTTCCTCTATCATTCCAATCTTATTTCTTGAGACAGGGTCTCTTCACTAAGCCTGGGCCTCACCAGTCTCTGCCTCCCTGAGATCACAGTCAAGCAAGGGTACAAGGGATCCTCATGATTCCACAGCAGGCATTTCTCCAACTCAGCCACTTCCCTGCCATGAATATATGATTTCTCTCTCTAAGTAAATAGATCGGAACAGAATGGCTGCATCATTTAAATGGAGTTTTCTGGGAGAGGGGACAGCACTGCGGATCTAATGCAGGACCTCTTGCTGACTGGGCAGCCATTCCACCAGAGCTAAATTCTCAGACCCGCCTCTAACTTTTCAAGAACTTGTCAACTTCTTCCAAAGTGGTTTTGCCAGTCTACACACCCTCTACTACAACCCCGCCCGTGTGTTCTAGGTGTCTGTCCCTCCTGCCTGCCAACCTGGCACTGGAGGTTGAGTCTGTTTTTTGTCATTCCTCTTGGGGTGGTTTTAATAGGTACATCCCTAATGACTTGAAATCGGTGGACAGTTTTCACAATCATATAAAGGTGCTACTTGAACAGGAAATTTCCACCCGAAAGGTCATGAAATAAAAGCTGATCCCCCGTTGACAGTGCTCTGGGGGTGTGACTTCAAGATGAATGGACTGGCAGATCCTCAGCCTGACGTGTGGCCTAGGAGGGGACTAGACTGAGGAAGAAGGCCAGAGAGCATGTGTCCTTGCCGGACACACACTGTCCCAGTCACCATGGGGTGAGCAGCTAGCTCTTCCTCGTGCCTGACACGATGCCCTGCCTCATCAGGACAACGCAGACAATGGCCCACAGACTGGAACCTCTGAAACCATAAACCAAAGTCAATGTCTCCACTTGGATTTTTCACGTATTATTTTTATAGTGACGGAAAGCTAAGCGACATGAAAGGAGATTTTTACATTTCAATGTCTAATTGTTTGATAGCAGTATACATAAATCTAGTTATTACAAACTCTTGGGAGTTTGCTGTCAGTTTAGTAGATTCTATCAAATGTGTTACATCTAAGATCATTGTCTTAGTCAGGGTTTCTATTCCTGCACAAACATCATGACCAAGAAGCAAGTTGGGGAGGAAAGGGTTTATTCAGGACTGGAACTCAAGCAGGTCAGAAAGCAGGAGCTGATGCAGAAGCTATGGAGGGATGTTCTTTACTGGCTTGCTTCCCCTGGCTTGCTCAGCCTGCTCTCTTATAGAACCCAAGACTGCCAGCCCAGAGATGGTCCCACCCACAAGGGGCCCTTGATCACTAATTGAGAAAATGCCTCACAGCTAGATCTCATGGAGGCATTTCCCCAACTGAAGCTCCTTTNCTTTGTATTATGAATATAAATATAAGAATAAATATATCAAATATAGATACAAAATAATATCACATTATATTGTTAATACCTATAGAATCTGTAATGACAGTCAATATTAATAATTCATGACCCTAAAAGATCAAAGCTTTCCCATATCAATGAACTGACTCACAAGACAAAGACAGAGAACACTCTTCTATCTAGGACCCAACAAGGGGCAGGGGGCAGGGGGGAGGGGCCAGAGGGCAGGGGCCAGGGGACAGGGGGATCATAGAAACTGCTACAGCAGAGCTACCTATCATCCCAACACTTAGTGGGGGTTGGGAAGGCTGGGGTGACAATGGATTATTACAAGTGTAAGGCCGGCCTGGGCTACACAGTGTGACCCTGGACTTCTGTGTGTGTGTGTATAAGGCAGTGGAGAGACATTGCCAAACAGTATCTTCACAACACTTGAGTGCTAGAAACATTCTGATTTGCAACTTTAAAACACTTGTTCTGCAGTGACAAAATAAGGAACAGAGTTGTAGGCAGCAGGTAGAAAAGTATGCTGTGCCTGTAACTATCAGGCTAAATAGAAAGAGATATGTGCCTTACGGTTGACATCAGAATGAAATACTTCCGAGTATCTATGCCCAAGACTCATGCTCGCCCCCCACCCCCACCCCAAATTCTAATTCAGTAGGCCTAAACTGACCCAAAAGTGTTCTGGAAAAAGCCTCCCATGTGATTCTGACAAACACTTGTGATTCAGAACTGCCTGTGTGACTGCGTGGGTGACTTCTCAAGTGACCCAGTAAACATTAACATCAGAGACAAGACCTGTGGCCCATGCCTGTAATCCTAGCCCAGAAGATGCAGAGACGGAGGAGCTCATGTCCTGGGCCATCATGAACTACAGAGTTGGAGCCTTTCTCAAAAATGATAGGCAGACAGACACCAAGACATTCTTAGTATCGGGATGGGGTTCCTAGGCAGATACCGAGTCATGTGTTAATGTTTCTTAGGATCGAATCTACCTCCACATACATCACACATGACTTCAATGACCATTTATAGCCCTATGATCAGAATACAGCTGCTGGATTCCAATCAAAAGAGAGGCCATTGTTTACATCTGCTAGATCATAGCAAGGCAGCGGCAGCCATGAGTCTGTGCTGTAATCACAGAGAAGATTACATACTGCACACACAAAAGCTGACTGACAGGCAAGACGCTCTCCACAGTACTGGTATACAATTCGGAGTGGAATTTTGATTTAAACGGGTTTGTAACTGAAACAGAACTTTTCTATTGTAATAACTAGATTTCTGCCATACTTAAAAGGGTGTGGATTTGGTTTGTTGTTTGTTTTTTTTTTTAAATAACTACTATAAAAACATAAAACTTCCAATGTTGGGCTTCTTTTCAAAAGATTCAGAAACATAAATAGTTTTTGCTAAGAATTCTTTGTATAACAAATATTTAGAAAAATGTTCTCTTTTAGTATATAAATCTTGACAATCTTACGTAAAGAACTTGAAAAGTAAGAAACATTTGGGAAAATCTTCACAAACAATTCAACATTCTGGCTGATGTGTATCTGTGTGTGTGTGTCTAGTATGAAGTTTCAGAGTTATGCCTTTGGTAAACTTACATTCTGGCTGATGTGTGTGTGTGTGTGTGTGTGTGTGTGTGTGTGTGTGTGTAATATGAAGTGTCAGAGCTATGCCTTTTGTAAACTTACAAAGTGAGTCAAGGACAGAAAAACAGACAACAATGCCTCCCTTTGTACCCAGCGAATTTTCCCAATTATCAGAACTTTGTTCTACTTGTTTCATATGGTTCCACACTGATGATATAATTTAAAGCAATCCCAGTTACTTCTCAGCTTTAACAAATAAAATGTAACAATCTCTTCACTATCACCAAATACCTTAGTTTGCTTCTTTGTTGCTATGCTAAACACCATGACCAAAAGCTACTTAAAAAGGAAAGGCTTTATTTGGCTCCCAGGTTACAGTCTATCACCACAGAGGCATGGTGCTCAACGCCTTGCTCCCATGCTTGCTCAGCCCTGCCTTCTTCTACAACCCAAGACTACCTACCCGCCCATGGGTGGCACCACCAAAGTGGGCTGGGCCCTCCCACATCCATCATCAATCAAGAAAATGCCCAGACATGCCCACAGGCCATCTGATGGTGGCAATTTGTCAAATGAAGTTCCTTCTTCCAAATGAAACTATTGTTTGTGTCAAGCTGATAAAAAACTAACCAGCAAACCATATACATGAAAGTAATTTAATGTCTCATACCCATTTCACGATTAACTTTCCCATATTGTTTCAGAATTTATTTGTACAACTCATTTTATCCAAGGTTGTATCTTTTTGTTCCATACTATAATACACTAAAATAATTTATCTGAAATCTTCAGCTTCTGGCTGGGGAAATGGTTTAGTGAGTTTAGTAAGCGCTTGCCGCACAGCACTGAGACTCTTAATCGGGAACCCCAGCACCCACAAAAAGGAAAGGACATCTTTCCCCAGTAAGATTTCTGGTTTTACTGATTGAACTGATTCCTGTAAAGAACACTGTAAAATGGGGATGGGGTAGAGTGCCTGACAGCATATGTAAGCTCTGGGTTCAATCCTACCAAGGAATGAAAGACTAAGGCCAGGACAGAAAGCACAACACAGACAGAAATAAAGTGTTAGCAGTCTTTCCTGTCGGGATAGTGTGTGCCAGGATCAAACCTACGGTACCCAAGCCTCCTGCACGCTGGCCAGGCTTCTACCACAACACTGCAGGCCAGCCTTGAAATGCTGTTTTCACTGGCACACAAAAACCAAATGTTGCTGTTTCTTGGGTGCTGAAGGATATTTTCTATCACCAACAACACAGTGATCACCAGACCAGGAAATCTATGACCAACGATAGCATCAGAGGGAACAAATAGTCACCAATGTCTCCCACCAGCAAAAAATACTAAGACAACCTTCTGGGAAAACTAGCCAAACTGTGCAAGACTCCAGTGGGTGTCGTCTGTGTACTGAGATCAGATCCTGTTTGCTGGTAGCAAGACAATCTGTGTCACTTAGGGTTCCTAGGATCATGCAAAGAAAAATGAGCCCAAATACACTTGAAACACATGGCCTGTGGCAGAGAAAAGGACCTCAAGAAAACAGTGGGGAAAAAACAAAATGAAAGAAGAGAATGGAAGAGGGGCGCAAAGGCCAAGGCTGGAGCTGTAGAGAGACAAGCACAGCAATTCTGCAGTGATCTGGTCTGCCAGGACCATGCAAGGTTCAAAAGAGAGGGCCAATAAACCTTAAAAACTATGAGCCCCATTATAAAACCAGGGTTCCAAGTTCTCTTCTGATACATTTATACAGTTTAATGTTTAAATAAGGTTAAACATATCCAACTCAGACATCTATCATTTCTCTATCCTGAAAACATTCAAATCTTTTCTAGCTTTTGAAACATAAAGTGCATAAGCACATAACTGTCCACAGCCACTCTACTGTGCAAAAGCACAATCCTCTTACTCGTCACTGTCACACAGTGGCCCCTATCAACATCTCTCCACTCCCCCTCCCTCAGATCTGTGTAATAATATGTACGTTTGAACCTGGGTCATATCGTGCATTCTATTACTTAATCTACTTTTGATCATGTCTACCATATGCATCCTCCATATAAACTGAACTCCACGTCCTCACGCTTCCATAAAAAGCACAATAATGCCTGCTTTGGAGCAGAGGCCAGGAAGAATAATGCAAAGGACCAAAAAGCAAACAAGGTCATCTCATGTATGCAGATTCCAAATTCTAGCAGACAGACAGACAGACAGACAGACAGAGGTTGATATAAAATAACGCCATATTTGTATATAACACACTCTTAGGTGCTTCACAACACTTAGTATGTGAATAGTTGTCATGTTATTTGGGAACAATGATAGGAAAAGTTCTTGTACATATTCACTTCAGACACAGTTTTTCTCTTCTAAATATCTTCACCCTGGGTGGGCTGACCTGCAGATACAGAGCCCACAGATACAGAGAGCTAACTGTACTCAACACTACAGTTACAGGGTTGAAGGCAGAGGGAGAGAAGGGAAGGCAGGGGAGGGGGCTACCTATAAACAGCATGTAACTTTATGGACACTGAAATCTGAATAACGTTCCTAGATCGTAAGATCTCTTTTTTAACTTTTAAAATATGAAAGCTGAGCTCACAGGCAGAAATAAGGGTGACAGAAATTTTTTTAAAAAAATATATGAAAAGGAAACAGAAACAGTTATGACCTCTTATTTAAAAATTATTCAGAATTTCAAAATAGAACAGAAGCATGTTAGGTTGAGCACAGGTCAAAGGAGTCCCGTGTGACTTCTGCATGTCCATCAGGCAGAGGGGCCACAGCCAGCCAAGTCCTGATCACTCAGAAATCAAAATTGCTTCCTACCACTTAATTAACACTCCTGTGTCACATCTGGTCCTTTGTTTCATGTCTCTAAACTGGGCTGACAATCAGACACCTCGACAGCTTGTTGTGAGGAATAAACATGGATTTAAGAAGGGCCTAGCACCCATGAAAACCTTTATGCATGTTAGCCATCGTTTTTTTTTGCCTTTGCTGTTGCAGTGCTGGAATCAAATCAGAGGCCTTGCACATCCCTGGCTAGCACCCTGCTCCTGAGCGTCCCAGGCCCTGACAACTCTATCTTAATCACTAGATAGCAGTCAGCGGCTTGGCCAAGGCTCTACATTATTTTGCAGAATTCCTCCTCTGCCCTGAGAGATAATGCTCTCATAAACATCCTTGTTAGCATCAACTGTGCACGCCACACTCACCCTATTATTGCTCAGAAGGCAGAACCAAATGTAAAAATACCAATCAAAACATCTATTTTTTATTTATTATTCATTTTTAAAATCTGTATGTTCATTAGTTGGGGGAATGCAGGTGGAGGTCAAGGTAGAAGTTCAAACCCCAACATATCTCTCTCTCTCTCTCTCTCTCTCTCTCTCTCTCTCTCTCTCTCACACACACACACACACACACACACACACACACACACACACACAGAGTGACTTTTCTCTATCCCCTTAGCTGGGTATTAAGAATGTCCATATTAAGAGAATATGATAAAGTTAACATTGCTAACCCAGGCATAACTCTCAACTGCTTAACTTTCTTGTCTCTCAGAAGTAAACTACTTTGAACACACAACTGCGATAACAATAACAAGCTATAAGAAAACCCAAAGTACATGGAAAGAATGAGATACAGTGTGGAAAGGACAGAGAGATCCAAAAACCCCAGGGCATTGGGTGCATGAAACTAAGGAGCTGTACAAGAGGGTGGTCTTCCAACCTCAGCCATCTCAGGGTGGGGGTGGGGAGGTGGGGAGGAGTCAGAGATGAACCAGCCAGCCAGACTCTTTTCCAAACTCCTGACTCCTGAATCATAAGCAAAATAAAAAAAAAAAAATCATAAAAATATAAGCAAAATAAAAGGGCTGTTTTAACTCACTTTAAGTTGTTACACACAGCATCCAATAACCAGGCGCCAATTTAAAGTGAATACTAATCTTTAAGATTATAAATCTCCAACTCACAAGGGTCCTTGCAACACCTCTACTCCAGTGATGTAGAGACTGCTCAAAGCAGCACTTCAGGAATAGCAATCTAGGGCACAAGGCTGGCACCTCAGGAACTTGCTATGTAGCTCAGGATAGACCGGATCTTCTTGCCTCCACCTCTCAAGTGCTATGATGACAAATGTGTGTTCCCGAAACCAGCACGTCTTTAAAACTCACTTATGAGCCCGGATTCCATTAGGTGTTTGTTCATAAGGTTGTTGGGGGTATTTGGGGCAATGGGTAAGACAAAACTTAGAAGAAGGAATTTTCAGCTTATGGAACAGAACACTAAATTAAAGTAACTCCTAACACCTATAAGTTAAAAGCCATTTATAAAAAAAATAAAATAAAATAAAATAAAAGGAAGAAATGTCAACAAGAAAAGTTTGGTTTTTTTATTCACATACACCTATTTCTGGTTCACACTACAAAAATCAAAATGGTTAGTCCTGTCAAGTTTAGCTTCCTATGAGTAAATAAGCCAGTACATACTCTGACCGTAATTTGAAAAATACACGATTAAATTCCAGTATTATTCCTCTTAGTGTTCTAGCAGGTAAAAGCACTTGCTAATCTTGCAGGGGACCCACATGACAGCTCCCAACCACCTGTCCCAGGTGACTGATGTCCTCTCTTGCCCCCTCAGGCACCAGGCAAACACATGATGCACATACATACATGCAGACAAGCACTCATACACATAAAATAAAAATAAAGAAATCTTTAGAATCAAGTTATATGAATGTTGTCTCTGAAAATACCTACTGCAGCCATGCGGCTTCTTGTTCCACGGCGAGTAAGATGACATGCATCAGGCTCACGGTGACCTTCAGGCCATCCTGGACTGCGAGCCCAGTGGTGTTGGTAGTGAATACGAGGAACAAATACCAAGCATTTAGGATCCTCGACTCTGGTTTCTACTGCATTGAGACTTGCTTTAGATGGGATCTTAATCTAATTTCTTCATTATGACTGAAAACGTGGTCAGCAGTTCTTCATCAATAGATGCAACCTCTGGTAATGGTTACAGTTTTCAGCCCAAACATAATAACTAAATGTGCATGACTGTCCCTTATTTGCAGTCGAATGGCTTGAAGTCTTCACTTATGGTCAACACTGCCTGCTCTGGCAGTGCAACCCATTAGAAAACATTCTCTGGGGCTGGCAAGATGGCTCAGCGTAAGATGGGTAAGAGTGCTAACTGCTCTTCCGAAGGTTCTGAGTTCAAATCCCAGCAACCACAAGGTGGCTCACAACTACCCATAATGAGATCTGACACCCTCTTCTGGTGCGCCTGAAGTCAGCTACAGTGTACTTATGCATAATAATAAATAAATATAGAAAGAAAGAAAGAAAGAAAGAAAGAAAGAAAGAAAGAAAGAAAGAAAGAAAGAACATTCTCTGTTCAAGTTCCACTACAAGGCTTCTCCCATCATAACTAGGTTTTACTACATGTTATGTCCGTAGCTATAATTTTATTATATTTACTTGTTTATGTATAGTACTAATGTGGAGGGCAGGACAACTCAGTAGCGCCAGTTCTCAGGAATCAAACAGCTTGCCAGGCTCGGTGGCTAGTGCCTTTACCTGCTGAGCCATCTCACCGGCCCAATGTCTGTAACTTCTGCTGAACAGCAAAACTCACAAAAATTTACTTTTCTCACCAGATATGGTAGCTCACATCTGTAATCCCAGAACAAAAGGCTGAGGCAGGATTGCTATGGTTCTAGCATAGCAGAAACTTCAGGAATGAGTGAGACTCTGTCAAAAACCAAAACAAGTGCCAGCAAGATTTCTTATCAGGTAAGGCAGCTGCTTGCCACCAGGCCTGACCACTACAGTGCAAACTGGAGCCCACAGGACAGGAGAGAAATGACTCTTACAAGTTATGCTCGCGCCCTCTCTCTCTCTCTCTCTCTCTCTCTCTCTCACACACACACACACACACACACACACACACACACACACACACGTTTCTACATTCACAGTTCCAGAGTAAAGGTATTTTAAGTATTTTGAAAAGCATTCTGTAAGTGGACACAGCTGTTTCTATCATCCAGACAGTTTCAAGAGAGTCTCACTGTCTCTTCTCCCATGTGAAGGAAGCACTTTGCAACGAGTAAGGTAGAGTCAGGAGACTCAGTCACACCACTGCTGCTGGGACCTAAGCAGAAACCACTTAAAGGAGGAAGAACTTATTTGAGCTCTGCCTACCACAGCAGGAAGCTACAAAGCAGCCCACAGAGGCAGAAGCACAGCAGAGAGGAAGGAACTGGGGACTACAGAGCCTTCCAAGTTACAGCAGCCATGCCTAGTCCTCCGCTGAGGCTCACCTCACAAAGTGTCTACACTCTCCAAAACACAGCCACCAACGGACCAAGCACTAAACACAAAGCTAATGGAGGTTACTTCATGCTCAAAGCATAACGTTTTACCCCTGGCTTCCATGCTGCAAAAGAAAGTTAGCTCCCTCTGAAAGTCATAATGGTTCCTACATCGCACAGAAGAACAAATACAAAATGCTGTCTCCACCGTCCTGGGGTCTCCAGTGCAGCTTCCCCCCTCAGACTGCCACACGATCTGCTTTCAAGGACTCCTACCCCGCCACACATCTCCCAGCCTTCCCTCTGAGATCCTGCTAGATGTCTCCATGGCCCTGCAACCACGATCACAGGGATGATGACCAGGTCTGTACCCCTTTGGACCATCACATAGCTGCACTGGCTTCCTGGGCAACCAAGTACAGTGAAATGAATCCTGGGAAATCACTTTCCTAGGCTGCAGTTTGCAAGCCACGTGCCTGGGCAATGCTCTCGTCTCAAGTGAAAGTTTCTTCATGAATTTAACTCATCTCTGCCCTTGAGCCTCCACTGGTTGAAGCCCCAGCCAATTCTGGGGAAGCATTTAGGGCTAAAAGTAGCCAGTGATGACTATGCCACAGCTGAACGCTAGAGTGCCCTAAAAAACTCCCTCTGCCACAACTACTCTGCCTCCCGCTAAGTCTCATGCCATGAACAGAATGTGTAATGGATCCTCAACAACCAATTCCCCGAGGAGTCCTTCATCCTGAAGCCTTGAGAGCCTGGCTTTAGTGTTATTCTGCGTTACTCTCAGCTTTCTGGTCTTCTGAGCTCCCGCCACAGCCACCCACTAACCTGTTTATAGCACTAGAGCCCCCGTAGCCCAATCCACCAAACTTTTCCACAGTCCTTCCCAGCAACCGGTTCCCACAGGCTTCTGAACCACATCCTAAGGTAGTCATGGCAATGGCCCTACTTCTCTAGAATCAATACTCTGTATCAGTCAGTTTCACATGGCTGGGACTAAAATCTCTGATATAAACGTCGTATGAGCGGAGGGATTTATTTGTGTTTGTGGCTTCAAAGGATTCATCCACAGATGCTCAGCCCCACGTTCGTGGGCAGAACATCACAGGGATGGAAAGACACAGAGGAAGCTATGTGCCTTACGATAGGTAGATGGGAAGAAGAGCTAAAGGGGAAACTGGGAGAAACCTACTTCTTGCAACCAGCCCCAGTCTCCAAAGTTTCATACTCCCCAAAACAGCGCTGCTGCTGTGGACCAAAAACTCAACACATACATGAGCTTCTGAGGACAGTTCACACTCACACATACTGCTACGCATCTTAGCAATCTTAGAATGAGATCCTTCTTTTCTCTCCTCGTGGAGAATTTTTGCCTTTTCACCTAAACAAAGCACTTTACAGTTTCTTTTTGGCATTTCTAGATTTCCACTATTCCTGCACTTTCACACACTCTGAGCCACTACTAAGGAAAATAAAGGCTGCTTGACCACACAGGCACTACAATATTACCCAGTCCATCTGACAGTTAAGACAGCTAAGTAGCATTCACTGTAAACATACACTGGGAAAGGAGGAATTTACATCCCAGCTGGATAGAGAAGGATAACAGGAGATTTCTTTCACCATACTACTTGGGAGGACAAATTTTAAAATGCGGATTTTCATGGCTGGGGACATGGCCCAGTTAGTAACCCCCAACATCAGATGCATGAGGACCTGAGTTCGGATCCCTAATACTAAAGTAAAAGGTGGGCATGCAGACAAGCCGTCTGTAACCAGGAGGATAAGGGCAGCCAAACGCCTGGGGCTCATCAGCCAGCTAGCCACCCGCGCCAAATCCCTGAGCTCCAGGTTCAGTGAGAGATTCGCCTCCAAATATAAGGTAGAACACACCCCAGTCACAAAACAGAAATCAAGCTCTAACTGTACTGGAGGCTTCCTCCTTGCTGGCCAGCCCTCTCCTCCAGACCAGGCTGCTGAGGAAGAACTGCCAACAAGAGTCCCACTCGGCTGTGAACCAGTCTACAAATCTACCAGCCAGCCATGCGAGCTGGGTCCACTGCTGCAGTAACGACAAGTTCGCTGAGGAGCAACCAACCGTCTTCTGCTTGGACACGGAGACTCACATCTGGTCCATGGCAGCAGATGTTATGGGCCCTAAGAGGGAAGCTACTGCTGCTGTTCTGCTAAATGGACATGATGTGCCCATCAGATTATCACCTAAACAACTCTGCTGATGCCTACAGACAGTATTGCTGCCAACTGTTGCAGAAATGAGGTACCTGTATCTTCCTCACAAAGACTCATGGGAGCAGCAGCAGAGAGAATGTCAGAGTCAGAGGAAGTAGAGAGCAGTGTGGAATGATGACTTCCAGGCACGGATGGAGGATGTCGCACTTAGACAGAGAGCAGCTGTGATCACCTGCACAAGGTGTGCGCAAGAGTAGGACTGTCAACAACAGCCTGTCACAGAGAACAGAAGGGCCCAAGGGTTCCACCACTCCCTGATGATATAACACAATTAATGGTTGATGGGGAAGGGGTGACATTTTCTTCAGGGGTGTAACTGGAAGGGGCCTGTGCTCCTGCGGGCATCCCAAAGGATCACGTAGACATGAAGGGAGAGAAGAACCAAAAGTGAAAAGAAAGGAGATAAGTGGGAGGGGGATACTGAAGGGTGACAGTGGATGAGCAGGGTCGTGTGCTACACCTTCATGGATGACAGTAATGAAACCTATTAACCTATTATTATATATAATGAATAGATACTAAGAAAAAATAATAAGGTAAAGAACAATCCAGGAAGACTCCAACCCCATGGCCTCAAATGCATACATATATGCACACACCTCTGTGAACACACGTATACAACATACATACACACACAAAATCAAAAAACAGCATGAATGTTCTAGTTTATATTTTCTAGAACTTTTCATCGACTTATTCCTATTTTATTATTTTTATTCTGTTTACACGGGGGTGGGGTTGTTGTGTGTCATGCACAGATGTGGCGTCAGAACACAGCTCTGGAGTTGCCTTCTCTTCTCTCCTTCCACCTTCACTGGGGCTCCATGAATCCAAGTCAAGGCATCAGGCTTGTGCACCTGGAACTGCTGGGCGGTCAAGCTGAGCTCATTTACTACTTCCCAGACCAAGATTCATCCAAATTACTGAATCCTTGAAACAATGTTTTAGATTTTTTTTTTTTTCTTCCGAGACAGGGTTTCTCTGTATAGCCCTGGCTGTCCTGGAACTCACTCTGTAGACCAGGCTGGCCTCGAACTCAGAAATCCGCCTGCCTCTGCCTCCTGAGTGCTGGTATTAAAGGTGTGTGCCACCACTCCTGGCCAGAGCCATCATTTTAAGTCTACACTATTAACAAAGTCAAAATATTCAGCTAGTTTTTAATATTTGATGCATTTAACACTAATGTCTAATGTTAATATTTTTTAAGTTTTGTAGTAAGGATGATTCCGAGTTTTAGCCAGGTATGGGGGTGCTCTCCTATAATCCCAGCACATGGAAAGCAGGAGCATAGAATTTCAGTCTGAGCTACACAATGAGACTCTGCCTGAAAAAAAATATTAATAGTAATAATTCTACTTCACAAAATACGTTAGCTATGAAAAGATCCAGAATAAGGTCTGGCACACCAGAAATATTTGCATATATTTCTGTCAACTTAAATCGATTGAATTGAATGAAAAATTAGAGACAACAATAAGAAATATCAGGACTCATGACTTTGGTACATGCTAATTTCATTCTACCACTTCTAAGATAAAAGCACATTTCCTGTTATCCTTCTGCCCACTCTATTTTTACAGTAGAAGGTACCAGTTGTCAAGGAGTTTGTCTGTTAAAAGAAGGGATATAAAATGGCAAATCTGCCAGGACTGAGACCAGCTTCACTGCAAAATACAACTAAGGTGTACACAGCTATGTTTTGTTGCAATGTGTTTCACCCACTAAAACGTCTCATCTGAAACATCCTGTTAAAAATATTTTATTCTATACCAGGTGGTGTGGTGTATGTCTTTAATATCCCCCCCACCCCAAGCAGAGGCGGGTGGATCTCTTAGTTCAAGGCCAGCATTGTAAACTATGTGAGTTCCAGGACAGCCAAAGCTACACAACGAAGAAACTTTGTCTCAAAAACAAACAAACAAAAGTATCACCCTATCGCCCTGGGTAGCCTTGGACTCAGAATCTTTCTGCATCTGGCACCCTGGTACTGGGGCTGTAGTGATGACCCAACACCCCCAGCTTAGAAATGATTTGGATTACAAGTCCTGAAAATTCAAACAAAGGACTACTTATAGCTCCAGCCCAAATTCAAACTTCAGTAAATACTAATTAAAATGTCTCTGCCTCCCAAACATTCCCTCTAGGAAAAAAAAAAAAAAAAGTGCATTTAGATACATTTACATTCTTGCAGACTTTTATAACAAGATTTTGACCTTTAAGTTTTTAAACTGGTATTTTTAAAAACTAAAAATAGAACCCAAAGTTACACAATGAAATGTATCTTCCAATCCACTAGCATAATCCAGCATGCCCAGCCCTGGAGTGCAGGAGAAAGCACCCAGTTTATTCAAATGATCACAAGTGGTGTTTCAACTGCAACATCCTTTTCTCTCTACTTCAGTCCAAGCCCTCCTACTTCCTCATCAGTTTAACAGGAAAATGAATGCTTTCACCTTGGATTGTGATGACTCTTCTTCAGCAAAATCTGAGTTTGGTATTAAATTTATAGCACCCAAGGCAGTTACATGAAACGGCCATATTTAAATGCCTTAAGATTCGCCCGGTGAAGATTTTTTTTTATTTGATAAGCTTCATTATTTAAAAGCATGTAAATAAATAAAAACAATCAATTAATTGGCCCAAAGTCTACACAACTCAATAAACTTCTACACAGTTAAAATTTGCATATTTGGCGGTAGATAAGTACATATAGTCAATACTGATAGTATAAAATTTAATGTGGAGCTCCACAGCTTCTGTTCTGATTTTTTTTTCCTTAATTTTGTTACTATTTTATGTGTATGGATGTTTTACCTGCATGTATGTCTGTGTACCACATGTGTGCCCTGTGCCCAGAAGAGGGCATTGGATCCCTGGAACTGAAGTTACAGTCTGAGTGGGCATTTGGTGGTAGGAATCCAATCCAGGTCCACTTGAAGAGCCAGTGCTCTTAACAGCTGAGCTTGTCTCTCCAGTTCCAAAGTGAATAAGGAGGGAGGGGGGGGGCTAAGAAATTAAAGTCAAAGACCAGCCCTTAGAATTTCTTCTGTTTTCCTTATTTTTCTTGGTAACAGCAAATATCAAAGTTTTGCTTTGTTTTGTTTGCATTTGTCTATTTGCATTTGTCTATATTTATAGGGGGGGGGTTGTCCAAACATGCATGTGTATGTACATATAGAGGCCAGAGGTGGATGTTCCTCCATCCTTCTCCACTTGATCCCAGAGCACTCTAAATTCCGTGTCTCGCAAACCAGCTTGTTAACCTAGCTAGCCAACTCACTCCAGGTGATGCACCTCTGCCTCCAGAGGGCTGATACTGCCAGCCCAGCAGTCAGTTACAAGCGTGATGAGATCCATACTCCAAGCCCCAGTGACTGCACAGACAATGTTATACCCACTGAGCAACCTCAGCCCACGTGACAGGGTTCTTGTTTAGCTGTCCAGGCTAGCCTCCAACTCATAATCCCCCTGCCTCACCCTCTGAAGTAGATGGGCTTATAGGCATCAGTCACTCATTCCCACAGCTCACAGACTCTCTATTTTGATATGCTTCAATACAGCACTCAAAATCCACCTATTGGCTTAAATCAACTCCACCCACTTATATGCATGATATGAGCAAATACTGAAGTATCCCTATTCAGATACAATACAAATCTATACAGTGGCAGAGTCACGGAAAGTTACAATTATTGAGAATGTGAACAATGGGGTGTTAATTTCTTGGCACTGTTCTCTATTGTGAATCTAATCTAGGCCCCTATATAAATACAAGAAGTGAGAGCTCTTGGAGCTATGGTGTCTGTGCCCAGTTTTCGGCTGACAATAATTGAAATGCCAGAAACTTAAAATCCTAGAAATCTCTGCCTTCTTAAAATAGGGCAAATATTATAATCAAGTCGAACAAAAAAAAAAAAGTTCACCATATCACACCATAAAACCTGGTATCTCTAATTTTTAACTCATATTCAAGGGTTACTTTAAAAATTAAAGTGTCACATGGCATGTGACCAACAGCAAAGGCTAGAATAGAAGCCTACTAAGGCTCTTCCTTTAACTTGCCTTCCTTCCTTTCTTTCTTTCTTTCTTTCTTTTTTCAAATCAAATTTATCCAAAACCAGGAAAGCACAAAGAAAAATACTGTGGTTACTCGGCATGAAGACACACCGCTTGGCGGATGGGGAGATGTCTCAGTTGTTACTGCTAGCCACATAAACCCAAGTAAGTGGGTTTGATTTCCCTAAAACATATGTTTAAAAAGACCCAGGAGCATACCTATAATCCCAGAGCAGGGGAGACAACGATGGGAGGATCCCTAAGTACTGCTGGCCAGCCAGTCTAGCCAAATCAGCAAGTCCGGGGTTCAGTGGGAGACGGCTCAAAAGTCAGTCAGGTAAGAAGCAACTGAGGAAGACACCCAATGACTACCTCTGCACGCGCGGTACACACGCGCACACACACACACACTCAGAGAGAGAGAGAGAGAGAGAGAGAGAAACAGCTGAAATCACAGAAGCAAAAAATTTCACATTAAGCATAACTTTCTACAGTATTGTTTTAAAATTACTTCATTTGCTGTCCAGAGAATAAAGCACGCCTCCAAAGGCTGCCCTAAACAATCTGTTTGTGTCACTGGGGCCCTTCAATTCACCCAGGACATAAAACTGTCAAAATAGGATGGCATCAACAGTAAGGAAATTAAGTCCAGAGCCGGATTTTGTTTGCAAGCTCTAACTTCAAATAAAACTTGCCCCTGGAAAGGAGCAAAAGGCAAAGCCAACGTGTCCTTAAATTTCCTCCAAGTTCCTCCCTCTGCACTTCTTCTCCTTCCTCTTCTTGGAGAGGAGCATGGGATGCCAAATTAACAGTCAGAAGGCTGAGAACAGTCAGTTCCCGGAGGGTGCAAGAATTTACAATGCGCGCCTGGCAGGGAGCTCAGTGGACGCACGCGCGTGTATACACACACACACACACACACACACACCACCACCACCACCACCACCACCACCACCACCACCACCACCACCACCACACCACACCACACATCACACCATACACACCACACACACAAGCCAAAGCTCAGAAGAAGCTTTCGAGAAATGTCACTATGTAACAAGTTTTAAGGTCCTATTTAGGCCTCAGGCCAGCCCTATCCAGCACAGTATAAACCGCAATCTAGAAAAGCTCCATTCCCCAAACCAAGAGTTTGCTCTAATCCTCAAAAGGGAAAGAACACAGATGCTGGACCCCCTCAGTACTGCCGCCTCTCACGTGGAAGGCTGGCCAGCCCATGTGAATCCAAAATGCCACCACATCAGTTTTGTGACAGATCCACTGGGAGCATCCGACTGTGATCCAGGGCTCTCCAGGCCGCGGGAAGAGGAACAAATGCAATCTTCGGGGCCCTCCTACTTCCGTTCTCAAAACAGAAATGCTGTCTTCGCCCACTCAGCCCTGCACCTCTTCCAAAAGCTTCGACGGAAAGCAGAGCAGACCGTGGCGGTCGAGGGTAGCTAGAATAGGTGGTTCGAAGCCCCCCAGTCCCGACTTTCCATCGAATCTGCCTCCAGCGCTGCCCTCTCCTCCGGAACCCCGGGGCGGCGGAGTAGCGGGAAGAGGAACTAAGTGACCCGCAAAGATGTCCAGAAAGCTTGCGCGCAGAGGGGGTGGGGAGGTGGGCGCCGACGCGCGGCGGAAGGAAAGGGAGAGGAAGAGCGCTAGAACGGGACGCGACTTTAGGGATTCGGCGGTGCCCTGGCTCCGGGAGAAGCGGCGGCGAGCCAGGGCTGAGGAGGCGACGTCCCCTCTCGGCCACGCCTCGGACTGCAGGCAAAAGTCTGCGGCCCGCCCCGTCGGAAGGCGCGGACTGCCGGCCCGGGTACTCCCGGGGCTGGCTGGTGCTCCCGGGGTGGGCGGTGCACTCAGATCTGCGGGTGTACCCTGGAGCCGACCGTGCACCCCGGATCGATGGGTGCTGCCGGGGGCTGGAGGGTATCCCCAGATCTGACGATGCTCCCGCAGCCGGCGGGCGCTACCGGGGCTAGGGACTGCACCCCGGGTTGACGAGTGATCCTGGGGTCAGCGGCCACTCCCCAAGACCGGCTCTCACGCCCCGCCGCCAGGATAGGCAGCTCCGGGAGGCACTAGGATACACGGCGGTTACCTGAAGCGGGGCGAGTCCTTCAGACACTCCTCGAAATCCACCGTCATCTTCATCTTTGCCTTCGCCTGGCCTCACAGGCAGCGCCGGAGGATCCGCGGGAGCTGCGGGACCGGGGTAGCGGTGGCACCGGGGATCCGGGCGGCGTCGGCGGGCGCTCGGCTGCCTCTAGGGCTGCACGGAGCTGCGGAGGGCGCTGCGCTCCCTGGGCATAGCAGCCGCGAAGACTGCAACGGCTCAGCAGGCCCTGGCCGCCTCTTCCTCCGCCCCAGCTGAGCGGCGGCCGGGAAAAACGCCCCGGAGTGACAGCCGCGGCCACCAGCCACCGAGCCGCGGCCCCGGGAGGGGCTTCCGGCAGCACCGCCCGCGGGAGGTGCACGGCCACTGCGACAGCCAACCGCGGTGCACAAGCGTCGTTAGGCGGGATGCACGGGTTGCTAGGAGGCCGACCGCGCAGACGCCCTGAGAAGGAAGGAAGTCACGTGCCCTGCCTCGTTCTCTCCACCCCTCGCCCCGCCCTCGGGTCTAAAAGGAAGAAGTACTCTTCAAAGCAGCTTTGGCAGCAGTCTATAGAGGTCTGAGAGCAGGAATTCTAACACCGAAGAGACTAGACTAAGCCTTTCAGTTTAGAGAAACTGAGAGCAGGAGATGCGTGAAGGCACCTTTGATAACCTATTGCTTATTGGTTCCACCGCTTAATAATTTGGAAATTGCTCCTACATACATCTTTTGATATAATCAGAGACCATTTCCTGAAAGAAAGTGCAATAGCTAAATTATATTAAAATTACCTTTGAAAGTATGGGAGTATCCATAAAAATGCATAAGTGGAATGTTTTAACCCAGTGCCTATGAAAACCTAGAGGTAAACTTCTAGGGTTATCGTCTAGCTTTCCCACTTAAAAATAACAGCCCCGATCTGCTAGAACAGCCCAATTGACACAGTACCACATAGTAATCACCCTGTAAGTGTTGGTTGATAATCATTGCACTACTGTCTTCTTTACAGGTTAATCAAAGGTCAGGCCTCAGCCAGCTCACAATTGCTATCTAAAGTCTATGTTAACCTTTGACCATTTGCCTGTATTAGAGAGTTACCACATGCTATTTTTCGTAACCTCCAGCTATACCTTGATCTCTTCTGCACATTGAGAAAGTAACCAGGGAAATGCTGAAACTTTTCAAAGAATACACAAACATTATATATGTTTCTTCTCTCCTTAGAAACTTGATTTCACTTTTTTTTAAAGATTTATTTATTTTATGTATGTGAGTACACTGTAGCTGTCTTCAAACACACCAGAAGAGGGCATAGCTTACAGATGGTTGTGAACCACCATGTGGTTGCTGGGAATTGAACTCAGGACCTCTGGAAGAGCAGTCAGTGCTCATAACTACTAAGCCATCTCTCCAGCCCGATTTCACTTTTTTAATTGGATTTTACATGTCTAGGATAGACATAGGTCCTCTTGATAGCTACTAACTACATACTGTTAAATGTTCAGTGTCCTCAAATGTACCAACTGGTCAGGCTAATCTTTTCAAGGATTGTAACTTTACCAAGAGAATTAGCCAGTTATACTACATCGAGGTGCACTGATGATTTGTGATAACTAATCAGTATATGTAATAATTCATTGTCAGTGTTTCATCATTCTGTCCCAAGACCCTTAAAAATGGTATCTGTGGGCTGGTGAGATGGCTCAGCGGGTAGGAGCACCCGACTGCTCTTCCGAAGGTGATGAGTTCAGGTCCCGGCATCCACATGGTGGCTCACAACCATCTGTAGGGAGATCTGGCGCCCTCTTCTGGTCACAGACCCCTGCCGATGTCACATGAATGCATATCATTTACTTCGTTTAGAAATCTTCTTTTCTTTTTTACCATAAACACCACCACTAGTTTATTTTTAATTTGACGTCATCATATACAATTGATACTCTGGTTACATTCAATGTATCACTCTAGGACAGAGTTTTTGGTATCTGTATCATTGTTTTCAGGACACGACCGGGCACAAAACCAGGCAGCACTGGCTGGGGTAGCACTGAGAATCAGAATGATGAGCACATACTTAACACCACCAAAGCAGTGACAAAGATGTCCAAAACTCGGGAAGACACCCAGTATCTACCTCTCTACCACAGGTACTTGTACCACATGAGCACAGACACATGCATATACCACAACTCCCCCCCCCCCCGCAAAAAAAGCTTCTACATAGCATTTTTTATTTAAAATTTTTTAAAAATCTATGTAAAGAGACAGCCTGTAGAAGGGAGAATAGTATCTATAATCTGTAACAAAAAGAAGGAGGGAAAAAGCATCCAGGGTCCATATACTGGCTCAAAGGGAAAAGGCTCACAAACCTGAGCTTAGCCCTGGATTCCACAGTGGAAAGAAAGCACCAGCGGTGGAGGGCATGCTCTGACCTCCACACATGCAGTGGCATGTTCATGTCCACTCTCACACACTAATTTTTATTCATTTTCTAATATACGTGTGTTTGTCTATGTAGATATCTGCGCCTGTGCTCTGGTCTCCACAGTGGCCAGATGAGAGAGAGTCCCTGCAGCTGGAACTACGAGCAGCTTGATGCAGGTGTTGGGAACCGAACTCAGGTCCTCCAATGAGCAAGTGCTCTCAAGCATTCAGCCATCTCTTCAGCCCCAACACACACACACACACACACACACACACACACACACACACACACTATAAAATAAGAAATGCAAATTTTAAGCCGGGCGTGGTGGCGCACGCCTTTGATCCCAGCACTCGGGAGGCAGAGGCAGGAGGATTTCTGAGTTCGAGGCCAGCCTGGTCTACAAAGTGAGTTCCAGGACAGCCAGGGCTATACAGAGAAACCCTGTCTCAAAAAAAAAAAAAAAAAAAAAATGCAAATTTTAACTAATGGAAAAAACCTCCAAAGGTTAAATAATAAAAAGAAAAAAATCTAATAATAAATGGGATAATGGGTTGAATAGACAGTTATCAAAAAAAAAGAAATAAAATAAAAAGTTCTCAGTACCCTTAGTCATCAAGGAAATGCAAATTAAAACAACACTGAGATTATATTTCACCAGAGTCAGAATGACTATCGGGAAAACCGACCACGAGAAATTTGGCTGAGGATATGGAAAGAGAGGAAGCCTCAGATAGCACCGGTAGGAACGGAAACTTGAAGCTAGCATAGAAATCAATATGGAGGTACCTCAATCCTAAATTAGAACTCTCATATGGTCACCCATGATATGACCATTCTAAGTCATAGAATCCTTCTATACCATAGAGGTACTTGCACACCCATGTTTACGGAGGCACGGCTTAGCATAACCAAGAAGATGAAACTACCCTTGAGGTCTAACAACAGATGAATAGATATGATATTTGCAGGTAAATGGGTTGAACTTGAGGTCATCAGATTAAAAATGGAGTTAGACCTGTATCCATCACCTTGTGCAATAACTAATTCCAAATGGACCACAGACCTCAGTGTGAGGTCTGAAACTGTTAGAAGAAAATACAACCAGTGCTCTATGTGATACAGGTGAAGGCAAGGATGCTCCGGATAGATGATGCAGGTGNAAAAAAAAAAAAAAAAAAAAAAAAAAAAAAAAAAAAAAAAAAAAAAAAAAAAAAAAAAAACGCTCACTATCCTTGGCAGTTAGAAAAATGCAAATCAGAACAACTCTGAGATCTTAGTTAGAGTGGCTAAGGTCACCAAAGCAGCAAATGTAGGGAAGGATGTGGAGAAAGGAGAGAGCTCTGGCTCACTGTTGGGGAGGTTGCAAACCACTCTGGAAATCAATGTGGAGAATTCTCAAAAAGCTAAAAATAAATCTACCATATGCCCAACTATAACATCCTTGGCTTACACCCAAAGGACTAGACATCCTACTCCACAGATACTTGCTCAGGGATACAGACTGGAATAATCTAGATTCATAAAGACAAACACAATGTTTTTCTCTCATAGGCAGAATGTACATTCAGATTTTTATGGTCATGTAGCTGTCCCTAGATATTGTGTATGAAGTTCACTGTAAAGATGTCACAGGAATGGCTTCTCCATAGCTAACCGCAAAGGCTTTTATTGGAGAGTAAAAGAATATCCAGAGGGATCTGGAAGAGTCCAGAGCAGAGAGAAAAAGAACTAGACTGGACAGGGCTATCTGTGAGAGAAAGTAGAATTGGAGAGAGATGTGGGGTGGCAGGAAGGGGGAAAGTTCAGGATATCTGGAGGGAGGGGAGCCTGCGAACTGAAAGCAGGCCAGGGTAGTTTAGGGTGGATGCAGAAGTGAGAGGGACCTGGATGCTAACGTGAACTGCTCAATGCATAACGGATATTTGTGACTAGAAACCTAGGAGCCTGGAGGCCAGCATAGACTTTGATATGCTGATAGTCATCATGAGTAAGTCAATGGAGAGCTATGTGTCTCTTCTTGCCAGAGGTGAATTGAGGGAAATGACTCCTTTGGTGGACAGAAGGGAGTCCATTTCACAAGTCCCTAGGGAATGTTATCTAACCGCCTGGAATCCTTCTATAGTCCCTCAGAGGGTGAGCCGAGACTGTCGTTTCTGGACATAAGCACTCTTTGAAACCTAACAGATGTACGGAGAACCTGAAAGTAGACACCGGGAGGAAGAGGTCTAAAGAGAGGGGGAGGAGAGAACAGGAGCTGGTAATGGCATAAACACATACTGGTTGTATGTGTTTATGCTCGCTTTATTGCGAAGTGGTTCTCAACCTGTGGGTCAGCACTTGTGATGACATCATCTGGGAAGGACATTCAATCGAGGAGTTGCCTTCTTCAGACTGGCCTATGGGGGAGTCTGTGGGGCATTTTCTTGACTAGTGATTGATGGATGCAGGGAACACCCAGCCCGCTGTAGTTGTGCAAACCATCTTGGGTTGTATAAGAAAACAAGCTGGACAAGCCAAGGTTCTCTATTCTCTCTGCTCCAGTTCCTGCCTGGGTGTCCCTAACTAATAGGTTGTAACCTGTAAGCCGAATAAATCTGTCCCTCCCTAAGCTATGGTGTTTTCTCACAGCGACAAAGCAAAACTACGTAGAATTGGGTTCCAGAGAATGGACTCTTCCTGGGGGCAGCGACGGCCATGTCGTTTTGCTGAGGACTGTGGGAGTGTATGGAACTTTGGGCTGGAAAAGTCGGTAGTGCTCCGAGCTTAATGGGGGCTGGGCTTGTGAGGCTTCCGAGGGAAACAAAGACTCTAGTTAGGACTGTTTATGTGATATATCTTAAGAATCTGTGTGTGGTTTCTGGTTAGCTGAGGCTGAAGAATCAGCTGTGGTTAGCAAGAGACCAATACCACTATAGCTAAACTTCGCTTTATTGCGAAGTGGTTCTCAACCTGTGGGTCATGACCCTTTGGGGGAATCAAACAAGCTTTTTTTAAGTGTTTGCCTAAAACCACCACAATATTTGCATGACGATTCATAACAGTAGCAAACTTACAGTTATAAAGTGGCAACAAAAATAATTTTTATGGTTGGGGGAAATCACCAGAACGTGAGAAACTACATTAAAGAGACAAAGCACTAGGAAGACTAATTTTTTCTGGGATAATGGATGGTGGTAAGCCGGGTGTGGTGGCACACGCCTTTAATCCCAGCACTCGGGAGGCAGAGGCAGGTGGATTTCTGAGTTCGAGGCCAGCCTGGTCTACAAAGTGAGTTCCAGGGCTATATAGGGAAACCCTGACTCGAAAAAAAAAAAAAAGAAAAAAAGAAAGAAAGAACAATCAGCTGTGGTCAATAAGGAGTCAGCTTTCTGAGGCAAAAATCTTCTGGGAAGTATTTGCTCAGGGTCAGCATCCAGAAGCTTCGCAGAGGAGGCTAGGTAGAGGCGGTATCTCAAACTGGCAGCCACACTTGGTAATATGTGAGAGTCTCCTATGTGGGGCTGATTCGGGCCCTCCTCCTCTGAGGTACCTGCGATAGAGCTTAGAATAGAAGAAATTCAATAATTTTCATCTCATAATAATGGCCCTGTATATGAAAATTGCATTCTAGGTAACTCAAGTCAGGCACCAGTCCCATGATGCTGGGCTCCTAACTGCAGACTGCCTGCCGGACCTTGAGAATTTGCTTGTGCAGTACCATGGGTGAGTGTATAGTTAGCAGTGCTACACTGGCTGAGTATGTACCAGGCCCCAGGTAAGATGATCATTGCTGCCACTAACAATAAAATCACTCAGCTCAAATGTCACCTCCTTGGGAGTCTATTTTCTTCTCTTTCTGACACAGTTAAAGTTAGTCACCAGGCCCAATCCGCGTACTATACCAAAATATAAATTGATGGATATGGTGGTACATGATCGTAACCCAAGCTCATGAGAGCCCGAGGCAGGAGGATCATGAGTTTGAGGCCAACCTGGGCTACATAGAGCTACATAGTAAGTTCCTGGATAGCCTGGATTACATTATGGGATTCTGTCTTCAAAAAAAAAAACCCAATATAATAATAATAACAACAGCAATAATAAAATTATGTAAATGGTCACACATTAAACCTTTCCCAAACTAATTCTTCTACAGCTCTCAGTCGTTCTCCCTCAAACCCTCTAGAACCCTGGACACTTGTAGCCTTTCTTTCCCAGAATGCCCTGGGTCTCCTCTGAGGCTCCTTTCGACTGCATCTGTTTGGGCAGATGCTGCCTAGTGTCTCTTCCCTGGTGTGTTCCTGGTTCAGGATGTGTGCTCAGCAAGACTCTGACACTTCATAACTTACCATTTACATCCCGTCTTCACGCAAGAACTGCTCATATGAGGCTGTGTCGTTTAAACATATCACCATCTTGCTTTTCTCGTTGCTGTCACTTCCCCCCCGCCATTCCCTTGGAACTCATTGCCTTTGCTTAGCTGATTGCACTGTGATTTATCTAAAGAAAATGGATTACGGCGGAGGTGTTTTGTGGTCAGAGGTCAGATACTGGCACTGGGGAACACCAAGACTCCAGGACTTCTGGGAACTGTTCTTCCTCTCCTAGGATCTCTCTCGCCACCACTCTCTCCTCTCTCTCTCCTATGTATGTGTGTTCATGCATGCATGCATGCATGTGTACCTGGTGCCATTGGATGCCAGAAAAGGGCATCAGATCTTCTGGAACTGTAGTAGAAGATGATTGGGCTCCCAACGTGGGTGCTCAGAGCAGAATCCTGGCCCTCTACAAGAGCAGTGAGTGTTCATAACTATTGAACTGTGTCTCTAGGACCTTCTTTTCTGTTCTTTATGGGCCTAGTACCTGTCTTGAACTTCTATTTTCCATAATACATCATGGATACTGGAGTCTCTGCTAAGTGGTATCAGACAGACAGACAGCAGGTAATGTGAGTGAATGGAGTTCACATCACATAAGCAGTTCAGAGTGGAGGAAGATCAAGTTTGCAGAAAGCAAGTTCCCTGTGTAAGGTCAGCTCTGGTCAGTGTTGAATACACCAGACCTTCGGATTTCTTGTCTGAATCTTCAGATAGCTAGATTTTAATGTAAAACCTCCCATGTTCAAATGTTGGCAGCACCTTTAAACGATTGCATTGCCCAGTCCATAAAAAGCAGTCTCAGGGCCACTTAGCAACTTCTATGGGTTTGGGTTTCTGACAGGCAGGGCCTCTCAACCCTTGCTCCTGGAGCTGTTCAGCACTTCAGTTTGCTGCTGGGTCCCTGACAGGCAAAGAGAGGGTGGGATCACTTAAATGTAATTAATCCTTTGGACAGGGGTGGAGTTTAGGGCTGTGGGACAGCTGGGAAGTTAACAGGGCAATTTCTCTGTTGACAGCTGTGTCTTATAAAACAGCTAGTAAACAGTCCTGTTCAGGACTTGGGCCCCTGACTCACCATGTTCTACCTCACTTCTACCATCAGCACATACCCCCACTTTATTTCCTTCTATAACATCCCTGGGCGTGTCCTCTGGTTCAACTTTATCTTAAGCTCTGGAGATTTTTTTAAGAGTTATTTTTATTATTTTAAATGATGTGTAGGTATGCATGTGTACCTACACATGGGTATGTGCCCATGAGCCCAGGTGCCTGCGGGAGCCAGGAGAATCAATTGGAGCTAGAGTGACAGATGGTTGTAAGCCATCTGATGTGGGGACCTGGAACTGAACCCCTATCCTCTGGAAGAGCCACAAATTCTTCATTAACTGTTGAGCCATCTCTCCAGCCCCAAGCTCTGTGTTTTCTGAATGAAAGAAACAGTTTCTTCCCCCAGTTTCTTCAGGTCTTGGTGAGTTCCATGCCAAGAGCACACCCGAGGCTGCTTAGACACTGACACCGAAATCTCCTTTGGAAGGGAACGAAGATTCTCATGTCTCTGCAGATACAAGGAATCCTGCAAAAGTAAGAACAGGGAAAGGACAAGGAAGGTCCCTCAAGGACTTCTAGCCACCGGAACTCTGTGACTAAACACACAGGAGCAGGGGATGCTCATGGTCTTCAGGAGCTATAAATAGAGCGCTCGCCTTTGGGAAAGAAGAAAGGCAGCTGGAGAGGGAAACAGGAGCCGAGTTAGGAAAGGTCTTGTCTTCTGGGCGAGTATGCCTGAAGGCGGAAAGCCTCCAGGAGACAAGGAGTGACATAGTCTGCTCTTTACCACTGAGCTGTACAGCTAGGTTGTGGGAGGTGCAGCTGCCACCACTTTCACCATTAGGAACAGGATACCACCGAGTGCTCTGGCTAACTCTATGGCTAGATCGGGGATACACTGGGGAAGTGGCTGTTCTCAAAACTTGCCATTCCTCTCAAGCCTCTTGTAAACTATGGCTCACTCCTCTTGTGGTCTGTAGAGACCTGTGACTTGTCATTGGGAACATTCTGTGGTCCCCTGGCTCATGTGACTATTTATGTTCCCGTCTTCACCTTCCGTCCTTGTAGCCCAGCTGTCTAGGAGGAAAGCGCACATCTTCCTGCCACTCCCAGCTCAGAGCACCACACCCACCCCCATCCTCCTCTGAGAAGAGCTGTCAGCTATCCCCTCTTGTCCTTCATCCCCCAATCTGCACTTCAACTGGCCATTTTTATGTGAAGACAGGAGAAACTAAATCATACATCCATATCAGAAGGGTTTTGTTTCGTTCTGGGTTACCCCGAAAACAAAAGGTCTATGGTAGGTGGATTACAATCCAGAACAGGGAAGGCAGGCTTTCGTGGACCCTGAGCAGGATTGGGAAACAAGTCTTGTAAAGCCAGCCTGGGTGCTCCCTCCCGTCTGCCTTTCTCACACCGATGCTTGCTTCATCTGCACACAGAGGCAGGCCCGGTGCATCTGACTTTGCAGGAGCCAGCTCCCACAATTACCCAACCAACCAGAGGAAGCAGGTTTATCTCTTGGCCTAAATTCTGAATTTCTCTGGGGGAAGTATTAGCCATCAATTTAGTCAAGGTTGGGTGTGGTGCCAACATGCCAGTAATTCCAGTACTGAGAGGTTGGAAATCCAAGGCTAACTGGGTTATATAGGGAATTCAAACCTGCCTGAGCACCATAATGAGACTCTGTCTCAAAAAACTGGGGGCTGGAGATTCACCTTAATGGTAGAGGTCATACCTGGTGTCCTGGTTGGTTGTGTTGTTGCTGTTGTTGTTTGCTTTGTCAACTTGACACAAACTAGAGTCATCTGGAACCTCAATTAAGAAAATAATTCCATCCAAGTGATGGTGCGCACTTTTAATCCCAGCACTCGGGAGGCAGAGGCAGGCGGATCTGAGTTTGAAGCCAGCCTGGTCTACAGAGTGAGTTCCAGGACAGCCAGGGTCATAGAGAAACCCTGTTTGGAAATAAAAAGCAAAAGGAAAGAAAGGGAAGGAAGAAAGGAAAAAAAGAAAGAGGGAGGGAGGAAGGGAGAAAATACCTCCATCAAATTGCCTGTGGACAAGTCTGTGAGATGTTTTCTTGCTTGATATATGATCCAGTCCACTGTGGGAGGAGCAAAGCTTGGGCAGGTAGCCCTGGGGTACCTAAGATAGCAAACCAAGGAAGACAAGGGGAGCAAGCCAGTAAGCAGCATTCCTCCATTGCCTCTGCTTTAGTTTCTGCATCCAAGTTCCTGCCTTGTCTTCAATCAATGGATTGTGACCCGGAATACACAACCCAAATAAACCCTTCACTTCCCCAGGAACTAATAAGATTTGGATCTGTATGCCCCATATGTTCTAGATGTGCAGATGAGGTCTTTACATTCTTTTGACTTTGAGCTCTTGAACCTTGCCAGCCCTTGGGTTTCACTTCCTAGGGACATAGTAAACACTGAAAGAATTGAATAATTAGATAGAGTCCTCCCCCTGAGCAATGTCCCTCCTCATCCAAAGCCCTGTCATTTACTCATGCGCATGTATGTGTTTACCCACTCAATTACGAGCTCAGCTAATGAGGCCAGTCTGCCAGGAAGAGAGAAAAAATTAAATAAGATACAAGAAACAATGTGTTATTCATCTACCGCGCATAACTGTGTACCAGAGCCGTCTGCATTGTTTACTGGACCTACTGTTCCTTTGTCTTATTTCAGATGCAAGAGCCAGACCTACTGAATCAGGGTTTCCAGGGCCGTGAGTCTCAGCGTTAAACTGTGATAAGCAGTTTCGAGCTGAAACCCAAGGACTGGCTAAGGGTCCATCTAGGACTTGGTAGATGCCCAAACCATAGTAGGTGCTCACTAACTACAGGTAGAGTTAAAACTGAAAGAAAAAGCCAGTGTTTAAGATGTGGAAGCCAAGCAAGAGGCTAGAATAGGAAACAGGCTTAGGGTAATGGACCTTAGACTGAACACTGACCAACACTGGGTCTCTTACTGTGGGATCCATAATTAACAAACATGACTGTTCCTGCTTCTGCTCAAAACACCTTCCTGCCAGTACATCGGAAGGAAATGCCCTCTCTGCTCACCTGCGGCTGGCTCTACAGCTCCGAGGCGCTCAGGTTCCAAGGATTCACCACTTCATTTCCTTCTCTGTTTGTTCTGTGACACTGGAAACAGTTCACTTCCTCGGTTTTTAATCTAGCTGTGGTCAGCTTGCTCTCTGGGTGCTCTCCGAGAAATCTCCCTCACACATGACTGCCCCCATTTAACTGGTCTTCAGATCCTGGTCACATTTTTCCCATGTCCCAGCTCGGAGTCTGTTCCTGCATTCCAAATTCAGGAGCATCACCTTGGATCACAGCTTCACGATTTCTTATTTGGATTGTTACATCACCCTGCCCCAGATAGCATCTTATTTGGTCTGAGTACCAGTCTCACACACTCCATCTTAGCCTTTCTGCTCTGCCACTAAAAGCTCTCTTAAAAGTTAACCAGGTCACATCACTCCAAAGCTCACGGTGGGATCATCCCACTGTTTTCCTGGCAGGGCGCACAGCAATTGTCTCCGACCTGTCTCACTACCCCACTTCCATTCTTGTATGACCAATTCCAACCAATAGACTCCACATCCTTTGTGGCCATGGCTTACAGACTTAGCAAACAACCAAAGCAAAGACTGCATGATTTATACAGGAAGGTAGCCACCTAGAATACTGGCAGGAATCCGTAGAAGCATTCCTCACCGAAGACAGAAACTAGTGTCAACTCAAGTCCTCATCTGCAGACAAGGATGTGCAAACTGTGCTAAGTCTATACAATGGAACACTATGCGGCCATTAAATGGGATAAATAAGATGGATGAATATTAATCTACGCTGGGCTATGGTGGCACATGCCTTTATTCTCAGAACTCAGGAGGCAGAGGCTGGTGGATCTCTATGAATTCAAGGCCAGCCTGGTCTACAAAGCTAGCTTCAGGACATCCAAAACTACACAGGGAAAACTTGTCTCAAAAATCAAAAAATAAACGTTATGCTGAATTAAATAAGCCATTAGTAACAGTATATACTTTAGGCTTCTATTTATACGAAGTTCTAAAACACACCAAACTAATCTATAGCAACCAAAAATATATCAGAGGTTGTCTAGACAGAGAGTGGAGAAAGACTGACTATAAGAAGGCACAAGACAATTTTTGGATAATGGGGATCCTCTATATCTTGGTTGTGGTGGTAAATATACAAGTGTGGATATTTGTCAAAACTCATCAGACTGTGCACTTCAAATAGATACATCTTAACTTATATAAACCATGCAAGTCATATAAATGTTTAAAACTTTATGAACAACCATTAGAGAGTAGCGGTCTGGGTTTGAGTTCCACGGAGGCAGTGACAGGCCTGTAACTACAGACTAAAAACTATTCCATGGAGGTTGTTATGCCTCTGCCACTCTAGATACCACCGCCCCCCCCCCCCCAGCACTGACACAGCTCCAGGGAACAATACACAGCTCCCGTGGCTGCCACTCCTGTCCCAGTGGGATACTGCGCAGCTGCAGCTGTCTTGTCATGGCTCAAGTACATGTCTAGGGAAGCTTCGCCCTGTGTCCGAGGAAGGTGCGAGGGAGAAGGACAATCACTTTCTGGCTTTGGCAGTGTCAAGGCAGATGTGCTGTGTGACCTGGAAAACTCCTTTGATATTCAGGGCACTCAAAGGATGTTTGCTGGCTGGCAGTGGAAGATGGGTGGCTTCAACACCAGAAATTGTTGCCTCATGGTTCTGCAGGAGAGAAGTTTGGTAACCCGGGTTTCTTCTGAGCCTCTCCCTTTGGCTGACAATGGCCTCCTTGCAGCAGGATCCTCAGTATTTCCTGTATGCATGGTTCTGTGGCATGGCCCTTCCTCTGCTTGTAAGGACACCAGTCACTTTGGATTAGGACTCCACCCTAGAATCTCATTCAACCTATATTCCCTCCTTAAAAGCCAGCCTCTGGCCTGCAGGGTAGAAGTCAGTAAGGAGTGACTGTCTGGTGTGGCAAAGGCCCTAGGTTTGTTTCCCAGCATTACCAATGTAGGTCTGCAGCAGGATACCCACTACTCATCTGCAATCCACTTCTGTGCCTTCTCCCAGAGACTGTCGTTCTGGGTTTGGGCCTCTGACACACCCTTCTAATGTCCCTGTGTGAGCCCCGAGCATGATGCTGGCCACATTGTCTGCCTTGAATGTGAATGCAAGGGCAGAAGCTGATGCTTGTCTGCCTGTGTGCCCTGTGTGTAGATAGGGCCTGGTTACAAATAGATGTGCCATATATGGAACATATATTAGGATTTCTTGCCACTTCTTTTATCAAGAAACAATAATTGTCTAGAAGAGTGGTTCTCAACCTGTAGGTATCAACCCCTTTGGGGGGTCAAATGATTCTTCACAGGGGTTGTACATCAGATATCCTGCATATCAGATGTTTACAGATATCCCGCATATCAGATGTTTACACTATGATTCGTTTTGTTTTGTTTTGTTTTGGATTAGTTTTTCAAGGTAGGGTTTTCTGTGTATTCCTGCCTGTCTTGGAACTCTTTAGTCTAGGCCGGCCTCAAACTCACAGAGATCTATCTGCTTCCATGTACTGGGATTAAGGGTGTATACCACGACTGCCTGGCTACATTACAATTTATAACAGTAGCAAAACTACAATCATGAAGTAACAATGAAATAATTTTATGGTTGGGGGGGTCATCATAGCATGAGGAGCTGTATTGAAGGGTCACAGCATTAGGAAGGTTGAGAACCACTGGCCTAGAGGTTCCCACATGTACTGTGTTCTTTTAGGCTTCTGGCCCCTGCTGGCCATCCAGTGTGTGTGTGTGTGTGTGTGTGTGTGTGTGTGTGTGCCTGTGGCTGTGTGGCTGTGTGGCTGTGTGTCTGTAACTGTGCATGCCTTATGCCCATTGCCCAGCTTGTGCAGTAGAACTCACCCACCTGTTGAGCTTCACCATGACTTTCTCCCTAACCAAGCCTACAACACCAACTACTGTCTTGAACTGTCTCCTATCCATCCTTCTTCTCATTTGTTCTTCCTTTGACTTTCAAAAATTATATTTTATTTATTGATGGGGCAGGGGAGTCATGCCATGGTTTGTACCCACAGAAGTCAGAGGACAAGTTGTGGAAGTCAGTCCTTTCCTTTCACCATGTTGGTAATCAAGCTTGGTGACCAGCACCTTCTTCTGCTGAGCCTGCTCTTTGGTTGCAGTGATTCAGATGAGAATGGTCCTCAAAGGCTCATAGGCTTGAAAACCTGGTCTCCAGTTGGTGGAACTGTTTGGGAAGGATTAGGAGGTGTGGCCTTATTGGAGGAGGTGTGTCCAATAAGGGGGCTAGCTTTGAGGTTACAAAAGTCCATGCTAGTCAAGAGTCTCTCTGTTTCATGCCTGTAGAACAAGATATGAGCTCCCTGCTTCTACTCCAACACTATGTCTGCCTGCCTGCCTACCATGCTCCCTGCCATGATGGTCTTGGACTCACCCTCTGATTCTGTAAGCCCAAATAAACTCTTTTATAAGTTTCCTTGGTCATGGTGTCTCATCACAGCAATAGAAATATTAACTAAAACACCGCTTCCTTTTCTCTCTTTTCTTCTCCTTCATCCTCCTCCTTTTCCACCCTCTTCTCACTTATACCCCCCCCCCAGCTCCCTGAGCTGCATCTCCAGGCCCTGTTTTTACTTTTATGTATGCATCAATGCTGTGCACACCAATGATATCTATGCACTCTTTGTTTCTGCTCATCCCTCTATTTTGTATGAGGGACACGGGGCTCTATGATTCTCCTATAACTTTCTGCTTTGTAGTCAAAATCATGTTGGTGAGATTCATTCATTAATGAATTCTTCACATTGCTCTCTGCTGCCATCCCATATTTCAGTTTTAGTTTTTTGTTTTTTTGTTTTTTTTTTTTTCGAAACCATCCTGCTGCTATCATTCTGGCCCATGTCTCCTGTGCACATTTGCAAGAGTCTCTCCAGGTCTCATCCTTAGGAGCAGAGATGCTAAACCGAAGGCAGCTTGTCTGCCAAGTGGTCAACAAATATGCACTCAGGCCGCCCTTTGTGAGTTCACATCACACACATGCCCACTAATGTTCGGTGCTGTCAGATGCTTTGATTCTTACCAATCTGATGTATAAAAAGCATAGTGCTGAGATTACATCTTATAACATGTCTTATAACATGATCACAGATACTGATTTTATAATATATGTTCCTTAAATATCAATGAGGTTGAAAACATTTCCACATGCCTTTTGGACATTTGTGTTGCTGCTTCTCCTACATAGGTATTTCTTTTCTTTTCTTTTCTTTTCTTTTCTTTTCTTTTCTTTTCTTTCTTTCTTTTTTTAAAGATTTATTTATCGATTTTATGTATATGAGTACACTATAGCTGTCTTCAGACACACCAGAAGAGGGCATCAAATCTCATTACAGGTGGTTGTGAGACACCATGTGGTTGCTGGGATTTGAACTCAGGACCTCTGAAAGAGCAGTCAGTGCTCTTAACCACTGAGCCATCTCTTCAGCCCGAAATAGATATTTCTATTTTCAGGTGTATGTGCACCTGTGTGAGTCTGTGTGAATGTGTATGTGTGTGTGTGTGTGAGTGTGTATGAGTATATGTGTGTGTGAGTGTGTGTGTGTATGAGTGTGAGTGTGAGAGTATGAGTGAGTGTGTGTGTGTGTGTGTGTGTGTGATACATAGCACATGGAGGCCAGAGGTCAACCTCAGATATTCTCAGGAGTTGCCTATATTTTTTTAAAGACAGGGTCACCCACTGAACAGGATGGGAAGACTCAGCTTTAAGCAGCAGGCTACTGAGAGTGTGACCATGCTCCAGTGAGTATACAGATAATGCAAATGACTTTCTTTCTTTCTTTCTTTCTTTCTTTCTTTCTTTCTTTCTTCCTTCCTTCCTTCCTTCCTTCCTTCCTTCCTTCCTTTCTTTCTTTCTTCCTTCCTTCCTTTCTTTCTTTCTTTCTTTCTTTCTTTCTTTCTTTCTTTCTTTCTTCCTCTCTTCCTCTCTCTCTTTCTCTCTTTCTCTTTTTCTCTCTCTCTTTCTTCTTACTTTTATTTTCACTTTTTTTTTGAGGGGTCAAAAGGATAGGGGCAGACACGGAAGGACAGGGAAGCGAGTGTGATTGGAACTCGTGATGTGAAATTTCCAGAGAATCAATAAAGATGTTATTTTAAAAAGAAAAAAAATGAAGAAATGAGAAGGAAATAAATTCAATATTGGGAGTGATTTTTTAAATTATATTACTTTATGCTATCTTTCATGGAGGAGGAGGCTGTGTTAAGACTTGTTAAGAGTTTTATTATGTAGCCCAAGTCAGTCTCAGATTCATGATCTGCCTGCCTTTTCTTGTAGAATGCCAAGATTACAGGTATGAGCTAGTAATGCCTAACATGTCTCTGAGCTACTATGCATGTCTCCTTGTTTGTTTGTTTTCTAGCACATAGATTGCTTTTTATAATAGGAACAAGTATTTTCAACTTTAAAAAATTTAGGACTATTATTCTAATTATTGTGGATCACAAAGTTTTAAGTTAATCTCTTTTCATCATTTATATTCTGTATATATCCTGAATTTAAAATATCAAACAAGGAAGATCTGATAGTTGAGGGCACTTTCTGCTCTTCTGGAGGTCCCAGATTCCATTCCCAGCAACCACAAGGCAGCTCAAAGCTCTCTGTAACTCTAATCCCAGGGCATTTATCTCGGTCAGTGTTCTGTTGCTGTGAAGAGACACCATGACCAAGGCAAGTGTAGTGGCTATTTCTGGTTGTCAACTTGACTATGTCTGGAATGAACTACAATCCAGAATTGGAAAGCTCACCTGTGATCCTAATCTGGAGGCTGAGAGATACAAGTTTCTGACCTGGATCTTGGCATGGAGATCTTGAGGCATAGTGGCTATGAATTCCAGAAGATTAAGACAGGAAGACCTCTGAGTTCAAGGTCATCTGGGATTAAAGGTATAGTGGCACACACCTTTAATCCAGGCCATACCTTCTGCTGGAGACCTATATAAGGACATTAGAAGAAGGAAGATTTACTCTCTCATTCCTTTGTCTGCTTGCCTTGTGGAACTGAATAACTTCTAGATCCTTGACTTTCCATTCACGGCTGCTGCTAACCATTGTTGGGAGTTGGACTGCAGACTGTAAATCATTAACAAATCCCCTTACTATATAGAGACTACCTATAAATTCTGCGACTCTAGAGAATGCTGACTAATACAGCAACTCTTATTAAAGAAAACATTTAGTTGAAGGCTTGTTTACAGTTCCAGAGATTTATTCTATTATCATCATGGCAGGGAGCATGATAGCATGCAGGAAGGTACTGGAGCAGTAGCTGGGAGTTACATCCTGATCTGGAGGCAGAGGGAGAGAGAGAGAAAGAGAGAGAGAGAGAGAGAGAGAGAGAGAACTTGGCATGAGCTTCTGAACCCTCAAAGCTCACCCCAGTGACAAATTTCATCCAACAAAGCTTGTGATGGTTTGAATAAAATTAACCTCCATAGGCTCATAGACAGTGGTACAATTAGGAGATGTGGCCTCGCAAACACCAGTCCATGACACTATTCATGATACTCTGTTATGCTTGCAGACAGGAGTCTAGCATGACTGTCCTCTGAGAGGCTCCACCCAGCAGCTGACTCAGACAGATGCAGACACCCACAGCCAAGATGCAGATACCCAAGCCCCAAGATGGAGCTTGGGGACTCTTACAGAAAAACAGGAGGAAGGATCATGGCCTCTAAGAGGATAGGAACTCCACAGGAAGGCCAAGAGTCAATGAACCTAGATCCTTGGGGGCTCTCAGAGACTGAATCACTAAGCAAAGAACATACATGGGCTGGATCTAGGCTTCTCCACATATATGTAGCCCATGTGCAGCTTGATCTTCATGTGGGTCCCAAAGAAATGGATCTGGGGCTATCCCAAAAGCTGTTGCCTGTATGTGGGATATGTTATTTTTGCTGGGCTGCCTTGTCTGGACTCAGTGGGAGAGGATGTGCTTAGCCCCACAGAGACTTGATGTGCCAGGGTGAGAGGATACCCAGATGGGTCCCATCCACACAGAGACAGGGAGGAGTTGGGGGAAGGATTGTAGGAAGAGGTGACTGTGGGGGGTGCAGTAGAGACGTATGTGTGTGTGTGTGTGTGTGTGTGTGTGTGTGTGTGTGTGTGTATGTGTGTGTGTGTGTGGTTGTGGTTCCCATGTATCTACTCTGCCACAGGGCTCCACTGATTGGCAAGGTGGGACACGGGGAGTTTGACTGCATTTATCGCACACTGTCACCAGCCAGGTATTGGGTCATAGGGAAGTCCCGGGACACCACTCTCGGGGTGGGGGAGCTCAGTCTGAGGCACAGGACAGCCAGAGTTGGTTCTGGGGTCCACTGGCCTGCGAGGAGGCCAGACCGTCTGGTTCTGAGACTCTCAGACATCTAGGTGCTGCTGGGAGCCAGAAGAACTGAGAACTGAGTGGGGGGCCCAGCCAGGGAATGGATCTAGCCCAGTACTGTGAGAGAAAGAGGGAGCTCCTGTTGGTCCTTGACTTGACAGTGGCAGTCTTGGGCTTGGCAGTGATTCTGGACAGGAGCACAGAAAGGCCTTCTACAGGAGACTAGATGGCCGTTCTCTAGGCGAAGGCCTTAACCATGGCTCTCACGTCAACCCCTCTTCTCTACATGTGGAAGGGTTTGGAGTGTTGCCCAAATCTGATCACCACAAATCTATGGGAGCTATGGCTAGTGACAGGGACCTGGTGCCCAGGAGCAGGCAAAGGTCCTAATGCCCCTTCAGGGTCTCCAGGGCTTCTAGACTTAGCTCAACCAGGGACCAGGCTACCTTTCACGGACTCACCATAACCCACTGAATAAACTAAGCATGGCTCATAGGAATTCACAGAGACTGAAAACACAATCCAGGAGCCTGCATGGGTCTGTGCTAGGTCCTCTGCTTATAGGTTCTGGTTGTGTAGCTTGATTTTCTTATGGGACTCCTACCAGTGGGAGCAGGGATGGTCTCTGACTCTTCTGCCTGCTCTTGGGACACTTGTCCTCCTACTGGGATGCCTTGATATGAGCATTTGTGCCTAGTTGTGTTTATGACTATCTTGTTATATGTTCTTAGGTTGTTCTTTCTGGGAGGCCTGCTCATTTCAGAAGGGGCAGAAGGGAGGGTGGGAAGAGTGCAAAGTGTGGTCTGGATGCATTGTATGAGAGAAGAATAAATTTGGGAAAAAAAAAAGAAGAAGTCCTGGCCTTGTTGGAGGAAGTGTGTCACAGGGGTGGGCTTTGAGGTTTCAGAAGCTCAAGCCAGGCCCAGTGTCACTCTCTTCCTGCTGTCTGCAGATCCGGATATAGAACTCTCAGCTGCCTCTCCAGCACCATGTCTGCCTTGGTGCCACCGTGCTTCCTGCCACAGTGACAGTGGACTAGTGGAGTCCACCTCTGAACTGTAAACCTCTGAACTGTAAGCCAGCCCCCAATTAAATGCTTTTCTTCGTAAGAGTTGCAGTGATCATAGAAGAGACCATACCTCCTAATCCTTTTAAATGGTGCCATTCCCCAGTGACTAAGCATTCAAATAAATTAGCCAATGGGAGGGGACATTCTTATTCAAATTACCACAGCATTCAATTCTTTCTTCTGGCTCTGATGGCACCAAACATACACATGGTGTACAGACATCATACATGCATGTAAAACACTCATACACATAAAATTAAAAAGTTCTTAAAAAATGTAAAAGAGTTAGTTGTGGTAGAGTACTTCTTCAATCCCAGCACTCAGGAAGCAAAGGCAGATGGATCTCTATGAGTTCAAGGCCAGCCTGGTCTACATTGTGAGTTTTGAGATAGCCAGGGCTACATAGAAAGAGCCTGTCTCAAACACAAAACAAACAAAATAAATTTAAATTTTTTTTAAATCAAAGAATAAAAAGTTTAAAACAGTAACAGAGATAAATCGCTAATAGTATGCCAAGACATAAGGCTTGTTTCTATCTTTGTTTGGAACGAAAAGAAGACAAAAAGTTCCGTGATCCACCTCAGCTGAGGAAAACCTCACAGTAGTATGTCAGATGGAAGAGAGCACATTTTTGAATTCCAGTTCTCCCTCAGATAGCCTGAGATGCTACAGAAGCCCAGTTTCATCTCACCAGAGAAAAGTACTCATTTAAAAACATTCTAATATTGACATTTCTCATGTTGACATTACCAAAATGCATACTTGCCAGAATACTTGGAGTCCCAAGCCATGCATCTGGAGGAACAGATGTGTGCGCACTGGGATGCAATGGGAAGGGAGATGTTTCCAGTTAGTAAAAACAGAGCACACAGAGTAAACTGTTAGAGAAAACAAGGTCATTAGTGCAGGGGTCACCTTAGCAACCTCCACGCCTCCCGAGTGTCCTGCAGCTCATTCTACCTACCTTCCTCAAAGCTGGCCGCACTGTAGCTGCAGTGGCTTCAACCTGGAATGGCCACTCAAGGCTCATGTTTTGAGTACTTGGTCCCGATCTGGTGTTTTGGGAGGCTGTGGAACCTATAAGGGGTAAGGCCTGGCTAAGGGGTATGTGTGAGCGTGCGCACGTGCGCACGTGCACGCGTGCATGTGCGTGTGTGTGTGTGTGTGTGTGTGTGTGTGTGTGTGTGTGTATGTATGAGTGTGTCGGGCTCTTTGAAGGTTATAAGGCTCCCAGCATGCTCTTGGACTCCTCCTCTACAACTGGTTTCCACCCCTATGAACTCCACCATGCATTTCCCACCATGATGAACAACACAGCCAGGAGCCAGAATAAACCCTTTCTGTCTTAATGTGCTTCTGGAAGGTATTTGACCAGAACAACAAGGAAAATACTAGATTCAAACAATAGAAATTCACCACGGCTTCTCTGGTCCGGGTACCACAGCTTTGGTCCCTCATAATCCTGACTCTTGGCTCTCCCACCCTTCTCTGGGAACTGGAAGATGTATATGAGCGAACGGATCAGACGGGGCAGGGCCAGTGGTGTGGCTGCCCCAAATAAACAGGTGTGTGGCAGCGCTGGCACTAAACTCCAAATGACCAGCCAGCGGCACCCCTCCTCCACGCTGGGTATAGGAAGAGAAGTTCAGCAGAGGTGACTGCAGAATGTGGGAGCCTCCCTTTTCTGAACGACATTGCAACTCCTTTTCCTTTCCAGATGATTCCATGATTGGCAGCTGAAGACACGACGAGCTCGCAGGACGAGAAGCAGAACAGGTTCCCTGAAGCGGTGTTCCTCACACTTGTGAAACCAGGACTTGTGGCCAGAAATGCACATCCTGGTGACCCATGAGAGAGGAAGCAGTAGACACATCTTGGTGAGGTAGTCGGGCGGGGGTGGGGGGTGGGGCACTGCCAATGAGCAGTGGGCAGCTTGTCAACTGCGTGACTCTCAGAGGCAGTGCGGTAGGCGGTACTATGGAGATAACCAATTCACACCTCCCCATCCTTCCTCCTACTCCCGGCTTTGGAAACACAGCGTACTTTGGGATCTGGAGTCGCCTCCCGCAGCTGCTGAGCTGTGGGGTTGTGCTGTGCCAATTAATCACCATGGCTAACCCTTGAGGAGTGGTTTGGGTCTTTGTCTCTTCACTCACTGTGGCCCTGGAAAGACATCTGGCCACAACGCCCAAAATGGGGAAGATTTCCTTTAACTCCGTTGCAACTTCACAGAAAGGCAAGAATGTCAGAGATCCTGGAAAGGACTCGCCCCGTGACACAGCCAGCTTGCAGGACAAGAAGAAGAGCAGGTTCCCTCAAGCAGTGTTTCTCATGCTTGTGAAACCAGAACTTCTGGCCAGAAACACGCATCCTGGTGACCCATGAGAAAGGGTGCGATCTACGCATGCGCAAGGGTAAATCCAAGCATGAAAACGTACAGCAATGTCAGAGGCATGACTTTCCCTTTCCAGACCACGTGCTCTGTTTTCTATTATTGCTTTTGCAAAGCTGTTTTTGACCTATCAAGTTGGTCTGTGGCCCATTAATGAGTCACAACCTGTGGTTTTTAAATCGCCATTCACAGCAGCAAAGGCTCATTGTGCCCTGACACGGAACCGTCAGACCTCCAGTTGTGTAGTGAAACTTTCTGAAAATAGAACTAATCATTCTTGATTCAAAGAAGAACTCATAGTCTCGCAAAGCTCTTTTCAGGCGCCAATTATTTTCCTTCCTTGTCATTCTCTGGTCTGAAGCTATATTAAGCCTTTAAAACTGAAGTCTTAGCACTCTGGGTCTGGGGGCAGGATTGTGAGTTGGAAGCCAGCCTTGGCTTTAGAGCAGAGCCCTACAACACACACATGCACACACACACAAAACAAGATAGGTCCTATCATGTTATCTTCCCCATTAACCTCATTGACTTCTCTGTTGCCAGTACCCATCATAGTCAGCCATTCTGGCACACATCTAAGACCTACATGAGTCACGAATTCAGGGTCACTACCATCTCCACCTTTCAGAGATGGTAAGGTAAATGCTGAAGGCCCATAGCATGGATCAGGCAGGAGCAAAGTTGAGGCCAGGCAGCTGTCAGGATCCAGAGGCTGCCCCGGTGGCTTTGAGTCACTCTTCTGCTCATACTCCAGCTTTTTATAACAGTGCTGTGGTCTCATCATACTGCCCCTGTGTACTGCAGCCTTCTGGGCACTTAAAGCCTTTGTCTGCAGTGTCATCTCCTTCATTTGACTCAGCGAAAGTCCCACTTGGGCTTTTTTGGTCTTCCTTCTGGGTCTCTTCCCCTCCCTCGAGCTGTCCTGTGTTCCCACAGAGCTCTTTCTTTTCTTCCTGTCTCTCTTTCTCAACCGCCCATTCAATCAACCTAATAAATTATTTACTGATCACTTACAATGCAAGGATAGAGTATCGCAGGGGAAAAAAAAAAAATCTCTGCTTCCAAAAGCTTGGAGATTGTAAAGGGGGGGGTGGCGGTGGAGATAACCAAATGACTCAGAGGCCACAAAGGGTGAGGCTGTGGGATGCGTCACAGAACAAGGCACTATTTTGGTTAGGCAGGGGCTAGGCTCATAGAAGTGACACCCCAGCAGGGAACAAGGGTTGTGTTGGGACAGCCCTGTGGATTCCTAGGGGTGAATCAGTCCAGGAAGAGGAAGCCCTGCGCACAGAGCCTGAATGGAAGCTGCACGTGTCCCAAACAGCCAGGGGCTAGTGTGGCCAGAGCAGAAGGAACGAGGATGCATGGCGAAAATGAAGTTGGGGACTTGCGGCACTGCAGGTCACCATTTTAAAACCTGATCTGATCTGGCAAGCCACTGCCGGTGGCGGGGGTGGGGGGTGGGGGTGGGGGGTGGGGGGTTAGGGGTTGAGGGGTGTTCTGAGAGGGGACCGGTATATTAGCTTCCTGTTCCTGCTGTTGCCACAGATTTCCTTAATTAAAGCAGTGTGAACTTATTCTCCAATCCCAGAGGTCAGAAGTTAACTGAGATAAAAATCAGCATGTTGACAGGGTTGTATTTCTTCAGGACTCACGAGAGGGAAGATTTGGCTTCTAGAGATCCCCTCCCTCCATCCTCGAAGGCAGCCACAGAGCAATCGGCTCACAGCTCCTCTTAACCACAGCCAGGAAGGCTCATCACTTTGAAGGGCCTCTTGAAAGAACCAGAATAGCCTCTCTGTGCCAAGACGTTCATTCACATCTGTAAAGTGCTTCAGTTATATAAGGTGATATCCTCAGGGGCAGGGATAATGCTCAGTGGTCAGGTGATGCCTAGCATATGCTAATAATACATTTGTAGCATCCAGAGATTAGGGCATCTTTGGGAGCAGTGTTCTATTACTTTGTCTGTAACTAGGAGGAATGATCTTTGTTTTTGAGCTAAGACCTGACTGTGTAGCCTAGGTTAGCCTCAAACTTGAGATCCTCCCTAACCTCAGCATCTTGGCTTAACAGTGCCTAACCCCACAACTGTCTGGCATCAATTTTAAGATGTCCACGACTGCTCCTTTGTGTGGAATAAACAGTAGGATTTCAGGGTGGTCATGAGGAGACCAGTCTGGAGTTAACCCTGGTGGGAATTGGTCCAGATTAGACCAGGTACCAACAGAAATGGCGGCGTCTGCAGTCCAGAGCTACTGTGTCAGGGGCTTCCCACAATCTCTTTACCTATCAGAATGGTCTTCTGAAGAAGTGACGATTGTTATCCTCACAAAATAAAGAAGCCAAGGCCCAGAAAAATGAGATAGTCCATAAGAGAAGATCTTCAACCCATATTGAAAAATGAGTTCATTTTGAGGAAGTAAACATTTGGGTTTAGCTAAATATACTAGCCACATGGGAAATGAGAAAAGGACAGGTTTATAAATATTTCAAGGTTTTAGCCACGGATAAGAACATGTTAGTCTCTGAAACAACAAGGGTTAGAGCCACTACTAATTTAAAAAACTCCAAACTATAAGGTCCATCTCGGCTGTGGTCTGCTTGCTTTGATGGCTGCAACAGAGTGCAGTTTCAGAAAGATTCTCCATCCACCACAAAGGCAGAGAAGGAATCAACAGATGACATCAGGCCAACCAGGCTGGGCCTGCGTTATGGGGGGAGGGGATTGGGTTTCTCCTTAGTCCTAACCATCTATGAGCCAATACATTTAAAATATTGATTTCAGAGACTAGCTCAGCTATAAAAAGTATACAACACTATTTTCTCTAACTCTAGATTCTTTTTTTTTTTTTTTTTTTTTTTT
>LR751713.1:0-56822 GCA_902729485.2 Mus minutoides | reverse complement strand
ATGTTCCAACTGGTAAAAAGGACACATGTTCCACTATGTTCATAGCAGCCTTATTTATAATAGCCAGAAGCTGGAAAGAACCCAGATGTCCCTCAACAGAGGAATGGATACAGAAAATGTGGTACATCTACACAATGGAGTACTATTCTGCTATTGAAAAAATGAATTTATGAAATTCTTGGGCAAATGGATGTATCTGAAGGATATAATCCTTAGTGAAGTAACCCAATCACAAAAGAAGTCATTGAGTATGCACTCACTGATAAATGGATATTAGCCCAGAAACTTAGAATATACAAGATACAATTTGCAAAACACAAGAACATCAAGAAGGAAGACCAGCTCGTGGATACTTCATTCCTCCTGTGAAGAGGAAACAAAATACCCATGAAAGGAGTTACAGAGACAAAGTTTAGAGCTAAGATGAAAGGATGAACCATACAGAGACTACCCACCACGGGGGATCCATCCCATAATCAGTCATTAAACTCAGACACTATGGCATAGGACAGCTAGTGCCTACTTAAGGGACCCTGATATAGCTGTCTTGTACAGAAGTGGATGCTCATAATCATCTATAAGAGGGAACACAGGGCCCACAATGGAGAAGCTAGAGATAGAACCCCAGGAGCTAAAGGGGTCTGCAACCCTAGAAGAGGATCAACAATATGAACTAACCAGAACTCCCAGAACTCGTGTCTCTAGCTCCATATGTAGCAGAAGATGGCCTAGTCGGTCATCATTGGGAAGAGAGGCCCATTGGTACTGCAATCTTTATATGCCCTAATACAGGGGAACGGAACGCCAGGGCCAAGAAGTGGGAGTGGGTGGACAGGGGAGCAGGGAGTGGGGAGGGGGGAGGGGACTTTTGGAATAGCATTTGAAATGTAAATTAAGAAAATATCTAATTTAAAAAATTGGGAAAAAAAAGAAATGGAATATTGTAGTCACGATATTCCTTTCTTCTCTGTGACACCTTCTTATACTCCAGTTCTGGGATAATGATGTTTTGTGGCCTAAGTATTAAATAATCTATATATATCCTCTTGTTTATTTCTTCCTGCCTTGTGGAAGCAATAATAAACTTTGGTTCAATCCTGTGCAAAAAAAAAAAAAAATTCCTGGGGTCTGGGTAAAAAGTGAAGATGAGGTCCCAGTTCCTTTGGCTCCCTAGAGACGGCCTGTGCACTGCACACTTCCTGTTGTGTTAGTTTTCAGGGATGAAGACTGAAGCCTGTGGCGTGTGGTAACATGACACAGCCACGCTCTGCCATCACTGTCTTGACAAGTGAGTCCACACCTGCAATCCACTGCAGTCCTTCGTGGACATTTCTTCCTTTACACTATTTAACCGAGTGTCACTGTTGCTATTTGAATGTAAGATGGAAATTAATGTTCAAGGGCAGCAGTTCGAGTAGAGCAAGCCTCTGCTGAAGGCCGGCCACTCCGCCACCTTTCTTTCTTAATGTGTTCTCTCAAGGTTGTTTGTTTGTTTTTGTTTTTGTTTTTGTTTTTGAGACAGGGTTTCTCTGTGTAGCCCTGGCTGTCCTGAAACTCACTCTGTAGACCAGGCTGGCCTGGAACTCAGAGAGATCTGCCTGCCTCTGCCTTTGCCTCCCTACTGCTAGGACTGAGGGTGTGCACCACTGCCCTGCCTGTTCTCTTAAAACTTAACAGCAGTCAAAACCAAATTCTCTCCAGAACCAGATCAAGATGCGTGTGGATAACAAAACGCTGCTAATTAAGCCTTACAATAACCAATCAATAACTTGAGAAAAGAAGGTGAAATCCTCAGGAATTACGAGAATTTGGCAGAAACATTGATGGTTTGGCTTATACAAGAAACTATCCTGCCCAGTGGGCAAAGCAGTGTCTCTCTCTGTCTCTCTGTCTCTCTGTCTCTCTGTCTCTCTCTCCCCCATCCCATGGTTTCTTTCAAGACAGCATTTCTCTGTGTAATAGCCCTGTCTGTCCTGAATCTTGCTTTATAGACCAGGCTGACCTCAAACTCATTAAGATTGGCCTGCTTCTGCCTCCTGAGTGCTGGGGTCAAAGACGAGCTCCACCAGACATACCTGAGGCAGGTCTCTCTCCTTTTGACAGAGTCTCACTCTGTATCCCTAGCTGGCCTGGAACCCGTGGATGGTCCTCTCGCCTCTCCCCAGTCCTGAGACTACGGGCATAAGCTACTGTGCTCAGCCCCTAAGCGTAGCCTATTCTAACCGCTGTTTGAAAAAGATGTAAAAATGTTTTGTTTTTATTTTTAACCTTTCTAAATCCAGGCTCCCCGTGCCTCCAGAAAGCTGTTTCGGGTGAAGATACAGTGTTCTGACACCTCTCTTTCTGAAAACTCCACACATCTACTGAAATGAACATTTCCGTCTCCATGGGCCCACAGACCCCTGAGTAACAGAAAACACCGTTGGATTTCTGCCGACCAGCGTTTGGAAGCAGCCAGTCCTTCAAGCCCAGCCTACTCCAGTCCTCCTTGAGGAAAGAGCCACGGATCGCTCCCTCGTCCCTTCCTCTGACTACCATAAGGTCTTGCCCAAACCTCAACTGGAATCATAGTGTTGCCATTTCTGTTGGATCCAAGGTGTTGTTTTTTTTTTTTTTTTTTTTAAGATTTATTTTATTTATTATATGCGAGTACACTGTAGCTGTCCTCAGACACTCCAGAAGAGGGAGCCAGATCTCATTACGGATGGTTGTGAGCCACCATGTGGTTGCTGGGATTTGAACTCATCACCTTCGGAAGAGCAGTCGGGTGCTCTTACCCGCTGAGCCATCTCACCAGCCCCCTCCAAGGTGGTTTTGCATCGATTGGCAGTCCAGCAGTTTGTACCTGGTGCCCAGATCTGGAGACAAGTAAAAGAACAATAACTTTGTTTTCCCCCAAATATCTTTTCGTGTATGGGTATCTTGCCTGAATGCATGTATATGCATTTCATGTGTATGTCTGGTCCCCGCAGAGGCTAGAAGAAGGGACATCTGATCTCCTGGAACTCGAGCTACAGACAGTTGTAAGCTGACATTTGGGACTCAGTACTTGGTCCTCTGTAAGTGCGCCTAACCACTGAGCCACCTTTCCAGTCCCTAGAATTTGTTTTGTTTTGTTTTTTGTTGTTGTTTTGTTTCTTTTAATAATAGGTCCAAACCATTTTCTTGGTGCCTCCACCTACATCCAGTTGTAAACTGATAACAAGGCTCCAGCCATTGCAGATCAGAACCCACATGTTAATGCTTTAATCATGCATATACCTCAACCCGAGAAACCCAACACTCTCTGTGTCCTTTCCCGTGTGTTAGAGAGGGTGAGAAAGACATGATAGTTTAGGAACGAGGTGGCAGGAGCACACACAGTGCAGAACAACATGAGATAGGAGGAATCTTGTAAGCATGATGTAGCAGGAGCTCAAAAGAACTGAACGGCACATACGGAAAGGCAGACTGTAGGAGGTGGAATGTGACTACCGAGAGCAGAACGTTAGAAGGTTGGTTAAGACACAGAAGGTTTGGGTGAGGCTAGAAAAAAGGAGAACCGCCAAACTTTACCCAATGAGTAGAAAGAGCAGACTAGAAAGATGGACTGGAGCCAGGCAAAATGGACTTCAATTATACCCTGCTAGCTAAGGGAGCCAGGAGCTTTTAGCCCGGGAATACTTTAATGTAGGGTCATACGTACTCTTAATGGAGCATTACCATCCAGGAATAGACAGGCATAGACTAGCAGAAGAGTCATGGAGGAGACANAGTATTGGAAGGGTAGAAAGCTCAGAGTAGCTACTGAGAAGCTAGACAAGACTAGGGAGACCACCGTACCCCCAGCCCACCCTCCCCCAACCCCCCTGTCTCTCTATGGGCACATGCCAGAGTGTGCATACGGAGGCATCTTTATTGACGGGCCATCTCAATGGGCTCTTGGGTGAGACTTTAAAAGGAACTGAGTTTACCTGGGGTTGTAGGTAGTAGGGTCAAGGGAGAGCATCAGGCAGTTGCTCTGCAGCTCAAGGACAGGGAGCCATTTTTCCCGGGGACAGCATTGTTGGCTGGGAAAATTCAGGAGTTTTGTACACACTGTTAAGCAGAAGAATGTGAACCCAAGACCTGCTTTCTCTCAGACTCCCTTTGGACAGCTTGCTTTGACTGCAGAATTCCAAAATTAGGCCTGAGCTGTCTAGTTCTGCGCTCAAGCGTTCTGTGCGGCAACACTGGAATTACTGCTCGCTCCGAGCCATGCCATCTACCGTCCAAAACTGAACAAAAGGGGGTGGTAATTTTGAATGTTTTTTTCCTAAATAGCCTTTTTTTTGACAACAGTAGACATTTTAATTTGTATTGTAACTAAAATTAGAATGCAGAGACTTGGTAATAAGATGTGTGAACAAAGACCTCTAAAGTTTGGGGCTCTAACACAGCACACACCAAAGCCTGTGTCTGAGAAAGAGTCCCTGGCCATCATACCATCTGCCTGGAGTCTAATTAAAGGTTTAAAAATAGATGATCTCTGCAAGGCAAATAAAATGAAAATAATAGGAAGTGTTAATCTAAATCTCCTAAGCCCACATTACAGAAAACAGCACCGCCATGTTTTGGGCACTCCATTAAGATGAGAGAGTAAGACGACGCCTCAATGAGAGAGAGATTCAGAAAGTAGCGCCTGCAAAGGGTGGGAGGGGTTACCGAGAGGCACTTCCGTAGGTCTCCTTGCAAATGGTTACTGCTGGTGATCAATATTTAAACACTATCTTGTAACCGCACACAAGAAATGAACCTCTTCCCAAGGCTATTCTAAAGTATAATTATAAATATGCGAATCCCTGCAGTCTACGCTGTTCCCATCTTTGCTTTATACCTGGATGTCTTGACAACTTGCCTACGCAGGCACTCTTCATGTCCACATGCTATGCTCTTCTTCTGTCTTGCAGTTTGGCTTTTTAACTCTTTTAATGCCAACAAAGTCCTTCTCAGCAAGGTCACAGATGGCCCGTGTCACCCTAAGTGTGCCAAGATCTTCTTGTTATGACAATGAAGTTGTTTCACCTAATACTTAGGAGCACCTTTGCATGTCTGAACAATGTGCCCAATTTTCATCTTTCATTGGCCTGAGCACATCTTCTGGCTACAAGGCCAACAACAGATTTTTTTTTTTTATCATTTTTCAGTAATTGCAAAGTCAACATGTTTTTAACTCCTTCACTTTTACATGACAAATCCAGAAGGCAAATAAAAAGAATGAGGCAAAGTGTCCTTTATTTTTAAGTTAGCAAAGCCATGTATATTTATGATGCGTGCACACAGGCACACCAAGGACACTGATAAAAAAATCTCTTGGTAATTTCAAGCACACAAGATATTAAGGTTAGTCATGTTGTATACGTTCTGGACGTATTCCTCCATCTAATTAAAATCTGTACGCAAGTCTGGCGTGGTGGGATACACCTGCTGTGCCAGCTACTCAGGAAGCTGAAGATGTTCCAGAAAATTCTGGGAGACATAGTCAGAACCTGTTTGTGTGTGTGTTTGTGTTTGTGTGTGTGTGTTTTCAATTTTTATTAGATATTTCTTCATTTACATTTCAAATGTTATCCCGAAGGTTCCCTAAACCCTCCCTCAACCCCCGCCCAGCTCCCCTACCCACCCACTCCCACATCTTGGCCCTGGAGTTCCCCTGTACTGGGGCATACATATAAAGTTTGCATGACCAAGGGGCCTCTCTTCCCAATGATGGCCAATTAGGCCATCTTCTGCTACATATGCAGCTAGAGACATGAGCTCTGGGGGTACTAGTTAGTTCATTATTGTTTTTCCACCTATAGGGGTGGAGACCCCTTCCGCTCTTTGAGTACTTTCTCTAGCTCCTTTCTTGGGAACCCTGTGTTCCATCCAATAGCTGACTGTGAGCATCCACTTCTGTGTTTGCCAGGCACTGGTATAGCCTGAGAACCTGGTTTTAAAAGAGGGTGAGGTGGGAGGTGGCAAGGCGCCTTAGCAGGCAAAGGTGACCAAGCTTGATGGCAGAAGTTCAATCCCCAAGGACCCATACAGTGTACAGAGAGAGTCAATGGCCATTGGTTGTTCTCTGGCCTCCACACATGCTGGGGAAGGAGGAAGAGAGGGGGAAGATTGTGTCCTCTGATACTTTCTAAGTTTTCACCCCAGTTCTTTGTAAGTAACATTCTGACTGCTCTCTGTTCCTTTTGACACTTTGACAGACATGGACCATTTGCCAGTGCTTGGCTAATTTCACTTAGCACACTTCAGGTTGGCTCCTGGTCTTGCCCCCACCAGCCCCAGCAGTGGAGACAGAACTCATGCCTATTCCTTACTTTGCCACTGAACCACACTCCTTGCTCCAGATTTCCTTTTTTAACAGGCTGGATAGTATTCCATTGTATATATACATACCACCTTTTCTTTATTCATTCTTCTGTTCACAGACACATAGGTTCATTCTGTATCTTGACTATTGTAAAAGATGCTATAATGAACACCAGAGGGCAGGTTTTTCTTTTATGTTTTAAATTTACATGTATTCATTTTTGTCTACATACTGGCACACACCTCACTTGACCCTGTGGAGGTCAGAGGACACAGTGGGGGGATTATTCATCTCCTATACACCAGGTGGGTCTTGGGCTCAAACTCAGGTTGTCAGGCCTGCCAGCGAGCTCTCTTGAGCCATCGCAATGGCAGGGGCATGGTTTTCTCACCATACGGATTCTATTCCCTTTGGATATAGTTACAAGAGGAACCACTGAATTACATGGTAGTTGTGCCCTGTCATTCTGGAGGATGCTATTGTTTTCCATCATGTCTATGTTGATTTGCATTCCCACCAACAGCCTATATATGGTCCCACATCACCACCTCCACTTGTGACATCTTGCCTTTACTGCTTCTGCAGGATCATTAAAACATGTAATGTCATGCTCAGGTATTTGGGCAAAAAAGAAAGCTAATGTTTGAGGTAACAGTTCTCAAACTGAAGAAGAAAAGACAAACTGGACCAGGGGAATATATTTGGAAAAATACCGTTACTTAAATATATAAAGAATTCTTGAAACCTAACAAGAAGAAGATCTGATTTTAAAGACTGGTCAAAGACATGGAAACACACATTTCACTAATAATTCCTGTGTGGATGATGGTAAGCATAAAGATACTGCAAAAAAAAAAAAAATTAACAAGATGGCCTATAGGATGTCATCAGGAAACTACCAACTAGGAAATATCACTATGCAACCACAGAACAGTCAGAATCCAGAACACTGTCAGCACTGGTGCTGACAAGGACCCGGGTCTTCTAACTCCCACACAAAGCTGGAGGGGAGATCCAGTCACTGCACCCCTTGCCACTGACCCAAAGGAATTCAGAACTTACACTCCATACAAACTTGCATAGAGATGTGTATGAGCAGCTGTGCTCCTGAGCACCCAGACCTGGAAGCAGCTAAGATGCTATTAGTAGATAAATTAATAAACACTGGTCTATCCAGCCAATGAAATATTCAGCAACAAAAAGAAGTGATCTACTAGACAATGTCAGAGACACCTCTGTGCACACTGCTAATAAACAAATATCCTTAGCACTGAGCATTGGACCAGCTCCTAGCATTGTTTGGGAAAGAGCTGTCTCTAGCTCTTGTGGTCAAAATGTATCAGTGGGGAAAAAATGTGATTTAAATAGACTTTAAGTCTATAGCAAGCTTGAATAGAAAAAAACAGAGAATTCCCATATTCTCTGTACCCTCCCCCAAAATATAACAACTACCTCTGCCCACTACCAACTTCGTACACCAAAGTCTATAGTGTACATTCAGGCTCACTTATGTTGTTCAGACACAAACCAGCATGGATCTGCCCCTGTGGGCTCGCACAGCCTGGTCCCAAGGTCCTAGAAATCCTGAGCATAATCACTAACTCATCCTCCCTGAGCCTCTGTGACCATTCACCTTCACCTGCTTGCACACTTTTGCTTTTCCTAGAATGCCCTATTTGGGACCATATAGTATTCAGAATTTTCCTTGAGTACCCATGTAAAAGCTGGGCAGCTATCATTCCAGTACTGTGGGGTGGGGAGACAAGTGGAATCCTGGAGCTCACTGGCCAGCCAGTGGGACTGAATAGATAAGGCCCGGTGAGAAACTTGGTCTCAAAATACAAAAAGAACAAAACGACAACAACAACAACCACAAAAAATGAGAGCAACTGATAGAGACATCTGATACACATTTCTGGTCTCCACGTGTATGTGTATGTACACACACACACACAAAGTCATACATACACATAATTTTTAAAATGTTAAATGCTAAAGGCCTTCCAACGACAGGCAGACTGAATAAAATCCATGAGCATTAGATGTGAATGACAATCCTTCCCCCACATGTGAGGTCTGACAATTTCTAACAGCCAGAAATGAAGTCAGGAAAATGGAAAAAAGAAAAAAAGCCTCTTGGTGTGAGGAAAACTATCCTCAAAGCCCACTGACAGAAACCAACGCCGATCTGCACGCAGCAAAAATACCTTCAGTGAGCTCTTGAGAGCAAGGCTGCAAACCATATAGGATTTTTTTTACCCAGGTAGAATTAACTGGAATGAGTCAATTTTTACTAAAATAGGGCTGTCTGATGTAGTCCAGCTGTGTTTGAACTTGTGATCCTCCTGTTGCTTCTGGAGTATTAGTTTCAGATATATACAACTACCCCAATTAATAATTCTCTACCCTCAATACGTAGAAGCACAGCAGTTCCATCACTGAGAGAGTAAGAGGACCAGGATTCTAGTCTTCTTTAATAACCTGCAGGATAATTTTGATTTTTACCTGAGCCGCCTTCTGTAAAGATTACAATATCCTTCCAAGTTGTAAACTTTAAACAACAAACGCGTGGCCGGTAGGGAAAGGTGAAGCGCGCGGGGAACAAGGATCTTTCTATCACTCCACACTTACCGGGACCACCTTTTCCTGGGCTGATCCAGGCAAAGCCTGGAGCATGAAGAACAGAGAGAGTAAATGACTCAGTCCTTGCCTTGGGGGACTGACTTCCCGCCTAGTGAGGAGGTCAGGCAATAACCAAGCAATAGGGCATGTTCCCCTCTTGGGAAGCTACATTCAAACCTCAGGACAAAAAGTGTTGGGAGTCAGAGAATATTTCAGGCAAGGGAATGTTAAAGTTCCTAAAACAGGGAAGTCTTGGGGGGGGGGGAGGACTGGGGAAAATAAAAGGCAAAAAAGCAGAAATCATTACTAAACAGAAATCATTACTAAATAGAATACAAGTCTTAATTGGTTAGGAGGGATGGTAGTTCCGGAGCAATCTTAAGACCCCGCCAGTTCTGAAGGGCCTTAAGTAGGTTGGCGACACACACCGTGTGGACTAGAGGACCAGGAGAAGTAGGAAATCAGAAAGTTATCATGGGAATGGAAACAAGTATGGCGGCCTACCTGAGCCCTCCATGACGTGGATCTGATGGTAGTGCTGTTAGTAAGGCTTACTCGTTTCATTTGCATGTCTGAGGAGATGAATCAAGGGCTCAGAATTAATGTAGTCCAAGTTACTAACTCTGAGACAATGAAGGGAATTAAGAGTAATTTGAAATAAAAAGCTCACTTGAAACAGGGTGCCACTGTTGGGAGTGGACATCTTATGGAAGAACTGACATCCTAGCATGTTGCTAGCATATAGTTTGTCTTTGCTCACAATAATTATGTGTATGTACGCGTGTGTGTGTGTGTGTGTGTGTGTGTGTGTGTGTGTGTGCGCGCGTGTTTTCACCATTGTATCCATATCACCTAGCAAAATTCCTGGGCTCACACTTTGTACCCCAATAAACATTTTAAAGTGTTCTCGAAAATAAACTTCCTAGTTGGTCATGGTGACTCACGTTTATTATCTCAGGATGCCAAGGAAGGACAACAGTGAGTCCGAGGCCAGCCTGGGCTACATGTACAGTGAGACACTCTCAAGAACAAACAGAAAGGGGAACTGGAATTAAGACTCAGTTGCTGAAGCGTATGTAACCAAATCTGCTCTCCAGAGTTTGATCCCCCAGGACCCGGGGTAGAAAGGATCGAAGCCAATTGGCCTGTCTTCAGGCATGCACTGGATGTCTCCTCCCCAAATAAATGTGGCAAAAGAAAAAGACAAACTAAAATTCTTTCTCCTCAGAGCTTTATGCCCATGCCCCTATTCAAAACAAATTCTACCAACTCTAGTCTTGCTCCAAATTTGAAGTGTAGAATCAAAATGAGGCTGGAGACATGGCTCAGTAGTTAGGAGCTTGTACTGCTCTTCTTACAGAAGATGCCAGTTCGGCTCCTTTTGGGTTGTTCCCAACGCCTGTCAACTCCACCTCCAGGAGTTTCCTCCTGTCTCAAAGCACACCTGCACTCACAGGCACATACACGGACACACATAACTAAAACAAAATCTTTAAGTACAACTTTAGATTTGATTTTCTCTGAAATTCAGTCACCTGTCATCCCCACCATCCCTGGCTACTTTTAGATTGAAGGCAGGGTGACAGTCAATTTATGACACTGGATTAAACACTTTGCAATTTGCCTTGAAATATGCAGACAAGAGTGGTACTTACTTGCTTTTCAAATCATCTTAGAAAAATCAGTTGTAAGCCAGAGTGGGATTTCCATGCTGTATTCCTAACCAAGACCCTTTCCCAGCTTCCAGGACCTCAATAATCCAACCTAAAGACTAAAGAGATTGAGAAAATGTACTGTCAACAACCCTCTCAAAAATGTGCCTTAACTGATGAAACTACCATTTTGTGGTGGTACTAACAAATGTCTTGCTATTTCTGATTTTTATGGTAGTTGACTAAAGAAATCTTAATTTGGTTTTAAGGAAATCTGCAGGAAAATCTGTTAAGTAGTACTCTTGCTAATTATAAAATGCCCATCTTGCTGAGATGTGATGTTGCAGGCCTTTAAACCCAGCATTCAGAAGGCAGAGGCAGGGGGACCTCGATGAGTGAGGCCAGCGCCGCGTGGTCTATACAGCAAGGTCTAGAGCAGATGAGATTACATGAGACTTTATCTCAAAAGACAATCAACAAACCAACAAAAGAAAGCATCTTCGTCCAGCTGTCCCTAGCAGGAAGGAAGCATCAGATGGCTGGGAAGAGTGAGCAAATGCTCACACCGCCCTTGTTCTCCCAAGGCAACACTTCCTTCTTCCTTCCTTAGTGAAGCACAGAGAAGCTTGAAATCTTTATAGATGAGAAAGAATCTTAAACCCATATTTCTCCATTTAGCTTGGCATGGTGCACTACAACAGAAAAATGCTTAGCTTTCAACTGAGTGTCTCTTTATACAGGGAGATGAGAAGAAAATACACTCTATGGAATTGCTTATGCACAGAATACTGAAGAGAGTAATAATAGCAACTATGCTTCCTCTCATGTGTGTTTGCTCGTTACTAGTAACATTTTCTGACTGAATCATTTAAATACTGCAAAGTTTTTGGTAATCTTTTTTTGCTTAAAGTCAGGTCAAGTGATATAATACAAAAAAAAAAATTCTGCCTGCACAATCTATTTCTAGTCAATGTCATCAATACAGAAAGAACTAAATAGAACTAATAATAGTTTATAGAAGTTCGCTTCCAATTTCAGTCTCTCCCATTACTAACATCTGAAATGCTTGGCAGACTCACACTGACAGTAAGGTTGGGCAGCTGTGATAAAATCATGACTAAACAGTTGCCAAATCCACCTTCACGTACCTAGCCTGATCATTACCTCCCCCAATAATGCCTCAAAAAAAGAACCTAGATGAGTCAAATACAAACTTCAAATATAGCAGCTGAAAAGTAGCCAGACTTAGGAGCACCAGTTGCCGACACTGGCCATGTTATGTGTCCCCAAAGAGTAAATAGCATGTATGCCATCAGCCGGTTGGTTATGCAAGAGTTGACCAGTATGGGCAGGTATGGGTAGGGAGTTTTGGAAACCCTTGGAGTAATAGTCACTCAGCACTGAACTGCAGTGGCTTATAAACACCCAGTGACCACCCTCCCGCCTAGAAACTCATTTTATAGTTTCTTGCCTAAGTTATAGAAAATTAATCTTACACTTGGCAAATTACATATAAGCCAACTCTTCCTCTCAAGTTCACATTCATCTATAAAGTCTAGTCCAGCCCAGTCCCTTCTTTGGGATGTTATCTGATAGACAAGGTTGGGTGGCTTTTGTAAAATGAATTTGAAAAGTGCTATGTTAATTACATTTTGAACAAATTTCTTTAATCAGGATTTATATTTGGTGGGTATATGCCTTTAATCCTAGAACTCAGAAGGTAGAGGCAGGTAGATCTCCGAGTTTGAGGCCAACTTGGTCTACAGAGTTCCAAGACAGAGAAATCTTGTCTCAAAAACAAAACTTTAAAAAAAAAAAAAACCAACTACAACAAAACCTCAAAAATACTTGAGCAACATTTCTCCAAAGGGGACCATATGCATCCATGACCTACAGTTACCCATAAGGTACAAGTGCTAGAAATGCATTGTCTGTATCTAAAACTGTATGGATCACAGACTAGAAATTTTGGTTAGCTCTGTAGCGGAAACCTGCCATTTTTCAGGCACAAAGTATCTGAAACTGAAGAGCTTTAATGAGAACATTTTCCTTACCTGGACAGGGTAGAATGCCTGCTTCCTGTGGTTTTGAGAATTAGAAGGGGCCTAATACAATGCTGGGCCACAGTAAACAGGATCTCAATAAACGGAAGTTATCACTTCACCCCTTTTTCCTTCATGCTCAGGCTAGTCTTGAACTTGTGATCCTCCAGCTCAACCTTCTAAGTAGTTGAATTCCAGATAAATACCACCACACCCAGCTCTGGGATCAGTTACAACACTGCCCAAGATCTACCCTGGTATCTACAACAGTTGGTTTATGGAATATGGTGACAACTAATTAAAAAGAAAACAAAATTTAGACAGGCAGTGGTGGCACGTGTCTTTAATCTCAGTACTTGGATCTCCGAGTTCTAGAAACATTGTTTTGAAAAATGAGAGAGAGAGAAAGAGAGAGAGAGAGAGGCCAATTTCAGATTATACATACTATGCTTAGTGCATGCCAACAAAGGGGAAATATTTAAAAATGGAAGTTTAAGGGGGAAATAGCATTTTGCTCTACCCTTCAACTTTCTCTTACATTAACATTCCATTTACACTAAGGTGGCCCATGCTTCAAATTATTATCCCTACTGATTTTGTGATGGGTCAATGATTAAATGGAGGTGATATAATAGTGTTAAGCAGGGAATGTAATTTAAAAGTTGACAGTAAAAATTCATCTACTGTGACTAGAACAGACCAGTAATAGAGAACTTTCTCCAAAGGGGAAAAAATTTAAAAAACATTTACAAAAGTGCACATCCACTAACCACTTGTCTGTTACACACACACACCCAGCAGACAGACTTCATGCCAAAGAGTACATGTAGAGTTGGTTCCCTCCTCCCACCATGTTTCTGGAGATCAAACCTTTTGACCCTAGAGCCATTTTACAGGCTTAGCACCCACCTCCATGGTTAAGATTTAAAAAATCCATCTTGTTTCCAGCAGTCTGGCACAAGTTCAATTAGAACAATCTGATGAAAGTATTTTATGCTCTGTCTTCATGCTCTTGGGAGCCCACAGAAGGATCCTGTTTCCTCTTCAATTACTCTCAAGCCTACTTTCTGAGACAGGGTCTCACTGATTCAGCAAGGTTGGTTGGCCAGCACGTTCCAGGGATCTAGCGGTCTCTACCTCTCTAGCGCTGGAATTACAGCCATGTCTGACCATATGTGGCTTTTTGGGTACTGGGCATCCAAACTCAGGCCCTCACGCTTGTGTAGCAAGCACTCGACTGAGAGAGCATCTTCCCAATGCCCTGGAGGAAGTACTTTTCATTTAGTTGCATTTGACTACCTAAAATCCTACAGACATGCTATTAGGCTTGTAACATTCCTCTGAAGTAAATATCAACTTTGTGAAGCCAAAAGTTTTACTTGGGACTTTAAGTTTTAGGAAAGAACTTAAAGAAAACACGAAGAATCAGATGTTTAAGTCTTACTTTTTTCCCCCCACTGTACAATAGGCCACTTCTACAAATATAAACAGTAGGTGGAACTTTCCAAGTATACAATCAGAGGAGGGGCTGGAGGGATGGCTCAGCAAGTGAGAGCTCTGGCTGCTCTTCCAGAGGACCTGGGTTCAACTCTTATTACCCAAAGGGGAGATCACAACTGTCTATAACTCTAGCTCCAGGGGATCTGATGGTCACCTTCCTTTGGTTTCCACAGGTATTGCATACAAGCAGTGAACAGACACACACTGTAGGCAAACCCCCATACACACACAATGATAAAAAAACAATTTGAAAAGAACACAAAATGAGAAAACTAAAAGCAGAGATCTGGGTACATGAACATATTCACATACATATATACAGTCAATTTCCACATCCCACAAACAGGCTTAATTTACAAAGATGAGGTATACATTGCTCAGTGTGTACATCAGCAGTTCACTGGCTAAAATGTCTGGTTAGAATACTGCACTAACATTTCAGAGCTACTCTGGTAAAGACCCATAAAAAAAGAAAGACATTCAAAATAAGCACATTCTTCTAACAGTAAAGACTCTTCCTACTTTTTTTATTTTGACATCATGATAGTTCCAGAAATTTAAAGTGGAAGATAACTGTTCAATAAAGGCCATTTCATATATATATAATATACAGCAATTATTTTAAAAGTCTGTCATATAACAGATTCATTTGGTGCTACCAAAATTTTACGATACAAAAAAACAACTACAGTGGAAACCATCACTAAACTAAGACACACAGGAACTATTCTTCATTTCAGGGGAAAACCCACACAATCTCTATCATGTTAGAGGAATTGTGTCCATCTGCCACAGTGTGCATTATCATAGTCCCTTAAAGTAGACTCCACAGAATCTTTAAGTTTAAAAATGTTCAGGTATAATTCTGTCTGTACACTCATGAACAATCATATTCTGATTACATACAATGCTTTCATCGTGCAAAAATGCCTTAGTTAATTGTTTTCTAAGGTCTAATGTCAAATGAACTAATATCAGCCATTTACTGACCAAGCTGTCAATCAGAGAAGGACAGAGATCAAGCGGCTAAGCAGTCCTTCCTGCCACAGTATGGCTACTACTAGATCTGTTTCCTTCATGTATTAGAACTAGCAGGTGCCAAAGTGAGAATTCACTACTGCAGCAGATGACAGAATATGCAAGAAGAGTTCCTCGTGTCCAATAGCCTTTGCCATCCTACAATACAATATTACAACTGTATGTGTATCAGCAGAGGGCGCAGGAAATCAGAGCAGGTTAAGACAGGTATATAAATAAAGGGAAACTAAGATAGCACATGGTATTTAAAACCTTGCCTGAAGTCTGCATAGCATACTAAGACAACAAGCAGAGCAGATGTCAGTGCAACTTTAACCTGGACATTTATTTGTGTGTGGGTGGGAATGGGGGAAACCGGTTTGGATGAAAAAATTTTATTCCTTTCCAGCACAAAGAAAATCAACAGGAATTTTAAAGGGTATTGATCAGAAAATGAACAATACTTCTTAGAAACCTTCTCAATTAGCCAAAACAAGGTAAAGATAAAAGTTTAAAAAAAAATTCTTTCAGCCTAAATATTTATCCATCTATATATCCCACTTTGTGAATCGGCTTTTGATTAAAAGAAGAAATAACATCAAACATTTTATAAGAGGTACCACCATCTAGAAGTGACAAAAATAAATTAGTTTCCCCCATGATATTATTTAATCTCTAAAGCATAAAAAGCTATATAATATCTTATACAAATTAACCAGTGTTTTTACAAAAGTAAAGCAGTTTTGGACTACTAACAGTACACTGTACGTGTGGTGAAGTATGAGGCACAAGAATATATGTATTAATTAGGCATTTTCCATCTACTCAGTCTCTATGGTCTTAACTCTTGGCAATATATAACTGGTGTGTATTTTGGTACATAAGTCACGAGTTGTAGAGAACAAGAAGCAGTGTAGTATAGTAACAAGGTTTGTATTTGACAACGACTACATTGCTGAACATGTTTTATGAACTCTGTGATTTGTGTTGCAGATGGTCACTTGTAGTAGATCCTGCAAAGATAAAAGGGAGAAAAAAAAAATCAGTATACTTTGCTGTTCTGGTTTGAATATGAAATTTCCACCGGCTCATGTGCTGAGAGCTTGATTGTACTTAAGAGGCACTAGAAACTTTAGGTGGTGGGGCTGTCTGGGTGGCTATGCTGTGCCCTGGCCCTCCATGGTCACCATGATGCACTCTGTCTCACTACAAACCCAGTGACAGAGCTGAGCACACAGGGACCGAACCCTCAGACACATGAGGCCCCCTGCCCCAATCCTCGTCCTGGGTAGTTTCCTCAGGTATTTATCAAAGCAAAAACAACAAAAATACCTCCAACATATGATCAACTCTGAAATGAACTCCCTAAATTTAAAAACTCTTCCCCTGGTATGGGTAACATACAAATATAAAATAATAAACCATTAAGGTATGTTGGTGATGTAGGCTTAATTGGACTAATTTCAAAGAATCTAGAAATACTATTAAGTATTCTAAAAGTAGGAATATCTTGTGCAGACAGGGCAAATAGGCCATTGTGAGTAATCACAAGAGAAAAGTGAAGTGTTCTGGCTCCAGCTATCTGACACTAAACAAATTCACTTTACCTGATAACTGTAAAACACTAAGTTCAGAGTCTAAACACTTCTCCATTTATGGAAACAAAAATAAACAGAGAGATGGAGCAAAAAGAAGGGAGCAGAAGGGAAAGAGCAAGGGCAGGAGAGATTAAGGAAAGTAGTAAGTTTTACAGAACACGGCAGCTTTGAAGGTTGGTTAAGAAGTAAAGATCTGCTGGGGGTGGTGGCACATGCCTTTGATTCTAGCACTCGGGAGGCAGAGGCAGGTGGATTTGAGGTCGAGGTCAGCCTGGTCTACAAAGTGAGTTCCAGGACAGCCAGGGAACCCTGTATCAAAAAAACCAAAAAAAAAAAAAAAAAAAAAAAAAAAAAAAAAAAAAAAAAAGAAGTAAAGATCCAAAGAGCAGAAGATAAGAAACCTGTCTAAACCTTACTGTCCAGTTCCCATCCTTATGTACAGTTTTGATGCCATGAAAGTTATACTCCTATGTGAGGGTATTTTAATTTCTACTTCAGAAGGCTCGGAAACTGAGCTAATACAAATATTATACTCTACTTACCTGGGAAAACACATCTATATATACAGTCTATGGACTACCTTATAGGCAGAGATGGACAAAAACTCTGTTATTTTTTCAGGAGCTATTGGGCACAGATTAGTGCAGCCTTGAACCTCATCATAGAAGCTTCTTTATACAGCAGAGACTGCTAAATATGGAGATTCACAACTGTCAATGTGCTCATGTATGCTCAGCCTTGAATGGGGTATCTGTCTCCTTCCCTCAAGGCTCAGGGAACATGAAGACTGGCAAGAAGCAGAAGCTGGGGAAGACTGCTGTGACACAGTGTCTTCTGGACATGACAGGGCCATTATACTCAGGAACTCAAGAGCAGCTGTGTTCTGCATGAGATCAAGCCAGTCAAAATTCCAGTTTGGATGGAAGAAAGGAATCACAGGATTCCCCAACCCTAGCAGAGGAGTAACTGACAGCTCGTGGCTGCTGGGGGAGAGTCGGTTTTCTTCAGAGATGTGGGATCTGTTATGATGCCCATGCTCCAGGTGGAACTCAACTCTATGGCATCAGCCTCTCATTTGTATAAATTCAGAACATAGGGACAGGGATTTTTGGTGTGATAAGATGACATAGGAGGCAGGGAAGCATGATGGAGTGTATGGCGTGACTGAGAGGGCCAATTGCAAAGCTCTACCTCAGCAATGGCAGGGCAGGGGCAAGGCCAAACAGGACTCACTGAGTCACTGCGATACAAAGTGACTGGACCAGTCTCAAAACTCAAGACAGGCTCAAGTTTTTCCTCAAGGCCCAAACCAGGATCAAAATGGGGCCCAACATCTCCCCCTTTTGCTTTTGCACGTGCAGGCAGCAGTAACTGGGTTCAGTGGGTTAAGAGAACATTATGATGGAAGGAGAAGTGGTTGACAGTGGTCTGGGAGGAGGAGTTAGAGGGAAGACTTGGGGAGTGGGTATCACCAAAATACATGCAAAATTCTCAAATAACAAGTTAGAAATGTTTTTCTGAAAAAAAAAAGCTATTAAGAGAAGGGGTGCTTTACCTCAATTTAAGTTTAAAAAAGAAAAAGAAAAGGAAAGAAAGAAAAAGGAAATCGAAATTCATATTAACTGTCAATGCAGTAAAGAAATGTCATGGTGGCTAGTGTTTTTCATACCAGTAAGGCCAGGCTGTGTTATGGTATAAGACCATCTCACCAAAACCAAAACCCACATAAAACAAAGCAAAACAGTTTTCTTTAAGTTTTAGTACTATGTGTGAGGCCCTGGTTGAATCTTCAACTGCAAAAGCAAACAACAACAACAAACAGGTAAAAAGTTTTAAGCTTTAATTTAGATTTTCTTGTTAAATAAAATATGACTTCATATAATCAAACTAAATATCCTTACTTAAAGCCAAGTAAAGGATGAGAAAAAAAAAGAACAATCTACCATATAGCATATAGTCTTATTAAATTAAGTTTATGCAAATTGGTCACAAGGATTGAAATTGTAGAAACATTGACACAATAAAGTAAATCAGCAGACTGTCCTGAGGGATGTTCTAGAAGTTTAAGCAAAATGAAGCACACTATTTTAGACACAGAGAAGCAAAGTCTCAGTGACACCATTAAGGCATCTGACCTTGATTTGACTCTTCAATATTCATGTTGTCTCCATCTGTAGTCTCTGCCATTTCTTCATCTTCATCATCATCATGTAGATCTTTTGAAATTAACTGTCTGGCTAACTTAATATTCAGTCCTTCGTTGTAATGAAGCTTCCTTTTCATTTCAAACTGCCGCTTCTTTTCTATAAAAGATTTTAAAGCTTAGAAGGTCTCCACTGGGGGACTGAGGCAGGCCTGTTCTGTGAATGAAATTTGCTGTATTATAGTTACACAAATTCATTTAAATGTTTCCATCTGATGATGACTGTTTTTGTGTGCAAGGGCAGTCAGGTAGTTTGTAGTAAGACCATAGAGCCTACAAAATCTAAAATATTTACCTTATAAAAATCTTGCTAGTTTTGCTTTATTTAAATGATTCAAGTACACACCATCAATCATTAGAAATTTTGGGAGGAAAATTTAAAGACAGAAGAAAACTTTCCAGCAATAGTTGAATGGGAGGCAAAAGGTAAATTATAATCGTAGGTATGAAGAATACACAAAGCCTGAAAACATACATACACAATACAAACAAGATCCAACAACTAGCTGGTTAATTCTGGGTCAAGAGCTATGAGGAATGTACTCTCATTCCCATGCACCATCCACTGTACCCCAGGGTTCTTTATGCAGCCCAGGATGACCTACATCTCCTGATGCTTCAGCCTCCCAAATGCTACAGGACTGCACCAGGACTGGCACATGGTGGAAGGGGGTTGTCTTCTGCCCTCCATCTGAGCATGCATACAACCATCTGTAAGGGGATCTGATGCCCTCTTCTGACATGTCTATCATTGACACACGGACTCATTTTCTTAAGGATGGTTGTGAGCCACCATGTGGTTGCTGCGATTTGAACTCGGGACCTTCGGAAGAGCAGTCGGCACTCTTAACCACTGAGCCATCTCGCCAGCCCAGCAACTCACACGGACTCATTTTACTTCCCTCAATATTTCTAAATCATTGTTGTTTGAATGTACAAGTTCAATACCTGCAGATACTAATGATCAACTGGGTATTTTATATACTTTTAAAGATTTATTGTTTAGTCAGGCAGTGGTGGCACATGCCTATAATCCTAGCACTCAGGATGCAGAGGCAGGTAGATGTCTGAGTTCTGGTCATAGAGTGAGTTCATGCGTGTGCACACACAAGCCTGTGCAAGTGCCTGAGGCTAGAGGTACCAGCAGCTTTGACCCATATGACATGGATTGTGGGATCTGAACTCACGTCTCCCAGAAAAGGTCTCTGACATAATTTTATTTTGAAAAGAGAATATATTTACATGGCTCAGCAAGATAAAACATATTCCTATATGGCCAGTGTTCCATGTAAACAAAAACCCACATAGCAGTAACGTCTTAACTATGCATGTTCTGTCTGGACCACAAGAACCTCTTTCATTCTGTAATAAGAACTTCTCTAGCTTTTCTTCTAAGATACTGTGTTCCATAGGACCTATACAGATTTCATTCTATATCTTATCATCTTGTTTCACTGGATACATTTCACTGTTTTTGTTTGTTTTGTTTTCTTCAACACAGGGTCTCAAGTAGCTTGGGATGACCTTGTACTACATAATCAAGAATAAGGGTAAACTTCTGATCTTCCTGCTGCCGCCTCTCTGGGTTGAAATTATAGACAACCCAGTTTCTTTGATGCTGGGGCTCAAATTCGGGGCTCTGTGCATGCTAGGTAAGCACTTTGCCAATTGAACTACACCCCAGCCCTGCATGACTGCCCTAAACAGGAAAGGCACAGCCAACAAGGCAATCTGCCCACCTGAAGATCATTCAAATAGTAAATGATACAAAAGCATTAAGTTTTTAGGTATTTACCAAATATCTACTTTTTATCAGTCACTAACAAAGAAAGGAATATTTGCAAATACTTGGAAGATGGTAATATTTCTTCCAACTGAAGTTCTTCAAATCAGAAAGGAAATACCATTACCTAAGAAATTCACATATGTAGAATCTATTTTCTATTGCTTTCTACTTTCCTGCCCACTACACTTCTCCAATATGAAAGTAATTTTTCAATCTTCCAAATACAAATGACTAGCCCCACACTAGAAGCAGCTGAATGACTAACCCACCTCGCTCTTCAGGGGAGAGGTCATCATCTTCCTCTCCACTGCTTTCTTGCTCCCGAGTCCGATACTTTGGCTCTGAGCCTTCAGCAGCAGCTAATCTACGGAAAGCACATGCAGTTGATAAGTGGGAAGGCAGGAGAATCTGGGAGAACTTAAGGGAAATAATAATATTTAGGAAGACATTAGTAACTGAGATACTGGTACTATTTAAAAGACTCATTTAACTTGAGTCATGATAATATCCCCAATGATCAATAAACAGACTATATGTAACTGATGAAGACAGGTAAGAGAAAGTAGGAAGGGATGCCGAGACAGTGAACAGCAAGGATAGTGGAGTGGGTGCGAGAAGTCCATCAATAGCAGGAACTTATATTTGCTGTTCTCCCATCTTTACCATGTAGGTAGGAGGATATTTACAAATAGCACCATCACACAGAGAAAAATAGATCCAAGTTTTCAGGTATTTTTTAACCTTCCCACTTCCTGTGAGGATTGATATTAACTGCAGACTGTAATAACCTGAAAAAATGTAGTTAAGGGCTGGAGATCTTACTTAGTGGTAGAGCAAGTATTTAACATGTAGCCCTGGGTTCAACTGTCAGTAACCCCCCAATCCGAGATAAGCTTATTCCTTCATTTACAAATGTACAAGCAGCACACTATCAAATGTTTTAACTTTGCACAAATAAAACTCCCTATGGAAAATGTATACTTACTTCTTAGCTAAGATATCTGGAGTCATGACTTCATTGCCTTCTGAATCACTATAGGCATCTTCATCGTCACCTATCATACTAGGACAACAAGCATTTCTATTAACATGCACATTGTTAAAAAGGATACATAATACATGAAATAAAATCAAATTGCTAGAAAACCAAGATTGAAAATACAATTGTATTATTTAATTAAAATTACAATTTATTTAGAGGTTTGCTGTCATCTTTGAAATTTCACTTTAAAACAGTTTCTACTCCATACTGTAGGTAGAGACTTAACAATGGGCTAGGAATGTAACTCAGTGGTAGAGTCCTTGCCAGACATGCATAAAGTCCTAGGGTTCAATCCTCAGCAATAAAAAGAAAGTTTAACAAGAGGGGAAAAAAGAACGAAAGAAGAAAAGCAATCACAAAGTACTGAAAACTCATTATCTAGAGAAAAATAATTTTCGCTAGATAAATTTTTGTATCCAATGAAACAGATGGACAAATAGTATAAAATAACCCATTTGATGGTCTTAGTATTATTTTCTGAGGGAACTGTCTTGCTATGTACCCAGCTGGTCTCAATTTTGCAATAGGCACCGAGAATGCTGAGCTGGTTTAGAATTTGTACTTATATATCACCATTAAGAATGAAATGGTCTAAATGCACATAGAGTAGGAAAAATAAATTTAGATCCCATGGTGGTTAATTCTCACTGCTAACTTCACTGGATTAAGAAATGCAAAAGGGCTGGAGAGATGGCTGAGCGGGTAGGAGCACTGACTGCTCTTCCTAAGGTCCTGAGTTCAAATCCCAGCAACCACATGGTGGCTCATAACTACACATAATGAGATCTGATGCCCTCTTCTGGTGCATCTGAAGACAGCTACAGTGTACTTATGTATAATAATAAATACATCTTTTTAAAAAAATTTAAAAAAAAAAGAAAGAAATGCAAAGAAACAGAAGCCAAGTGACCTCTCCTTTGTGGAACTCTGACCCCCACCTGCACTTCCAAGAGCTTCCTGAGGATCCAGGATGAATCCCTAAACAATGACAGAATTAGGAGTGCTCCCTGCACACTCGCTTCTCTCTCCTACTCTGAGATTTCTGGTGACTCATATATAGTTCTTTCATATCCCTCTGATTATCTCACTGAATAGCTGATACACTAACAAATCAATGGGAGAAAAGAAAAGGAAAGAAAGAAAAAGTGCCTAGAGAATTAGTGAAGCACAGTCCTAGGTAAGTCTGTGAAGGCTCGCATCAATCAACAGATTAACTCCTTACAGGATTTAGGATGGCATTATTAGAAATTTGTGCAAGGAAGGAGGAAGGACCTAGTTGGAAGAAAAAAAGCACATGCAGTTGATGAGTGGGAAGGCGGGAGAATCTGGGAGAACTTAAGGGAAAGACTATGATTAAAATATATATAATTCTCAAAAAACAAAAAATATTTTTAAGAATTTTTAGGGGCTGGTGAGATGGCTCAGCGGGTAAAAGCACCCGACTGCTCTTCCGAAGGTGTTAAGTTCAAATCCCAGCATCCACATGGTAGCTCACAACCATCCGTAACGAGATCTGGCGCCCTCTTCTGGAATGTCTGAAGACAGCTACAGTGTACTTACATATAATAAATAAAATAAATCTTTAAAAAAAAAAAAAAAAAGAATTTTTAACACATTCCCTTTGAGATGGAGTTCTACCCCAAGGACATGGTGTCAAGCAACCATGGACAGACACCATGAACCTTTGAAACCATGAGTCAAGAAAAATAGAAATCCTTCTCACGTTTTTTTCTGCCAGGTACTTGGTCACAATATGAAAGCAAGCTAATACAGACCCTAAAGCCCTAATTAGTAAGATTTTAAAAGTTAATTAGCTTTCCTACAAATAGCTAGTAAAAATTTTGTTCTTGTGTACTATAAAAAGTAAGCAGCCTCAATTCTCAAGCCACTGAAGGAATTTTATGAACTCAACGTGTGTGTGTGTGTGTGTGTGTGTGTGTAAAGTCCTGCTAGTATATATATTTATCTATAGAAATGTGAACTAATCCCAAGAACATTTAGGATTTGAGCAGAGCAGGGTATAAGAAATATAATTTTTTGACTTTTTTTTAAGTACACTGTTGCTATCCTCAGATACCATAAGAGGGCATCAGATCATATTACAGATGGTTGTGATCCACCATGTGGTTGCTGGTAATTAAACTTAGGACCTCTGGAAGAGCAGTCAGTGCTCTTTAACTATTGAGCTATATCTCCAGCCCATTTTTTGACTTTTGTAGTAATGTTCAACAGAAAATTCTAGGTTACAAATGAATTGTGTGTATATATAAAAGAATATAAACTAGTATGTGCACTAACAGTATGATGCTCTTAGTTTAACATGATCTTTTTATAAAAAGTATTGTTATTGTTAAGTAAAATGTTTTATAAGAAACAAAACAAAACCAATCTCATGCAAGTTTTAAAAGCTGACTGACAAAAGCTGATTTTCTTTAAGAAGAAAATCCTGACTTTGGATTCTGGTTTGATAAAGGGTTTGAGATATGTATCTTAATTCCTCTGTAATTAATAGAAAAAAGGGTATAAGCACTTCACTTATTCCTTTCCTCAAATGTCACTACTATTCAGCTTTATTATCTGCCTCTTCTGTCAGACTCTTTCTTTCTGTCAAGAACTTAAACATTTTTATGTGTATTTGTACCTTTTTTATTAGCATCACATTATCCCATTAATTTAAAAGACAGCCTTTTTTTGTTGATGTAACTCACACCTGACATTCACAAAGCCCCTGGTAACACATAAACTGGGCATGGTCCTGTAGTTCCAGGATTACAGATGTAGGCAGGAAGTGATCAGAAAAGCAAAACCATCCTTAGCTATAGAGCAAACTCAAGGCTAGCTTGGGTTTCATGAAATCCCGCCAACAAAATTATAAAAACAAAACAAAACAAAAACCACACACATGATTTACAGTACAGTCAATCTCCATTAAGTGTTGTACCTATCTAGAATCTGTACTGTCTCTTAGTGTTTATTAGTGCGTTATTTTTGTCTCTTTTTGGTTACTGCTCTACAGTATCATGTCACGATTATTTTTAAAATTCTAACTGGACACAGTAGCTCATGCCCTTAGCACACAGGAGGAAGCCAGAGGACTTCAAAGTCGGCTTGAGCTATATGGCAAATTCCAGGTCAGCCCAAAATATGTGTGATCGTATCTCAAAATAAATAAAAAATAAAAATTCTGAGATTTAACATTTCCAAAATCACAAATCAGAACTACAGCATCATATAAAATAAAACACAAAACTATCTGTCTTCTATATAGCCCCCCTCCCCACCCCACATCATCTTTAAACAAAGAAAGCCTCTGCTTTCTACTTGGGGAACTAAAAACCTCATCTTCCTTTCAAAAAGAACTTGGAGCTGGAAAGACGGTGTGCTGCTCACTGGGGCCTGAGACTGGTCAGCACTCACCCAAGCAGCTCACATCACCTCTACTCCAGCTCCCTTGATCTGACTTTGGCTTGTAGCTGCCTCAGGAACGGTTCACACATAATATACATGTACACATAAGAGCAATGAAAAGAATGAGGGGGGGATTAGGGTGTATCAGCAGCTAACAACCATCTAGGTGTAATAAATATTCACTACAGCAATAATGGGAAGTTAGAGTATTAGCAAAAATGTATTCAGGTAGACCATCAACTAGCACTCTAGTGAGAACAGTAAGACAGTATCTTAGTTAAAGTATCTGCTACTTAGAAAATGTTATCACTAGGCAAATGGAAATAAGGAATGAAAGAAAGACTGCCTGCGTCACGTTACTTGTGATAGGGGGTGTTTGGCTCATCTATTTTCATCAAGCCATAGTCTTTGTCAGCGGGATGATATGTTGCCAGGATGTTCATTTCATCCCACTTCTGGGACTTCTTACTGAAATTAAAAAGAAAAAAAAAGAGCATTTAGTATCCATATAAAAAACAAAGTTTCATAATTCTTATCAGACACTCCATACACTATTAAGCTATGACATACTTAGACTTTAACTGGCCTACAAAAGTAAAAAGTAACAATTGAAATAAAAGTCTATCTTACTGTTCTATCTTAATAGTTACCTGCTTAATCTCACACACACACACACACACACACACACACACACACACTCACACACACACACACACACACACACACACACTCACACACACACACACACACACACACACACACACACACACTGTCTCATTATCTAGGAGTGGCTGACCCCGAACTTGCTATGTAGAACATTCTGTCCTTTAACTCAGAGAGCTGCCTGCCTCTGCTGAAATAACAGGTGTATGACACCATATACTGCTATGAAATTTTCCTTAATAAATAAAACCTTATTAAGTTCAGATACTGCTAAGATCACAAAAATTACAGCTGGGCTGATTTTTGTTTTTAAAAATTTTTTTGAGACAGTGTTTCTCTGTATAGCCCTGGCTGTCCTGAAACCCAGACATACACCTGCTTCTGCCTCCTGAGCGCTTGAATTAAAGGTGTGCCACCACACCTGGCTTATAGCCTGGTTTGTTTTTTTTATCTAGAAAATAGTTTGCTAAGAAATAGAATATTCAGGTTTACTTCAATGTTAATAGGGCTCCATTTTCAGAATCTTTACAGCATTTGCATGTATTAATTCAACACTTATTTAACAGTAAGATCCATGTCTTCCTTCACCCCAGGCCCTGGCAACCATCATCCTCTTTTTCTATGAATTTGACACTCTAGGTACTTCATTCAAATGGAATCATATAGTGTTTGTTTATCTTGGCTTACTTAAGACCCTGTCTTGAAGGTCTATCTATGTTGTAGCATTTGTCAAAAATCTTTTTCTAAGGCCAATTCACCGTTCAGCTAACTAAGCATTTTGAGTACAACTTTTCAGTCTCACTCACTTTCTTCAAAGGTAAGAACTGGCACAGATACTCACAAGTAAGCTTGAAACTACAGCTTAAAATCTCTTCGGCCAGGACAATCTTACAAGCTTGTAATAAACCAAAGTCTGAGCCATTATCTTTAGGCAAAGAGAAACATTTCAAATGCTTTGTTATTAAGAATCCAGCTCATATGGAGGTTCATCTGAAATTTCAGCCAACCAAATTAAAATGCCACTAATACTCATTAATTAAGTTAGAATTGAGTTAGATTGGGTATGAAGAACTTGAATTAGCAGTACTCATTTCCTACACCATTTTATTTTTTGGTTTTTTTGTTTAACAGCCCCGTGTCCTGGAACTTGCTCTGTAAACTAGGCTAGCCTTAAACTCAGAGAGATCCACCTGCCTCTGTCTCCTGAGTGCTGGGATTGCAGGCATACGCCACACCACATTAATAGTAACCTTGGGACAGAAAAACAAGAGATTTTTGTTTGTTATCCTAGTCCTACAATGATAAGACTATCCAACAAACAGCCCCAGGAACAGAACTTATGGAATCGCTGAAAGTCAGCTAAAATGATGTCCATGAAACAAATTACACAACAGCATGCAAATATAAACAATGTGTATGATAGGGAACAGGCCTCAAGAGATGGCTCTGTAACTGTGAAGAGATGGCACTTGTTCTTGTGAAGGACGACCCAAATTCAGTCCCCATCATCCACATGATGGCTCACAACCATCTGTAACTCCAGCTCAGAGGATTCAATGCGGTCTTCTGGCCTCCAAGAACATTGCATGTAGTACATGTGTACGTATGTATACACACATACACATACACATACACACACACACACACACACACACACACACACGCAGAAAATAAAATGTTTTAGATTTTTTTTTTTTTGGGGGGGGGTGTTTTGAGACAGGGTTTCTCTGTATAGCCCTGGCTGTCCTGGAACTCACTTTGTAGACCAGGCTGGCCTCGAACTCAGAAATCCGCCTGCCTGCCTCTGCCTCCCGAGTGCTGGGATTAAAGGCGTGCGCTACCATGCCCAGCAATGTTTTAGATTTTAAAATCTAAAATCTTGGGTTAAAAGTTCTAAAGCAAAATTTCACTTAGCATAGTAGAGAATTAAGTTTAGAAAATAAGTTTCAATTGCTTTTGTGCTGGAGCCAAGCTTTAATTCCAATACTCTGCAGGAAGAGGCTGGCGGATCTTTTATTATTACTATTGCTTTGAGTATATATAATGGGAGGGAGCTAATGTGTAGGGTCAGAGGACAAGCTGAAGACGTCAGTTCTCTTGTTCCATCTTTATATGGGATCAAGGATAGAACTGCTTTCACTCTGAGCCATCTCCAGTTTAAGAACAATTTTTTTAAAAACTTAATTAAATTGACTTTCTATTTCTAGCTAAATCTACATTTTCAGAAATTTTGTTTTGCTAAATAGCTACTTTCTGTTTAGAAATCATTAGGAAGCAAATAATTCAGTCTGTTTATGGACAAATTCCAAGGACGCTCACAATACAGAATAAGATAGAGATGGCTCAGGGGTTGAGAGAACTTGCTGCTCTTCCAGAGGACCCAGGGTCTATTCCTAACATTCACATGACTCATATGGCAGCTCACACCTGAAACTACAGGTTCAGGTAATCCAAGTCCCAGGTTATACATACGGTACACAAATATACATGCAGGGAAAACATTCCTACACTTGAGAAACAAAAATGAAAAAATCTAAAATAACTTTAACTTAAAAAAAAAAAATCAAAGCAGAAAAACAATCAAGTACTACTAATAAAAAAATCATTTATGCTTCCTTCCTGTCTCCATCTCACTATGCCTTTTTACACAGGTTCTGGGAGCAAAGGAGATGGCTCAGTGTCTAAAGCATCACTAGCCCTGTTAAGTTTAGCTACCTGAATTCAATGTCTAGAACTCATTTAAAACGAAACAATCGCAGGTATCTATAACCCCAGCATTTTGTTGACAGATGGAAATAGGAAAATCTTCTGGAAGCTAGTAGAAACAAGAGCAACTGATCCTGCACTTCAGAAGGGTGAAAGGTAAGAATGAACTCCTGAAAACTGTGAGATCAGCAGAGGCATGCTCCAGTGTGGGCATATGTTCTCCCCTACGCCAACCCCCAAAACTTAGGTAGATATTTGGAGTTTAAAAGGTGTATCTAATATGAGGAAAGAAAAATCAACTCTCTGTAAATTTATTTTGCAAGATAATAACAAAGAAAAATGTAGAACACAAACAAGAATTACATTTTCTTTTTCTACTTAACACTTTTTAAGTGATTTATTTTATTTTTTCATGCTTTTTTTTTTTTTTTTTTTTTTGGCCTGCATATATACTGTGTATGTATGTGTGAGGAGGGTGTAGGATCCCCTGGAACTGGAGTTACAGTCGTGAGCTGCTATGTGCATGCTAGGAAATGGATCCAGGCCCTTTGGAATATCAGCTAGTGCCCTTAACTGCTGAGCCATCTCTCTAGCCCCAAATTAATTTTCTTAAGTTTAAGAATAAAAGTAATTGGACAGTGGTGGTGCACACCTTTAATCCCAGCACTTAGGAGGCAGAGGCAGGTGGATTTCTGAGTTCGAGGCCAGCCTGGTCTACAGAGTGAGTTCCAGGACAGCCAAGACTGCACAAAGAAACCCTGTCTCAAAAAACCAAAAAAAAAAACCAACAACAACAACAACAAACAACCAAACAACCAAACAAAAACAAAAAACAAAACAAAACAAAAAACCAACCAAACAAAAAAATAATAAAAGTAGTAAGTATAATCCTAGTACTCTAAGCCACTAATAATTTGGATTTTTGCATTTTCTTTCCACTCTGTATCTTAAATGATATAATATATACATATAAAATAATATATATTTTAAAGCACATTTATACTGATATAAGCTATATATTTTATATCATAATAAGATACTTTATCTTCTTTTTGCTAGAAGTTAGATAATGTTAGGTATTTAGATGTAATCTAACATATTTAAGACAGGCAGAAACACATATTTTCATATATGCTACTTGCTAATGATTTTAGGATAACTTGCTATGATAGCCTTCTTTTCAGAAAGTTCTTCTGAAGTTCTTACTGTACTATCCACACTGGCCTTAAGCTCACAGATTTAAGTGATCCCTGTGTTAGCCTCCCAAACAGATGCAATTCTAGGTGTGGGCTATTATATTTGGCATACAAAAATATTTTGTGTGAAGAAGACTATGTATAATGCCATCAATAATTACCAAAACATGGCTGTGGCTAGGTATTCGTGCTTTTCTAACTTGCTGAGTATAAAGTAGTATGTAAAAGCCGTTCTGTACGTATCCCTCATTATCTAATAACATGACGACTTACTTTACATGTCTGAATTGTTTGCATCCTTTGCACAGCAAATGCAAAGCACATTACACATAAAAGTTGAATTTACCTGATCTATAACTATACTATATCTGAAGCTCTTTCCAGTCTGTTTTGCATTTATTATGATCTATAACTATACTATATCTGAAACTCTTTCCAGTCTGTTTTGCATTTATTATGTTTTACTTTAAATGGAATTCAAAGTTATACTAACCTTCATTTCCTCAGTACAAAATCAGGAGGAAAAGAAATCTTAGAAATATTCACATTCAAATACAAGAAATATTATCTTGAAAATGGGGAGCAGGACACTAAAATTAAGAATACAGGCCCCAAAATTGTTGATTCTTAGGTAGGATGCAAATGAAGAGAAAAAACTGTCAATAGAGACAATGTACATGGAAATTAGTATCCCTAACATTTTAAAGTAATTAATGTTAGTGGCAGAGTAACAAAACCCAAGGAGCAAACCTGAATTCAATTAAAATAGCATCATGAACTACATGATATTTTCTGGGTCACAAATTCTACAGACAAAAATTAAGGGTACCAAGAAATGATAGCCTGTGATAGCCAACGCACTTGCTAATTTCCGTTTCACCCTCCCTCTTAGGTGACTGGCTTGCAGATTGTTTAAATCTTGTCCTATACAGTACTTCTTACTTTCACTTTGTTGCTTCCAATGTTGCCATCTCAAGGACCTCCCAGTACTTCTTGCTGCTTCTCCTGGCATATTTGATACTTTTGGCTGTGCTCAAGAGTGGCCAGCTGAGTTTTGCTTCAAAGAATTCAACTTTAATTTCATACTTCAATAAACAGTTGTCTTTTTAAATAAAGATTCAAGACTTTGAAGCCTGAAACCACAATTAAAATTAAACTAAGACTTAACAATAAAGCAAGCAAATGGTAACTTTTAGGAAATAACCTTTTTATTTTAATTAGCTTCGACTTTTTAATAATCCATATTCTTGAGTAGACAGACAATGTTAAGAGTGGAGCATAATTATATCTTAAATTATATCAGTGGAATTCAAGCACCTTGGTGTGTGTGTGTGTGTGTGTGTGTGTGTGTGAGAGAGAGAGAGAGAGAGAGAGACAGAGAGAGAGAGAGACATAGCCTAGACTGGCCTTTAACTGGCTATGTAGCTAAGGATGACCCTGAATTCTCACTCATATCTCCTACCTCTCAAGTGCTGAAATTATATGTGGGGGCCACTGTCCCTCTCTCAAGCACAATTTTTATCTTTTTATTTTTTTGGTTTCTCATGACATGGTTTCTCTGTGTAACATCCTTGGCTGTCTTAGAACTCTCGCTCTGCAGACCAGGCTAACTAAGCTCTAACTCAGAGATAAGCCTGACTCTGCATCCAGGGTGCTAGGACTAAAGGCGTGCACCACTACGTCCAGTTTGTTTGTTTTGTTTTGTTTTTTTTGTTTTTTGTTATTTTGTTTTTTGAGACAGGGTTTCTGTGTGTGGCCCTGGCTGTCCTGGAACTCAGAAATCTGCCTGCTTCTGTCTCCCAAGTGCTGCCCGGCTCAAACACAGTTTTTAAAAGTTGAATTTACCTGATCTACAAGTACAATAGAATCTGGCTAGCAAACTCTGAAGTAGACTATATAAACACACCTGAGAGGCATAAAAAAATTAGTTCTCTAAATGTTTATAACAAGACAGTTAAGAATAAGGTACTGGGCTCAGTTTTTTGACTCATTTAAGACTTATACTTAGATACAGATAAATAACTAATTGGCAGCCAGAACTAATAAAATCAGTGAGTAGTGCAGATAGGATTCAGATTAAGCACTAAACTACAACTTGTCCTACCACAGGACTTAGTAACATATTCCTGAACTGCAAACAAACATTTTCACTCCAAATCTAAAAAATATATCTTAAAATGGATAGCATCTTATAATCAGTTAGCAATTTTTTTCTTTTTTTGGGGATAGTTGTCTTAGAATCTTAGAATCAAACGGTGATGTTTTTAATGAATGGCACATACATTCACTCTAGATGTTAGGTTAGGACTTGGTAAGATATGCATTTCACTAGAGGTATCCTGAAACAACTATGGGAAATTCACTATCATAGGAGAGAACAATGGTTTTCAAAACAGTGGAGCAGTGCAGGGGTTGAGAACTGGGGTTAAAGGCATGCACCACTACACCTGGTTTGAATCTATCCATTTTTTTTATTTTTTATTTTTCTGTATAGCCCTGGCTGTCCTGGAACTCACTCTGTAGACCAGGCTGGCCTTGAACTCAGAAATCCGTTTGCCTTTGCCTCCCAAGTGCTGGGATTAAAGCACCACTGCCTGGCAGAGTCTATCCATTTTTAATTAACCTCCTAAAACCTGACAAATGTCATCTGAAGACTACTCAGTGGAACTAATAGTATTAATTCAATCAAAAGAAGAAAATAAGAGCATATGTCAGAGATGCATGTAGCTGTTGTCCTTTATCTCTAGATGTTAAGGCAGGGGAACTGCAATTTCAAGGGTAGCTTGGGTTTTATAGCAAGATTTTTTTTAATGCAATAAATCACTAAAAACAAACAAATCTCCAAATAACAATTTGATCAGTCTTGGAAAAAAAAAAGAATAAAAATAACCAAAATGCTAAAGACTATTAGAAATAACAACTTAAAATTTACAAACCTCACTTTACCTATACATTGTCCTTAAAAATAAACAAACCTTTGTACCTGTGTGTATAGGGGTAGTGGGGAACAACCCCGGGTGTAGGTGTAGGTGTAGGTGTAGGTCCATGCCTTCCTTGAGACTGCATCCCTATCTTTTTTCCCAAGCTTCTGCGGAGTCAAGGATTCTTCCGTCTCTGCCTCCCACCTCCCTGAATAACCTCTGCGATTATAGATGTGCATGCTCTCCTCTGGTTTTACATGGGTTCTGTATTCAAACCTAGGTTCCCACACATGCCCAGCAATTGCTTTATCAACTGAGCCATCTTCCTCAGCTCCTATGTTCAGTTTTAAGTAATACAACCAATACAGTATGCATGAAAGTATGAATTATGAAGACATATTTGATGTGTTTGAATTTTTCCTTAAGAAAACTCTCTGTAATTAATTGCTATAGATAATATCCTCCAGTAAGTGCAGGCAGGTGAGAGAGATAATGATGAAGTAATTGCATTTTACATGATAGAGGCATGTAAAAGGTATATTTCACCTTATTTGCAAGTTCTCTATGTGGGATTTTCTTCCTGAAATCCTTCTATAATCTAAACACCAATGTTGAAGGTGTTTAGTGGAGGCTCAAAGCCATCAGCAGAGTCTGAGAGTTTTAACTGTCCACAGGGAACACGTTGCCAGCTGGACCCAATGTAGCAAGGCTCTGCTTGCTGTTTTCAGCTCTCACTATTAGTCGTCTTTGATTTTTCTGTTATAACTACTAACGTACATTCCTGAACTCCTTGTACAAAAGGATGAGTTGCATTGACCTTTTGATACATGTACATCACATACTTTATACAAGTGTGTGTCTTCCTTTCCAGTCCCTTTGCATGTTGGGGATCAAACGGAGGGACTTGTATATGCAACTACATATATACAATAATGCAGTTTTATTGCTATAATTTCTTTGCTTTACAATTTTTCAACAGTTGATTATGAAAAGGCTTATCTTTTACAGTTGGAACCACAAATACATCAGTAACTTTAATGAGTTGGTTTGGTAGTGCCTGGTGAACTATGGCTGCTACAGTCAAGGCATTGTCAACTAGCTTATAAAATCCTTTTGAAGTGAATCTACCCAGCCAAGAACTCTTTCAGACGAAGCAATTTACCTAATGGAGTCAGTCTCATTCAGTGGCATCCAAGGAGGAAAAAAACCAAACCAAACCAGGACTGGCATGTAAATCTCGGACAAGCATGGGAGTCAGAGGAGGCTGACCTATAGAACGGTGCTCTAGATTACAGTGCATAAAATCTGAGAATGTGTGGGACTTAAGGGCGTAGAAAAATTAGACATTTGCTAGTTGGAAAAAAGCTGGTCCCATTCCTGCTGCTTAATACTCAAGCTGTGTTAGTGCCTTCTGAACTTACGGATCTTTTCATCATCTGCATCTTGCTATTGTGTGTGGCATTCTGTTTTTCCCATGACCCACACACCTGTCAAGTCCCTTTAAAGCAGCTTACTCCAAGTACAGGTTGGAAAACTGTGAAGGAAGTCAAGAGTCAAACTCAAAGAATGGGTGTGGGAGTGTTGTCTCTGCAGGACACAATCTAAGTTGAACCCGAAAAAGGGATTTTCTCCAAATTTTCCCATAAACTTGTTTCCAGCTAGTTACTCTTACAATTCCAAATTAGATCCATAATATAGGAGTGCCCTAGATCTAATAGGATTCCACAGCATCCTCATTTTAGTGCCTCTACTACAAATTCCAGTAACCTTTCTTTTTTTCTTTTTTTTTTTGTTTTTGTTTTTGGTTTTTTTGAGACAGGGTTTCTCTGTGTAGCCCTGGCTGTCCTGGAACTCACTCTGTAGACCAGGCTGGCCTTGAACTCAGAAATCCGCCTGCCTCTGCCTCCCAAGTGCTGGGACCAAAGGTGTGCGCCACCACACCCGGCCCTTCCAGTAACCTTTCTTATGCCTTATTTCTGAATGCAAGAGTTATTATATTTTTAGTAACTCCGACTATTCAAGGCCCCCTTACTGTCTGACCCACTGGTATAGTTAGTTACACCCTAGACATTGTACTGTCGCATTATTTTCACTGAACACTGAACCCTGGGTAATTTCTCTGTAGCAAGAATACCTCTCTGTTTTTCAGGCTGGTATATTGTTCCATTATACAAATGTGCCATAATTAATATTTCACCAGTTCTCACTAATGGACCTTGGGCAGTTTCCAGGTATTTACTAATACACAACGCCTTACGTCAATATCTCAAGTTGCTTCTCTCTGAAGTGTTGCGTTTAGATATGCAAAACAGGATCCAAAACTAGAAAGCACCCAAACTCTAGCTGCAGGTACAAAAATACTTAGCAATAGTAAGTTTCCACTAAATACAAATGAGTGATTGTATTTAAAATTTGGTTTCATTCAGTGCAGAGATAATGACAGACCAGGAACTGAGAGACGAAGGTGGTAAAGTGCTTATTGGAGAAATGTGTTTGTTTCTGGTTGTTGTTTTTTTTTTTTAAATTTTGATCTCATTACCCTGAACCTAGATTGGAATTTATGGGCAAAAAAAGAAACTCCTTTTGCCGAAGAATTTTTTTTACCTACCTTGCTTGGCTTAGGCTAGGGGCAAAACAAAAGCTTAGCAGTTAAAGCTCTGAAACTTCAATCTGATTCCTTAGCGTTCCCAAGGACACGAAATTCAAAAGCCAGGCTTCAAATGCGCACATGTACTTAAAAAATAAAACGCGACAAACGCCACCGCCTCTGGCGACACCGGCCGGCTCCCCGCGGCCGCCGGTCCTCCGGGAAGGCGAGGCTTCCAGGCCGGCTCCCCGGCTCTCACTCACCTCAGTTCCTCTTCGACGATCGGGCGGGGCTGTTCGGCCGACGGCACCACCGAGGGGGAAGCCGCAGAGGTCTTATTCTTCAGGATTCCCTTAATGGGCCGGTGCGAGGCCGTCGAGGCCGCCATGGCCGGTCGCTCCGGCTGCCGGCTCAGGGTCGCTGCTGGCGTGGGGTCCCGGAGGAGAAGGGGTGGGAGGCTGTAGAGACCCTCCAGGCAGCCGTGGAGCCCAGGCCGGGCTAAAGCAGCCGCACCCGCAGTCGCGGAAACCACGACCGGCCGTCTCCGTCACGACACAATGACCGCTACGCCACAGCCGACGCCGTGCGGCGGCCGGCCCTTCGCCGCCGGCAAAGTAGCCCGCGGCCCGCGGAGGAGGCCGGCCTAATGCCCCAGCGCGGGAGCGACGCGGACGCCGAAGCCAAGCCCGGCCCGCCCTCTCGCGATATCTAGAGCGGGGCGGGGCGAGAACAAAGCCGGCCTTCCCGCCCCGCCCCTCCTAGCCCCGCCCCACCCTTTCTCTGTGTTAGGCCAGCTCAGTCCTAGCTCAACAAGTGTGTAAACCTTCAGCGAGAGACCCGCTGTCTGCTGTACAGATTTATACTGCCCAGCCCTCTCCCATCGCCGTATGAGGCCATTTTGATATTGCTGTCTTATGACAGAAAACAGGCTCGCCGGTGACTCACTCCACAAAGATAAGAGATGTTAGCTGACTGAACAATTAGTAGCTCCCATTTCTATTTAAACTATGTCATCCTTTTCTCTCTTCTCTCTTCTTATTTGAGACAAGGTCTTTCTATGCAGACCCAGCCAGTCTCGAACTCACAGAGATCTACCTGCCTCTGCCTCCTGAGTGCTAGGATTAAAGGTCTGTGCCACCACACCCAGCCCTTCCTAACTTAACTCCCCTACTATAAAAATCATAGAATATCAGTATTGGAATGGTTTTCAAAGATCTGTTATGAAACCACAGACTAGGCATTTTTATGATATCACNTATGCAGACCCAGCCAGTCTCGAACTCACAGAGATCTACCTGCCTCTGCCTCCTGAGTGCTAGGATTAAAGGTCTGTGCCACCACACCCAGCCCTTCCTAACTTAACTCCCCTACTATAAAAATCATAGAATATCAGTATTGGAATGGTTTTCAAAGATCTGTTATGAAACCACAGACTAGGCATTTTTATGATATCACAAAAAGCCTGCGTTTGAATAATATAACCTCTTCATACCATTGGAGAAGCCGATGGACAGAAAAGAATTAGCCACTACTTCCATGCAATCTGTCTATAGTCCATGACAACCACAAGGGCAGTAGGTCAATGGAGGGCTGGAGTGGTGCCCCTACAAAATAAGGATCAACAAGACATCAGAAATCGGGGGAGCCATTTTCAATAGACTTAAATTCTCGGTGCTCTCAGGGAGAGCCAAGTCTCCTGCACTTAATTTGGGAATTCAGCGCCCCCCCCCATACATTTTCTGTCACTTATTTCTATGTCCTACCCCCTTCAGCCTTCAATTCTATCACTGGCCAGTCTCTTTTACACTACTCTCTCTTGATCAGACCTCTCAGAGACCTATGACAGGCCAGAGCAGACTAAGGCACGTGGGCATGCCACTGCCATCAGATTGACCCCAGCCTTTTGGAACCTTAGACAGCTATGTGTCTGGTAGGAAGGTTGTCACAGGGACATACATCATCCATACCATGAAATGGTTATCCAGCCACTAGAGATGCTAGAACTTCTACCCCAACCCCCACCCCCACCCTCACCCCCACCCCCCACCCCCACTCTGACTCAGGAAGCCTAGACAGAGGAGATTCCCAGCAACTTCTCTTTGCTGGGGAATGGAAGGCAAAATTCCACTCTATTTTTAAGTAGTCATCTTACTCAAGTGAGCGTCTTCTGCCTTTGCGCCTAGAAGACAATACTGTTTGGTATCTTTAGGACTCTGCTCCTGGGAACAGCGTCAGGTTTCCTGAAACTGTTCAGATTTTCCAGGCTGGCCCCTGGCCGAGTTCCTGCTAGAGGAAGGCCTCTCAATAAGGGACGGGATGCTGGTGGAGATAATGGAGGGGAAGTGCTCAGGAAGGTGAGAGGGAAACAGCTTTGCAGCTCCTATTGCTGAATGTGCTCTCCTGGGATCTCTGAGGCAAAGCTTTGAGAGCCATCCTTGGCTTGGGGCCACCTCTGTTCGCAGTCAAATGTTTCCTCCCCCTCCTTGGCTGGGATCTTCCCGAAGATCTTGATGGAACCTGGCAGCCAGGTCTAAATCAGAGGCGTTGGAGCCTGGGGAAGCAACATGCTACCTCTTCTCCCTCTGCTTCCTGTCAGAGCCGAGCTCAGCATTGATCATCTTGTTTTGAAGAGAAGACACAAGGCTTCTCTCCAAGTGCGTAATTATTGGATCATTTGCTTTGTTCCTGCTTGGCCAAACTGAACTGTGACTGGGCTCAGAATTGAGCATGGCCTCGCTTGGAGAAGGGGAGCCCTTGAATGAACAGGGCGGCCACAGCCGGACACCATGTCTTTTATTACTGTAAGCTAAAAGATGCTGGGATAGAAGGAGGGTTCTCTGAGGAGCCTTGGAAAATGTTTCCCTCTTCCAAGTTAGACGTTTGCTTCGTTCCCTTCTACGCTTGATTCCGTAAAAAGCGAATACAGAGGGAAATTACTTAGACAGAAGCCAGCATGGGAGTTTGGCTAGAACCCACACTGTAAAAGGAGAGAACTCACTCCCAGAGTTGTCCTTTGATCTACACACACACACACACACACACACACACACACACACACAAATATAATTGGAACTAAACATTGAACAAAATTTCCTGCCACGCATTCTTTTCAAGATTTATTTTTTATTTATCTAATGTATATGGGTACTCTATCTGCATGGATACCTGCAGGCATCAGAACTTACTACAGATAGATGTGAGCCTCCATGTGGTTGCTGGGAATTGAACTCAGGACCTCTAGAAGAACAGGCAGTGCTCTTAACTGCTGAGCCCCCTCATTTTTGTTCTTGTCTGGACATTTGATGCGGTTGCCTGACCCATTGCAGCATCTGGGAGGAAAAGAGAGATGTTTTCAGCGCCCCCTCAATATGAGGGTTAGTCAGTTGACTTTCAGTCCCTTGGATGGACTGCTAAGGCCAAAAGCATTAGAGTTCCCATCCAGAGCAGGATTTTAAATTCCAAAGCTGGAAATGGCTTAAGCAGCCTGTTCCATCCTGACAGGCTAAACTATCTACCTCAGATCCGAGACGGAGCCCCGCCCCAACCTCTGGAAAATACCCAGAGGTTATGACCACTTAGTCAGCAGGGGCTGTTTGCCAGGAGTAGCAGAGTGATCTTTTTCTTTTCAGGTAATTCCTCCCTGTGCAGGAAGATCACAGATTTTTGCAGGGGCAACATTATCTGATTAACACACTAAAAGTCTTAGAAAGGGAGACAGAGTCCCAAAGGGTGCCAAGAACAAAGATTAACTATTCTCTGCTTGAAAATAGCTTTGATGTGTGTCCCTGGGACTGTCTTCTGTTGCTCTTCTAAGTTAGATAGGCAGAAGCTTGGGAGTGGCCAGGGCAGCTTCTCTGAGATAGATAGAGCACGGGGCCTTCTCCGGACACAGAGCTCTCACCAGTCTCTAGATGCTTTAAAAATGAGTTACGCCCCAAGAATCTGGACAGGAAGTCCCTTTCAAAGCCCGTGAGACCAAAACTGGGAAGAGCCAGGATAAGCTGCTGTGATGGGGGGTGGGGGAGTGGGGGTGGGGGTGGGGGTGCAGGTGGGGTTAGTTAGCAAGAGATGTGAATTCATGCTTTGGCTAAATTCTTGTGCTGGCTAGAGGTCACTCCAGTGTTTTTATTTGTTTGTATGTTTTGTGATTGAAAGTTTTCCATACTCATTCACTGGTTTGTTTTGTAAATTACTGAAGAAATTTTAAAACAAACAAACAAACAAACAAATTGTAATTTCACCACCGTGTCAATTTGACCAGATTAAATTGCAATTTCTTATTCTATAGAGTCATAGTGGGATAGGGAGCAAATTTTGATTTCAAATACAGAGGCTGGGGTACTGCTGGAGGGAGGGCGTGTTCTGATCACAGACCAGGCCCTGGGTTCATCCCCAGCACCGTGCCCACCTACTCCCACAAAACTGCCAGGGCTGCTGAGGTAGCTCAGTGAGTTAAGGCTCTTGCCACCAAGCCTGGCAACCTGAGACTCACACGGGAAGGAGAAAATTTACTCCCACTGCTTGTTCTCTGCCCTCCACACACATGTATGACATACGTGTATGTGTGCACCAAAGCACATGTGTGCGCACACACACATTAAGATTTAAATAAAATTAAATAGCAGCAAATCCCAGACTACATGTGATGGATGTGGGTATAAATACTTCATGGAGGACGTCAAATGTTTTGAAGCCTGTATAGTAGTTATTTATAACAGGGGGGGTCTTTTCTACCATATTTGCATTTGTCCTATTGGAGATGTCTCAAATATGGAATTTTATTCTTTTATCCGATCATTTGTGATGTCTGGGCACTCTGCTTCTCTGTCCATTTGTCTTTATGTTACTCTCCTACTTTCCAAGAAATTGGGTTGCAAAATATAGGTTAACGGCTTTGCCATGCAGTGTTAAAGATCTGGACAAACAGTGCCTTGCTCCTCTGTTTGGTTAAGAAACTAGTGTTTAGTGGATGCTTATCACCTAGGCTAAAGTCAAAACTCCATCAGCCTGTTTCTCTAGATTCATTTCTTCTTCTCTTAAATTGTAATTTTTTTATTAATTTTGAGAATATTACAGAATTTATTTTGATCATATTTATCCCTCCATCCCCCAACTCCCTCCAGATCTACCCCCAACTCCCTACCCACCCAGCTTCCTGTTTTTTTTTCTCTTCTTTGTTTTGAAAATAAAACAACAAAACCTCCTTTATCTTCATGCACACTTCCTTTCCCTATGTTCTTTGCACTAGTTACACTGTCTTCTAAAAGGTGCCACTGTACCCCCAAACAGAAGGTCTTGCATCGAATAGAGAGCATATGATAATTTAAATAACGCCGGATACAGCCAGATGTGATAGGTGCTTATGGGCTTAAATAGAGGGAAGCTGAGATGTTAGGACCATTTATTTAGTCCAGGGAGTTCTAGGCCAGCCTGAGTTATGAAGTAAGTCCCCACTTCTCAAAACAAACAAAAGGAAACAAAAATCCTACCTTGTTAGCCTAAGTAAGAAAATACACTTGTAAAAATAGCAACATGGCTTTGCAAAGATGGGAAAGAAACACAAATGTAACTGGAGTGTGTGTGTGTGTGTGTGTGTGTGTGTGTGTGTGTGTGTGTGTGTGGTGTTTGTCAAATAAGACCTTTATAGAAAGGGTTCCAAGCCTAAAATAAAAAAGGATGGAAACCCCGTCGCACTCCTTTTTCATGAAGGGGCACACCTACTAGTTTGTATGAAATGTTACCCCCTAGCTCCTACCCTCAGGTAGCCCCCATTCAAATGTTACTTCCTTCTCTGACTCCACGGAAGCAAAGCTGGTCCTGTCTCTCCGAGATCCCCAGGAACTGCTTGCGTTTCTCCGACATGTGCGCTAGCATTCTCTTGGAGTGTGTTGCTCTCACAACTGTCTCTTTGTCTTTTATTATTCTCCAATGGACAGGCTTCACGACCTTGCTGTCTGCCGTAGAAATTCTCAAGAAGCCTTGGGTGAATTGGGAAATAAGTGAGTAAATTGTATCAATGGCCCTTCTCCATAACGGCTTCCAATACTTATCCTTCATATCTCCAATCTAGAACAATCCAGGGCACAAAAGAAGAGACCTTCTACTGTTTCTTGTATTTGGGTGTGCTGTGGTGTCTTAAATGAGAAGTGAGGCCAGAGAAGGCTGAGGGTGTGTCCTGGTAGCAGAATGCACGCTTAGCATCCACAGTGCCCTGGGTTTAATATCTAGCACCTCTCTTGAAAAGGCAGCCCATGGGAAAAAACTAACGTTTCCTTCATATATTTTTAACATGGCACCTGTACTATTATTGTCTCATTGGCAATCAATTAGATTATTTCTTGTAGCTATCTGTCATTAACTGTGTCCCTACTTGGAAGCCTCACTCTGTCCAAGATTGACATGTAGTCAATATTAATTTTGCCCTAATTTTACAAAAGTCTACCACACCCCTAATACTCTGATAAACATTTGTGTATGTATGGTTATATGTATGTGTTCAGGTCAGTATGTATGAACACGTGAGTGCATACATGTGCAAGTGGAGGCTAGAAATTGACCCTTGGTTGTCTTTCTCAGTCACTCTCCACCTTACCTTTTGAGACATGGTCTGTCCCGGCTAGTTTTATGTCAGCGTGACACAAGCTAAAGTCACTTGACAGGAGGGTATCTCCATGGTGGCGCATGCCTTTAATCCCAGCACTCGGGAGGCAGAGGCAGGCGGATTTCTGAGTTCAAGGCCAGCCTGGTCTACAAAGTGAGTTCCAGGACAGCCAGGGCTATACAGAGAAACCCTGTCTCGAAAAAAAAAAAAAAAAAAAAAAAAAAAAAGTCTCCATAGGATCAAACTTGAAGGCAAACCTATAGGGCATTTTCTTAATTAGTGATTGATGGGAGAAGGCCCAGGCCATTGTGGGCAGTGCCATCCCTGGGCTGGTGGTCCTGGGTTCAAGAGAGCAGGCTGAGCAAGCCATGAGGAGCAAGCCCAGTAAGCAGCACTCCTCTATCCCTCTGTATCAGCTGCTCCCAGATTCCTACCTGGTTTAAGTTCTTGTCTTGGCATCCCTCAGTAGACTGTGACTCTAGATATGTAAACAAAATAAACCCTTCCCTCTCCAAGTTGCTTTTGGTCTTGTGTTTCATCACAGCCATGGTAACACTAAGATGTGGTCTCTCACTGACCCTGGAGTTCATTGGTTATGCTAAGCTGGCTGGCCCATGAGCTCCAGGAATCTGCCTGTCTCAACTCACCACCCCAGCGCTGGGTTACGGACACTAATTGCTATCACTAATGGACGCTAAGCATCCACACTCAGGTCCTCATACTTGTGTGGAAGACGCATCACCAACATCTCCCTAGCACTGTTCAGCTGTGTGGGTTAATGGCAATCCCACCTGCCACATTTCAGAAGAACTGAGCGTCAAGTTAGCATCCTTAAGTGTGGAATTACATTCCATGAAGAATTAGAATATTATTCGATTAAATCAATGCTCTAATAGCTTGAAGCAGAGCTTAGCCACAGATGTTTGGCTCCCTCACTGTCCTCACGGAACCTCTTCTTTCAATCTTTCCAGGCTCTGGGACCCAGCCAAGCCCTTCCTTCCTGGGACAACTGGAGCCAATTAGGCCAGCCTGGTGATGCGGGGGAGACAAGTCCTTTCATTCCTCAGGGAGGTTCAGCCACTAGACTTGTCATCCTGTTAACCTCCACGCACCTTGAACTATAGCCTCTGTCCCTACCATCATCCTGAGATATCTCCATGTTCTTCTGCCCTCTCTGCTGTACATTCCAGCTCCATCCGAGACACCAAACTGCTTCTCCTGGATACTGTGCAGAGTTCTTGGTTAAAAAAAAACAAAACAAAAGTAATATGGGCTGGCACCAACCAATCAGAGAGTGGCCATCATGGAAGTATTAGCCTTTTATTTGGAGGATTTAATGGTAGGTCCAAGAGTGGTCAATGATGGGGAACATTTAGAAGGCAGCAGAGGACTGGATTCTAGGGTTGGAGAGGCGGCTCAGTAGCTAAGAGCACTTGCTGCTCTTCCAGCAGACCAGAATCAGTTCCTAGCCCCCATATCAGGTGGCTCACAATAGCCTGTAACTCCAGCTCCAGAGCATCTGATGCCACCTTCTGGCCTCCTTTGTCACTTGCATGCATACCCATATACACAGACAGACACCAAGACACACAGGCACGCAGGCACACACACACACACACACACACACACACACACACACACACACACACACACACACACACACACACACACACACACACACACACACACACACACACACACACACACACACACACACACACACATGCACCCAGACAGACAGACAGACAGACAGACACACACACACATGCACACAGACAGACAGACAGACACACACACACAAAGGCACATAGACACACAGAGATACATGAATACACAGACACCCCCCCACACATACACACACTGCACACATTTTAAGGCACATGTTTTTAATCCCAGCACTCAGGAGGCAGAGACAGATAGGTCTCTGTGAGTTTGAAGCTAGCCTTGTCTACACAGAGAGTTCCAGGACAGACTGTGCTACATAGAGACACCCTGTTTCAAAACAAAAACAGAGGCGCGAATACCTACTAAGTGGTACTACTTTCTAGTGTACACCCACTAAATGATCGGCCCCCGTGTTCCAAATGCCTTCCAAACATTTCCTGCCCTTCTCACCTCAGCCCTACCCTGTGTTTAGTTCCCTATGCTATCCTCGCAAACAGTAACTGGCAGTTTATGTATGAGCCATGGTGCAGAGCTAGTAAGAAACTAAGCTGTCTCCTGGCCTCCCAAGATTGTTTCCTTCATTGTCTCTGTCCCCATCCTGGTGTACCTCAAGACAAAACCCCTCCTCCTTCACTGGTACCTACGTATTCCCTTACAAGTTGTTGCCATCTGGTAAGTTCTGTCAGTCTCTAAATTTCATTAAGAACTTTGGTTCAGTCTTTTGTTTGTTTATTTGGTTGGTTGTTTGATTTGCTATTTATTTATTTATTGACTATCGGCTGTATCAGATAATTTCCTACAAGGTGTGCAAACTACTGTTCTCTTCCAGGGGTCTTGATTCACTTTGTTTTGCCCACCAGTTATAGACAAAAATACCATTATAGACAATTAAAGACAGGAAAAAAATCTCAGGTCCATCTGGTGGCAACAGATAACAAACTTATTACAGGTCACGAGACATAAGTTTTGATTGGTTGTTTCTAAAAATACCAGAAGCTGTGCCCTGAAGTCTCACCTATGTGAACGCCTCAACAAGAGCTGAACAAGAACAACAACGATAGAAAATGCTAAAGGATGGGGGAGCCCGAGAGCCTCAGCTCTACACAAAGAACTGCAGGCAACTATGGAACCCTAAGTAGGAGAAAAGTCTTCTCCAGGGAAGAGCACGTCAGCTGTTATTCAGTAGCAAGTGCCCAGCCCTGAAAACACACATGCACATGCATGTGTGCACACACACACACACACACACTCCCATGCATGCACACACATGCACAAAGGGAAGAGAGAAATGATATAATGATAATAGCAACATCATCAAATATGATTATATATTATCAAATTTATATATTTACATATACAGTAGAAAATAAATATTGTATATGTTGTATACACATTACTAAATATAAATACTGTATATTTATATTATACAATATATTATATACAATGTGTATATATATATAATATATACATAAGTATTTGTATATATCAACTTTATATATTTATGTACTTATCAAGTACATATAAATTATCAAATATTATATAATCAAATACTATTTTAAAACCACACATACATTCTCTCATCATTCTGAAGGCTTTTCTGAAGTCAAGGTTGCAGGTGGGTCACACTCCTGGATGGAGTTTTTGTTTTTGTTTTCTGGTTTTTTGAGAAGAGGTCTTACTATGTAGGCCAAGCTGTTCTGGAACTCATTGTATAGATCAGGTTGGCCTTAAATCTTTGGAAATCTTTATGTTCCAGCCACCCAAGTGCTGATAAATGTCACCATGACTGGACTTGTTGTCTCCTCCCTCCCTCTTCTAGTGGTGACCACAGCTGTCTTTCCTTAACTCACAGATGCTCTGTCCTAATCTCTACCTTTGTCCTGTAAACTTCTCTCTGTGCGTTTCTGGCTTTACGTGGCGTGTTCTCCTCTTCCAAGGACATCAGTCAGACAGAATTAGGACCTATTCTAACATCCTCATTGCTACCTGATTCAGTATTCCAAGACCCCAGTAACACACTCACAAGAGCTGAGGGTTAGGGCTACAGTGTATATTTTATTATTAAGACGTGGTACATCCCCTCACAGTTAGTTAGGAAATGAGGATTAGGTGCGGTCAATGAAAATTGAAACCATCAGGTAGCATTGAGGAGCCAGGTCATCTAGACCCACACTTGAATTAGTGATCTATGAGAGGGTTGCTCCTTTGGGAACTGCAAGCGGCCCGAGTCTCAGCTTGGTGGTTATAAAGGATCTTTATTTGACAGCAGTATCCTGCAATGTGTCTGAAGCCAGTCTTAAGCTCGCTACCTCTCACATAAATGCCTGGATTCTTTGGGATCTCATTTGTGGTTGGTGTCAATTCAGATTCCTAATCCCTGTCACTTCCCACACGCACTTCATTACTGAGTCCATCTAACTCTTGTCTCTTGACAATCCTTTGCGTTTTCAGGTTCCCCGCTGTAACACATCAGTGTCTGCCCAAGTGGTGAGTGGTTCCTCAAGGTGTGGCCAATGAGGTGGCTTCTTGTCTGCTGAGCACCACCAGCCTTTCTTCTTCAGACTCTGGCATTCATCCTTGGGCCACCCTGAGGGCAAGTGTTTGCTTCCCAGAGGACAGCAGCCTCTGACCTGCTGAGTAGGAGTGGTTTTTTTTTTCTTTCTATTTTTCGATGTAAATTCATAAATTAATATGTCTGGTTTTTCAATCCTAGTTAATTTCTTTTTGAGGTTTAAATTCTTCAACCACTCCTTCAGATTGAAACCTGACCTCCTTTTTATATTGTGTGGTGATTCTATCTATCTATCTATCTATCTATCTATCTATCTATCTATCTATCTATCTACCCATCTATCTATCTACCTATCTATCCATCTATCCACCCCACCACCTATCTGTTCATCATCTGACCCTTGTGACCCTTGGCCACCTAGCCCTTCCTCTGTCTCCCACTGCTGTTCTGCAGGCCCACACACTTGAGTCCTTTCTTGAGTCAGTCTTTCTCCTGCTTTTCTTGTAAATACAGCTTTGGATTTGTTTCTGGAGGAATCCTTACCCACCTCATCCCACAATGCCCTGTTCTGTCCTGATTACAGCCTTCTAATCATATGTGATCTTCAAGTCCTATATTGTAATGGTGGGTTTCTTGTTTGCCTTTCCTTTAGATGGTAAGCAAATCCAGCTGAGTCCAGATCAAGTCTCCTAAAAACAGGTCAGAAACCCTGTCCTTTTAGCATCTATGGGGTAGTGAAGCTTGCTCTTTCACGCCCTTCCTTCCTTCCTTCCTTCCTTCCTTCCTTCCTTCCTTCCTTCCTTCCTTCCTCAATCTCTTCCTCTGTCCCTCCCTCCTTCTCTCCCTCCCTTCCTCTTCTTTTCCTCCTTCCAGTTCTTTCTCTTTTCATTTCTTTATTCACTTTGACCATTTGTATTTTGCTTTCCTGACAAAGTTCCTAGATTTCCACAGACATTAGACATGACTTTTTTGCACCCCGCCCCTTCCAGATAGGAATGAGTTAGTTACTTCCATAGGAGTTGCCCAGAGAGGCTGGAGGGGTCTTCAAAACAATAGAATTCTCTTCAGTCCTCTTGCTTACTTACAGAACCAGAGGGTAAGATCCTGATGCTGAAGACACCACACGCCTCAGTTTTAAGGTAGGCAGAAAGCAAGCTGACTGAACTAGAAACTTCTTGCTCACGAGCTTTCAAAGTGCTGGAAGAAGCTGTGCAGGCAGCTGGGGGAGGGAAGACAGCGATGGTTTTACCCAGCAGTGAAACCTACAAACTACAAAACCAACTTACAGGGTAAGGTGTGCCAGACTGCTGTGGAATCACCAACCACTCGTTGATTAGAACTGCTCTGTGATCCACTTAGACCTGAGCTTTGTACAAGAAGATAAGAATGGATCAATTAGCATTCTTCTGCATGATAACTGCCAGTTGTGCCAGCACCTTTTGTTGAAAATGCTTTCTTTTTTCCACTGGATAGTTTTAGCTCCTTTGTCAAAGATTAAATGACCATAGGTGTGTGGGTTCATTTCTGGGTCTTCAATTCTATTCCATTGATCTATCTACCTGTCTGTTGCTGTACCAGTACCATGCAGTTTTGTTTTTTTTAATCACAATTGCTCTGTAGCTTGAGATCAGGCATGGTGATTCCACCAGAGGTTCTTTTAATGTTGAGAATAGTTTTTGCTATCCTAGGTTTTTTGTTATTCCAGATGAATTTGCAAATCGCCCTTTCTAACTCAGTGAAGAATTGAGTTGGTATTTTGATGGGGATTGCATTGAATCTATAGATTGCTTTAGGCAAGATAGCCATTTTGACTATATTAATCCTGACAATCCATGAGATCTTTCCATCTTCTGAGATCTTCAATTTCTTTCTTCAGAGACTTGAAGTTCTTATCATACAGATCTTTCACTTCCTTAGTTAGATTCACACCAAGGTATTTTATATTGTTTGTGACTATTGTGAAGGGTGTTGTTTCCCTAATTTCTTTCTCAGCCATTTTATCCTTTGTGTAGAGAAAGGCCATTGGTTTGTTTGAGTTAATTTTATATCCAGCTACTGCAATGAAGCTGTTTATCAGGTTTAGAAGTTCTCTGGTGGATGCCCTAGTCAGCCATCACTGGGAAGAGAGGCCCCTTGGTCTTACAAACTTTATATGCCCCAGTACAGGGGAATGCCAGGGCCAGGAAGTGGGAGTGGGCGGGTGGGGGAACAGGGCAGGGGTGGTGGTGGAGGGTATAGGGAACTTTCGGGATAGCATTTGAAATGTAAATAAAGAAAATATCTAAAAAACAAAACAAAACAAAAAACTGCTTTGTGGCCGGGCAGTGGTGGCACACGCCTTTAATCTCAGCACTTGGGAGGCAGAGGCAGGCAGATTTCTGAGTTTGAGGCCAGCCTGGTCTACAGAGTTCCAGGACAGCCAGGGCTACACAGAGAAACCCTGTCTCAAAAAACAAACAAACAAACAACAAAAGCACTGCTCTGGGTACTGTATGCTTGTTTAACAACTGTGCCTGGGGATGTTGTAAGCCCAAGGAGGGGGAACTTACTGCTATTGTGTAACATAGCTTCTAACTGCCATCTAAATGTGTATGTAAGAAAGAGATCTGTAGAGAACACAGGGAGGAAGCAGGCAGTCCTGGGAAATAGCAGAGAGCCGTGGGTGATAGTGGGTAAAATATATTATGTGCACGTGTAAAATTGTCAAAGAACAATTAATAAAAGTTAGAAATAAGAAAGTATAAGTATTTTTTAAAAGAAAAGAGATACCAAAATGAATTTTATTCCATCTCCCCAGTCCCCAAACTAAAATAAATTAGCATGATATGTGAATACATCTTCCAAGACACTCATAAAACTCTATCCTTCCTAGAGAAAAAAAAACATATAAGTTAAATTTGTATCAAAACATTTGTTATTATATAAAAAATAATCAAAGAGATAAACCATTTGAGGTAAAAGGACCCAGGTCTTCACACATGAATGAGTAAGTCCTCCACCATTAATTTATATCCCCAGCCCAAAGTGATCTATTCCAGCTCCCAACCCCAGTGTTGTCGATCCAACCTGGGGCCTTCTGTGTACTACATAAACACTCTACCACTGAGCTCCATCCCTAGCTAATTTAGGTAAATAACTTGGAGCTGACATCCATACATGGGTTTATTTTGGGAGGTGGTGATTCTGAAAAGAAGAGCCAGCTGCTTTCCTGCCATCCTAACATGGGTGTTAGGGTCTGTAGGCATAATTCAGAGAATAAGTCAAAACAACTCTCACAGCAGAGAGCTGAAACCATGGTCTCTGAGGCAGAAAACCCTCACACTTGGTTGTATTGAACTGAGCAACTTAATGCAGTCTTTTCTGGAATGTTCTATAGATTCTATTATTAGAGTTGTGCTGTTTCCTTTGCATCTTTTTAAAAATTATTTGAAGGTGATCGTTATTCTTCATTTTAATTGCTTTCTTTTCTCTGTGTTTTCTTCTATTTAACATTTAGGAAATACCATCCTTCTATGTTGAGACACACCTCTTAGGGTGCCTATTAGTTGAGTCTAAGTTTTTTGTTGGTGGTGTTTGCTTCGTTTTATTTCTCTGAAATAGGGTTTTCCTGAATAGCCCAGAATTCCCAATTCCCTTGCCTCAGTCTCCTGAGTGTGGAGATTATACTGTGTGAGCAACGGCATTCACAGTCTGGGGATTACTGTCTTTTTTTAGGGGCCGTGGTGTTCAAAACAGGGTTTCTGAATGTAACTGCCCTGGCTGTCCTGAAACTCTCGCTATGTTCACCTGACTGGCCTTCAACTCACAGAGATCCTCTCTGCCTCGCAAGTGCTGGGACTAAAGGCGTGGGCCAACAAGCCTGCAGGGGGTGGCTATCTTCAACATGCTGTAATCATGGCTTTGGTGATGCTAGACACAGTAAATTAATAATATTAGTTAATAAAAAGACTGGTTACTACCAGGTATGCTTTTAGTCCCAGCACTTGGGGTGGAGTGGGGGGGCGGCGTAGAGACAGGCAGATCTTTGAGTATGAGGCCAGCCTGGGCTACAGAGTGAGTTCCTGGATAGCATAGACTACACAAAGAAACCTTGTCTTGGCAAAAACAAACAAACAAACAAACAAACCCCCCCCCCAAAAACCTGTTAGAGTCTGAGGTAAGACTGTAAAATGGTCTTGTTAGTGATGAATCGATCTTCTCATAGGATGTAATGATCCATCTCTACCTCCCCCTCCTCCGTTGGCAGTGAAATTAATTATGACAAAAATGATAACTTGTGGTTTTTATTTGTTAGAAATTTTTTTTAAGAAACATCTCTTCTTTCACTAACGAACCATACTTTTTCTCTTATGTTTCTAACAGGTTTCTGAAGTTGCTTTTAGTCAAGGTGTCTTATTGCAGCCATAGAGACCCCAAGACAGCTTCCCAGCAGCGACTCCCCGAACTGCTGGCTAGGCAGCCTTGATTTGTCTGGCTTTCTTATCGGCTTAGGTTTTTGTCTCATGAATACAGATCATTTCATCATTATATTTTATTCTTATATTTTGCTTTGGTTGTGGGGAAAAGAAAAAACAAAACAAAACCACTCTTCCGATAAAAGAAAACCCCTATCATCCTGCAATCAAAACAAACAAACAAACAAACAAAAAACAAAAAAACGCTTTCTTCGGTAGAAGCCAGGGTCCAAGTTCAAGCTGTAAACTGTGATGAGCGAGCGGCATAGTTCTGTTCAAAGTCACTTTGATTGGCTGAGTGCCGGTTTCTGCATTTAGAAAGTGAGTGTGTGTGTGTGAGGGAGCTGGTAGTTTTCCAGTGGCCAGCTGTGGGAACACACCAGAAATAGACACTGGGAAGGTCTCAGCTGAACATGTCGAGGCAAGTGGATACAGACATTTCATGCCTAGGCTCTGTCTTCCACTCCTGTCAGTGATTTTGTTCTGGGTTGTGGGACATCTCTTAAGCCTCTGCATCTGCTCATCCATTTGTCCATTCACTCATTCACTCAACAAACATCATTAAGTGTCTTGGTCCTAGGCACCGGGATCACAAGAGTACAGAAAAGTGGGGTTGCTGCATTCAGAAGCCGAATTCCAGTAGAAGAAGTGAACAGTAAATGTATAAGCAAAGTAGTAACATGATAGCCAAGACCTATGAGAAGTGGTCTTACGAGAAGTCTTAAGAAAGAAATCAAAAAGGAGGATGTGCTGGAAAGTTCCCAGGTCAACTGCTTGTGGGGAGAAGCTTCCTGAGGTGTCTGTCATCCAAGCTGAAACTTAACAAGATTGGGACAACCTCAGCTTCCAGCCTTCCGAAGCAATTATTAGGAATTTGCATAGGTGACTCATCTGGGCTGCTTCCAACACATATTATCATCCGTTGACAAAACGCCCCTAAGAAAAATGCATTACATCAGCCTCGGATGGTAGGTTCCCAGAGCATCTTCCAATGGGTCAGTCCCGAGCGTGACCAGCCACGCCCTCAATTTGGAGAGCGGATGCAGGAAGTCCTCTGACTCTGTGGCTGGTAAACTGGCCTCTGTTTCAGACCAGGCTGAAGGCCAGGAAGAAACACCCACTTAGTCACAGCTATAATGCCCAGGCAAAGAATAACCACCTGCTTCTTCCAGCTCTGCCCAAGCTCCTGAGCCCATTTGTCACCTCCTGGAGATGGAGCTGAGTCAGAACCCTAGCAGCCATTTTGACCTGGGATGGGTGGGAAGCAGAAGGCTTGGGGGGCAAGCAGGAGGACCTGGTGGCTGCCTAGGCAAGATGTTTGGAATTTTTCTCTACTGACTAGTTCGCAATGCTGGGAATTCTACTAAAGGCTAGCATGCAATCCATTCTGTCTTTAAATTCCTTCTGTGTTTTCTTTGGGTGGGTGGGTGCTTTGGTCTTCCATTAGGGTCCGGTTTCTGAGGAGACCACTCTTTTAACACTGTAACTGTATATATATATATATTATTATTACATGCAATCCAAAAACAGACTCAGGAGCTGGGGTGGAGGCCCACACCTGTAGCCCCAGCACTTGGGAGATAGGAAAAGAGGATTTGCTGTAAGCTTGAAGTCGGCTTGGGTTACATAGTGAGTAAGCTAGAGAGACCTGTCTCAAACAAAACAACACAAACAAAACAAACCCAAGCGACACACAGGAACTTTAAAATGACAAGAGTCAGGTTGTAGTTACGCTGGCCTTAGACAGAATCTTATCCAGAACTGTCTGTCCCAATCCAAAGGACATAAGACAGTACAACAAAAGTGTAAGTCAAAGTAGAAAGATCTCTCTCTGTCTCTGTCTCTCTGTCTCTGTCTCTGTCTCTCTCTCTCTCCTTCCCTCCTTCTCCTCTGCTCCCTGTATTTGTGTGTGCATAGGCATGCACGCATACACACACACACCCCACCTGTGCACACACATGTAATTTGATAACAATTTGATAATCAGTGGTATTCTAGCTTCAATCTTTGCTTTGGCAAACACTACGAAGTAGCCGCTATCACACACAGTGACTTAGGGGAGGCAAGGTTTCATTTGGCTCACAGTCCCATCATGGAGGAAGCTAGGGTAGGAGCTCAAACAGGACCCTGAAGCAGAGACAATGGAGCAAGGCTGCTGGCTGGGTTACTCAAAGCATCGCGCATCTCCAGTTTTCCTATACAGCCTAGGATTGGCTGCCCAGAGAACTGTGCTGCGCTTGGAGGGCTAAGTCCTCCTGTATCCATTAATAATCTAGACACTCTTGCCCCTTCCCACGCATTCCCTTGGGCCAATCTGATCTATGCAGTTCCTTAATTGAGAGTTTCCTCTCTGATGACTCTAAGCTGTGCCAAGTTGACAAGGAGTGCTGACTTAGACAAGTGGGTTACTTCTTTTAAACGGCCACAGGTAGCTGTGTAACGAGTGCAAGGTGCTTGTCTAAATCTTCATTCTTATGATCTCTGGATAAGCACACATGAATACTGAATGGGACATTTTTATTCCTTTAGCCCAGCTAGCTCCATTGAGCCTGGTACCTACGCATACATCTGCAGGCCCAAGGTATTTATGACAAATTTCCCAGTCTCTTAGACTGTTCTCAGTGGCATGCTTCTCGATGCCCTCTGTATGCGTGTCCTGATGAATGTTGATGGTGTATTCTTGTATCACCACCTCGTGGATCCCCCTTCTTTCTACTGAAGAGATTTGTGGATAAAGTTTCCATTCTTGACTACAGGGAATCATTGAACTCTAGCATCCGGGAGCTCTGATCTCCAGACCTCTTTTGTCTTTACTGACAGTCAGTGCAGAACAGAGTGAACCATTGCTGTCTCTGGGTTTCTGGGTGCACTGGAGATTCTGAATGGCTTAATGGGGCTTAAAGAGGGATGATTGCTCAGTGGTCAAGAGTCTTTGCTGTGTAACCATGAGGACCTGAGTTCAGATCCTGGCACCCATTCAGCAACCCTGGTACTGAGATGACTGTGCCAAGAGGGTTGCTGGGGCTTGCAGGCTGCCAGCCTGGCTACAGGGAAAGACCTTGCTTCAATAGAAAAAGGCAGAGAATAAGGTTTCCTGAGACAAGGTCTCACTGTGTAGCCTAAGCTAGCCTTGATCCACCTGCCTCAGCCTACCCAGGGATGATATTACAGGCATATGCCTGACAGTTATTTTATAAATATGTTGGGATTATTTCTTTCTACAAAAAGTATAGGTATTCCCTCAGAAACAATAATTCTCTTATTATTCTTGTACAAGGCCATATTACTGTATGAGAATCCTTAGAGAATATGTTGGACTAAGGAGTTAAGACTGGGGACCCCCATCCCCCACTTCCAGTTCCTCATGATTCCCCTTGTCTGAGGGCTTCCACCATTTCTAATGAGCTCACATCACTTCTTCTGTGGGAAGATATTATATAACCCTTGAGTCCATTTTACAACATAACTAAACAGAATATTAACTTTTAGCATAAAAACTGACTATATTCAACAAATATTGAAAAACCTCCAGTTACTCATAATTATCAAGGCAAGATGGTTCCTTTGGGGGAAAGTTTGTTACAAAAACAAAATTTAAAAAAATGAAGCTTAGCCAAGCGTGGTGGCGCATGCCTTTAATCCCAGCACTCAGGAGGCTAATCCCAGCACTCGGGAGGCAGAGGCAGGCAGATTTCTGAGTTTGAGGCCAGCCTGGTCTACAAAGTGAGTTCCAGGACAGCCAGGGCTATACAGAGAACCCTGTCTCAAAAAAACCAAAAAAAAAAAAAGAAGCTTATCCACCTTATGGAAATAAAAACTGTCTAAATTACTTGATAAGGGTCTTCTAGAATTGACCAGGGGTCCTTGGTGGTAGTAAATAATAATTGCTTTAGTAAATAAAAAATGAAACACAATGTATCCTATACTGACCAATTTTTATCTTAGAAACACGAGGATAGTTCTGGAAGGCCTCCCTGTGTGAGGCACCTCTGGAAAGAGGAAGCCGATTTGGGGCTTTGACACCATACATCCGAGAGGGTCAGGTTAAACTACAAGTCTGAAGGTTTGTACATATCTTAGTGCTTCCACTACAAGAAACAGCTGCAAAAATAAGAAAAGGAGAACCACCCATAATTCTCCCAACCTAACACATTAATTGCTTTCATTTTCTTTGTTCTCTTTCAGTACTTGATTTAATGCCATTATTCCTTGCAGCTATAAATACAACATAGTTAAAATGCTATGTTCTTTCTTTCCCACTCAACATTATATTATGAACTCTTTTGTCTTGAGGCTATATTGGTTGCAAGGAACATTTACTCAGTTAAGTCAAATTATCTCAGAATAAAAAAAGGTAGGGGACTGTGTGTGTGTGTGTGTGTGTGTGTGTGTGTGTGTGTGTGTGTGTGTTTCTGTATGTCTGGGTGTCTGGGTGTGTGTCTCTGTGTGTTTACATGTGTGTAAATGTGTGTCTGTGTTGCTCTGTGTGTATGTCTGGGTGTGCTTATCTGTCTGTGTATCTGCATATGTCTGTGTGTCTATGTGTGTGTTAGTGTGAATATGTGTTTCTGTATGTGTCTGTGTGTGTGTTGCAAGGAACATTTACTCAGTTAAGTCAAATTATCTCAGAATAAAAGGGTAGGGGAGTGTGTGTGTCTGTGTCTGTGTTTCTGTGTGTCTGAGTATGTCTGTGAGTCTGGGTGTGTGTCTGCTCAGGCGGACACTCCTTGGCTCATCTGGGTGTGACTACAGAGTCAGAGCCACAAGCTCTGTCCCCAGGGACGCCCTCCCCTCTCCCCCACAGAGCAGCGTCTCTCTCTGACTTTGAGGTTCTCAGGGCTTCATGGGCATGAGGCACAGCGTCAAGCAGCTAGTCTGTAACCTGGGATCTCCCCCTCTAGCCTTGCATCTGGGGCTGCCATGAATGAAATTTGTTTTTGTTTTTGTTTTTCGAGACAGGGTTTCTCTGTGTAGCCCTGGCTGTCCTGGAACTCACTTTGTAGACCAGGCTGGCTTCAAACTCAGAAATCCGCCTGCTTCTGCCTCCCGAGTGCTGGGATTAAAGGCGTGCGCCACCACGGCCGGCTCCACGAATGAAATCTTAGTGAGCATTTCTGTACATACATCTTCTACTTCACTTAAGTTATACAAAATCTGCGGCGGCCACAAATAAAACTGCAATAAACATTTATCAACAGACATCTCCCCGTCACCTAGATTATGTAAACTAGTTTTAAAACTCTGTAGAGATTACATTTTCTGAATACCTCCAGGACATAAGCTATAACTTGCAATATTTTATTTTACACATACCTATATCTACCAGAGATGTCTAGTTAGGTAGCTATAGACCAAGTAATGATCTGTGATATCTGCTTTATAAACACTGGGGGGGAGGGGGTGCTGCAGATGATAATGCAGTGGGCCTGGTGATGTGTTGATGACTGTTGAAGCTGGTGATGGCTACACAGGGTCTCTTATGTGCCATTGTCTTTACTTTGCCATGGATGCCCTGGTGTCCTCTTCTCCCTGGTCTCTTTCCCTGTATACTCAGTAGCCACGTGCTGCCCTCCCCAGATCTCTCAGGAATTCACTCAGGTAAATGTTACCAGCAAGTGTCTAAGAGGAAAGAAATCACAGCTTATTTTCACGTTACTTATTTGTGGGTGCGTGTTTGTATGTGGACAGGTGCGCTCCACAATGGGTGTGTAGAGGTCAGAGGGCAACTTGCTGGAGTTAGTTCTCTCCATCTACCAACTGGGTCCCGGGCGTCCAACTCGGGTCTTTGGCCTTGGTGGCAGGTGCCTTTACTGTTAAGTTTCAAACCCAGGACAAATGGCAGAGGTGCCTACTGAACATATCAAGGTGGACCTGGCTACTGGGTTCTCCCTGCATCCCTCAGTCCTGGCCTGTAACAGGCTTTCCTGGATGGCATACTCTGTCCCACACCCTGAATCCTCCCATCCAGGGTGAGGAGCTGGGCTGCCTTTCCCTAATAATCCAGTTGTTTTGGTTACCTGCCCTCTGTACCTTTGGCCCTCCTGGATACAGCATTCTCTCTTCTCCCCTTCCTCTCTTCCTTCTCCCTTCCCCTTTCCATTCTCCCTAACCCTTCCCCTCTCCTAAATGACCCAGCTCAGTGTCATGTCCACTCTGGACACTGCCTCTGGCTGTGCTCTCCCTCATACCTATAATAAACCTTCTCCTCCACCACTCCTAGGATCTTTCCTTTTTATTTCTTTTAGTCATTCATTTAGCAGCTGAGCCACGTCACTGGCTACAGCATTTAATTTTTTACCATGACACAGCACATGGTTGGAAAGAG
>LR750594.1:187755-385292 GCA_902729485.2 Mus minutoides | reverse complement strand
AAAGAGTTAAAGAGATCATGTGTGAAGCTAAATCCAAAGGATGGACCCAACGACTGCGGCTGCCAGGGATCCTTCCCACAATCAGCCACCAAACATAGACACTATAGCATATGCCAGCAAGATGGTGCTGAAAGGGCCCGGATATAGCTGTCTCGGGGGAAAATATACCAATGCCTGGCAAACATGGAGTTGGAAGCTCATAGTCAGCTATTAGATGGAACACAGGGTTCCCAAGGAAGAAGGAGCTAGAGAAAGTACCCAAGGAGCTGAAGGGGTCTTCAACCCTATAGGTGGAAGAATAGCCATGAACTAACGAGTACTCCCTGAGCTCATGACTCTAGCTGCATATATAGAAGAGGATGGCCTAGCTGGCCATAAGTGGGAAGAGAGGCCCCTTCCTTGATCATGCAGACTTTATATGCCCCAATACAGGGGAATGCCAGGGCCAAGAATGGGTAGGGGAGCAGGGCCGGGAGGGGGGAGGGTATAGGGAACTTTCTGGATAACACTTGAAATGTAAATGAAGAAAATATCTAATAAAAGTTGAAAAAAAAAAGAGTTCTGTCTCTCATTTTTTCAGGCAAAATCTCAAAACAATTCTAGAATAAAATAGAAATAAATTACATTATGTTAATTAAAATTTTCTCAGTAAATATAAAGAAAACTGATTTTAAGGTTTTCATTTTCTTCGGTATTCTTTCAAAGGACACTTTGCTTTATAGAATTGTAACAGTCATTTTTTTTTTTTTAGGATGCTTTCATAGTATGAAAAATTAGAACAAGCAACAGTCATTTTGGCAGTTGATGGTAGAATTGTATAGAGAAAAAGAAAGATATTTCCCAGAGCCCTTTGGATAAACTCTAATCACATCACTTCCTTCAGTAAATATAGTCATCTTTAGCAAAACCTGTATCAGCCCCTGTCTATTTCAACCTCAAAATACAATAAATCTGTATTACAGTATAAGATTATCAATTTGATGGAAATATTCCTGATGAATTTTTAGTACTCTAGTATATAAAAAACTTGAGATAATATGAAAGTGAGCCTTCACCTGAAGGCTCTGGGAGGCTTTGCTCTACAATCAGAATGTTTGTATGTCTCATGTCTACTTCCTACAGAATGAACACAGTCCTGGTTTTAATGATTAGAGATGATGTCAGGGCCTTAAGTCACAATTTATTTTTTTTCAGTAAACCAAAAGACCTACCAAATGAGCTGTTCCAGCAACCATCCTTGTTGTTCTGATAAAATAACCAAGAAAAAAGAAACTTTAATGGAGAAAAAGCTTATGTTGTCTTATGGTTCCAGAAGATACAGTGCATTGTGGAGGAGAGGCCATGGGAGCAAGAACATGAGGCTGGCTCTTTGGCATCATGGAAGAGAAAGTAAATAAGAAGTGAGACCATGCTATCAAATCTCAGCACCTACTCCCATTGACCTACCTCCTCCAACAAGGATCCATGTCTAAACAGCCCCACCAATTGTTCATACACACTAGCCTATGGAGGACAGTTCACTTTCAACCCACAGTATAAGCCAACCCATAATTCACTTCATTGTGCCATATTCTCTGTACCATAGATGGTCTTTTCTAATCTCTCCAAAGATGGGAAACTACTGCATAAAAGTTAAACATTTTGGTCTTTATCAAAATCAACTAAGCAATGAGGAAAGCCTTCATAGTGTGATTAAATTCATGGCAAATTTCCTTTTAGGAAATATTTTTCAACAAAACTTACCCAGACAAGGCATGGTAGCATATCTCTGTCAACCCAGCTTCTAGGAAGTCAAGGTATAAAATAGCAAAGTAAATAAATATATTCGATTAAAAAAAAAAAACAAATTTGTTATTTGCTTGCTGTTTTCTTTTGTTTTGCTAGGCTGCTTGATCACCTAGTGTGGAATATTTAGTTACTCTCTAGCCAAAGGTTTATACAGTGAACAAAATTCTCAGTTTGTAAATTATCTGTGATCATTGACATTTCTAACTGATTCACAAATTAGAACAGGACTTTTATAGTTTATTCATATAAATCAAGACAACCAGGGTTTGGCAGCATAGAAAACTAAGAGTGCCCTTGTCCTTCAGCCCTCTCTTCCTTTGTATCATTAGACTGGATCACCTCTAGGAGCCATTTGCAGTTCCTTAGCCCTGCTCTCCCATCATTTTAGAGTAGGTCAAAAGTCAGGGCCAACTTCAGTTCTCAAGCTTCTTTCTTCTATCATAACCATGAGAGGAGATTAGCTTGCTTGTTCCTTGAGTGTTCTCTCAAAACTTTTATTCATCATTTTTTTTGCACTAGTCTTGCGTTCATCAGTACCTGATTAGACATTTCAATATCCAGTGAGATGTATATCTTCCTCACATCAGACACTTTCTCCTCTGTTCTCATAATTTTTTTTAAAACCAGTAACTTCAGTTTTTCTTTTATTTTTAACCTTAGTGGTTTTTTTTACTTCTATCTTGAATAACACCTGGTATATAACAATACAAGAACTGCTATTCAATCATTAAATAAATTATTCAAAACAAGTTTTCAGCTAATGCCCATACTCTGATAATAGATTTTGAATTCATGAGACGTTACTAGAAATTTCATTCTCTATCCATCAACAACCTTGAGATGTTAGGTGGCAAGAGTTAACAACTGCTTCTCATCTCTCTGTTTAGTGAGAATATTTCAAATGTAAATAGAGGCTTCTAGTTTGTATATCTGATATCTAAGTGCAAGCTTGCATGTGACAAGAAAACTAGGAAGTCTGATTTGTTCTGAGACTACAAAGGCAATCCCAAAATAGATGTCATGAATCGCACAAAAAATTAACAATCATAGTGTCATGAACCAGCTGGCATTAAGAATGGAGAGCATATCTTCCTCCCTAGTGATGCTAGCAAGTATGGCTACATCACAGGGCACAAAGAAATGAGAGGGGAGCTTTCTATATTCACTAGTTTTCTCTCCTAATTCCTTCTGAAATATAAACCTGAATGGAAATAAAGAATATCTGTGTCTTCTGCATCTATTTTAAGCCATTCTATTCTCTCTAGGAAAGACGGAAATCTCTTTAAACTTAAGTACTACCAAACAAGACTTTGAAAATAATTTTATGAGACACTGATCACCTAGATGAGCTACGACTGAGTGGATAGAAGCTGGACACCACATGTTTCTTTCACTTATGGTTTGAGAACATCCACAAAAGGTTTATGTATTTGGAGGTTGATTTACTGGGTGTGTAATGTAAAGTAGCAAGACCTTTAAGAAAGAGTATCTAGAATGATATAACCAGGTCCTCGGGGTGCATCTTCAAAGGACAATTAGGTATTATCCTGGTCCCATACTTAGTGAATGAGCAATGTGCAATAATTACAATGTAGCTTGTTTTGTGGTTTCTTGCCACCACCACCCCCTTGAAGGATGGGTATCTTCAATGTACTTTCACCATGATACATTGTCAGAAGGCCCATGTCAGAACTGAATAGATAGTGGTACCACAAGGCTGTATTTCCATACATGTAAGATAAACTTTTTCTTAATAAATTTTCTGGTATCAAGCATTTTGATATAGCAGAAAATGTAATAGAACATTAAATTAAGAATTGTAACTTCCTACACTAAAGAACTTACTTTGCCAAGTACTAGTATTCTTGACTCCATTGGCAAAACACAGTAGTTTATTTTTTTTAAATAAATGAAATAGCTTGAAGGAACTGTATATAGGGTTACAGTATTTAACAAAAGAGAAAGATGGCATGAAGCAATTCTTGCTCTAGTCTGTGATTATTTCAGAACTTCAGAAGTCTGCAAAGTTATCTCAGTAAGTTGTTTAACCAAGTATTGGGACCTGAATTCTAGTTTAGATTCTAGCCCCCAGTTAAAGCTTGGAATGGCAGTATGCATTGGTAATACCAGCATTTGTGGTAGTAAGGAGGAAACTGGAATATTCCTGGTATATATTGGCCAACCAAACAAATCAACTGGTAAGATGCAAATTCATTAAGAGGCTATGATGAGATCCAAATATAATAAGATTCTCCATCTCAAAAACAAAGATGGAGATCAAACAAGGAAAACAACTGAGATTGGTCTTCTAACTTCTCACACATGCCCATCTACATGTCCCTACAGAAACACACATATCTACTCACAATCACACATGCATGTACATACATACACACATGCACACACACACACACACACACACACACACACAGAGAGAGAGAGAGAGAGAGAGAGAGAGAGAGAGAGAGACTAATAATTTCTATAGATAAGAAGACTGGGGAAGACTCCAAAAATAGCTTCAATTTTTAGGGTTTTTGGAAACATCTGCTAGGATGGGACACAGAGTAGGTAAAGAAACAATTTTCTGTGCTTTACCTAGAAGAATGAGTTGTGGTATTCTATAGAATAGGGGTTGAGAAGTAGGTAAAACCCATTGTATTTATGCTGATACATCTATGATGGGTGTGACTCTCAGTGATCTATTGGCAGCAGAAATTAACATGTGAAATTTGGAATAATAGTTGCAGGAAATGATATTAAATTATGAATTATTTTGACAATTATTTCAGTGCCCATGAGGGACTTCCTCAAATAAAATGTCAGAAATAGCTAGGAGATACTATTAAGATGATATTATAGGCAGTCAGTGTGATAGAAGTACAGCCAATTATACTTTATACATAAAAAGAAAGTGATGTCTTACTTATAGATATAAGCAGTAAACCCTAGGAAACTTGGACATTGATTTGGAACAATAAATATTCTTGATTTAGGATAGAGGAACCATGGAATCTTATACATACATGTAATTGGATTAATTTAGAAGACAGAAAGGATATGGGATAGAGCTCTACTTTCTATTCAACAATAATTTAAACTAGCATTGCTCTTACATAAAGGATAAATGTGAAATGAATTAATGGCATGACTAATATAATCCTTTTCATAAAACTAAGATAATGAAAAATAACCAAAAGATGACTTGAAGTCTGTATTAGTCAAAGTTCTGTAGAGCCACAGAACTTATGGAATATCTCTGTATATTAAGGAAATTTACTGTAATGATTTACAGTCTATAATCCAACTCATACAACAATGGGCAGCTGTGAATAGGAAGTCCAAGAATCTAGTAGTTTCTTAGTCCCACAAGGCTAGGTGTTTCACTGGTCTTCTGTATAAGTTGGAATCCTGAAGAAGTAGATCCAACAGATGTGTTGGCAAGTAAGTGCAAGCAGGCAAAGAAGAGGGAGTCTTCATTCTTCCATTGTCTTTATGTAGGCCTCTAGCTGAAGGTATGGCCCAGATTAAAGGTATATAAAACCATGGCTGGATTTGGAATTTGTTCTTTCTCAGGCTGGCCTTAAACTCAGAGATCTGCTTGCCTCATTCTCCTGGGATCAAAGGTGTGTTCTCCCTTGCCTAGGGCTAAGCCTTTCATGGCCACAATGCCTCAAGATCTGTATCAAAAGCATGTGTCATCTCATGTCTAGATACAGATCAGAAGCATATGTCTTCCAGCCTCAAGTGTGCCCTCCATTTTTGTATTGTACTTCATTCCAGCTGTTCATTCCAATAGTTCAATAACCAGGAATAGCCATAACAATGTCTGTTAACAAAACTGTCTTATCATTCCTTACTTACTTTATATGCATAGATATTGTTTTCATAGTAGACAGAAATTATAATTATTTTAAAGGAGGCATGTTATAAATATTGGAATAGAAAATAAGGAATTATAATGCTCAAAGGTATTACAGAACAGTAACTGTTGCAGGCAACATAACATTTTGAGCAGTGCAGTAGGCTTCAGAATGCAGAGATGGAGAAGGCAACGGGCAAAAACATTAGTCAACATGAGTTTCCATGACTCTGATAAATAATCTTTCTTCACAAACCTACAATCCCTCTCTCCACACACATTAAGCACCATCACCTCTACACTAACACAGGTCTCATGGAGGTGTCCTCTGAAAATTATCTTTCCAAACATTTCAGAAAGGTCATCATAGAGCTCCACAGATCTCAGAGGTCACTTCAGGAGAAAGTTCATGTTGTGTGCCAGTAGCCTGAAATGACTCTTGGCGTAGGAACAAGTAGTGTTCACAAGCTTCTGCCGCCTGCCAGTTACTTGAGTCAAGCTTTGGCAGTATCCCCCAAAGGCTTAGAGACCTCTAAGAAAAGCTTCCCTGGCTTTTGCCAGATTTCTCACTACATATCAGCAAGCTCCTGGATGTCAACTCATTTTGTTGTTTTGTCAACTTATTTTTCTCTAGATAATCACTGCTTGTGCCTTTTATTTTGGGTTAAAAGTCCATTGACTTTCAAGTCCTGACCATGAATAAACTATTGGCTTCATTAGGCTATTGCATAAAATGCATAGTTGTATCTCTACAACATGAACATGTTTTCAAGAGCTAGGATTAAAACCTGTGTTCACTGAAAATAAACACAGCACATTGTTATTTCTGACACGATGACCTATTACAAGAAGGAAAAGAGAGAACTGACATCATTTAAATCTGAGTGTTTATCAAATCTAATGCTGTGCAAAAAAAAAAAAAAAAAGAGGGGAAGGAACAGTATTATGTTTTCAACTGTAGCCTGGCCTTCCTTGATGCTATAAGAGTTGTTTTATTCTATATAAAAGACAGTCTATCTGGCTTTGGTTTTGATTTTAGAATATGGCCATTATTTTCTACCCATTACTTCCAATCATGGCTTTTCTCGAGTATCAGGGAAAGTTCTGAGGTGTTCACGATGACGTCCTAAGCATGAACACACCCTACCTACATGGCCTCTGTTGCTTTCCTTTGGTTTTCATTCCTGCCTGGAGTGTTCTTTTCTCGGCCTCAAGGATTTACCTATACAAATGCAGCAGTGTTGGTTCAGAGAACCAAAATGAATTCCATGCAGACTCCTGGCTCCCACGGCTCCTTACAGTTCTTTGTCTCTTAATATAGTGCAGCTATTCAAGCAGTTTCAACAATGAGGTTCATCTGCTGAGGTCAGTGCTTAAGCTATGCTTGTGCTTCCTGCTCTTATCCTTGTGATAGTGCATTTTCTCCAGGAAGGGAGTCACAGCAAACCCAGGGCATAGTTCACTTCCAAAGGCTTGCATGGCTTACAGTTCAGTTATATAGAATATGCATTTCATGTTTTATACAGTTTTATAGGTACTTACATCAGAAATAAATTGTTCTGTCAGTTACTTTATCTTGGTTAGAAGTGCAATTAAGTATACATTTAAATACAAAATTAATTTATCGTGAAAATACAGTCAGATATACTGAATATAAATTGAATTGTACATGTTTCAAGTTTTAAAAGCAAAAGGATGGGAAAATACTTTTGAAAATGCTAAGGGAATTGGAGCTATTACAATAATACTTTATTTAGCACAGTTACATAGTTATGATTCTTCTGAACCCTGAGCAGCCAGTATGGCAGAAGCTGCACACATGCAAATAAATACTTAGCCTTTTTTACTGCACGTTTCTCCATTTTCCTAGCACTTTCTAATCCCTTTATTTTGTTTACTCTACAAAAGTCCATTTTAGCATTATTATATCCCATTATCTTCAGACACTTTTATTCTTTTGCAGAGAATAAGCAATCATGGGTACATCACGGGTTGCATTAAAATGCCAGTTTTGCTATCGTCTAGCAAGTGAGTTCTCAAATTGAGGTAAATCACATGCCATTCCCAGAAAATCTCCTCCATTAAAACACGTCTAAATATATAGAAACAAAAAGTCATTAACCAGTAAACACTAATTGTTTATTTTGATGAGTGAATAAGGGTGCTGCTGTAGATTCCCAGAGGCCGTGGCTGTTAGCTGAGGGAACACTGATTCATTTAGCGCCTACACTATCTTCACAGTAATATATCCACAATGCTATACTCAACAAATGTGCATCTTGCTCTGAAAAAAAAATGTATCCTTTGGAACATCTGCCAGGCAACATGCAAAATTTTCCTGGAGATTGTGAACGATATCTGATTTAGCAAGGACATTATACAGTAAAACTCTAACTAGACTAGCTTAGTAGTTGGGAATAAAAGTTAAATATAAATGTGATTGAATTATCCAAGAAATGCTTCATAGTCCTGTATGATTTTTGCCATGTCAAAAAATACATATCTCTAATACTTATGTTGTGAGCAGGAAGGCAAAATTAAATAAATCTGTTACCTTAAGTAACCACTTTTCCAGTACAAAACCTCCAAGGCCAGCTCATTGACAAAAATTGTTTTAAAGGGAAAGAAAGATGAAATTTAAAGTATTTGGTTATGCCGGGTTCTAAACCTAGTAAAATTGTAGCTGTGTGAGCTGTAATAACAGGAGCATAAAAGCACAGCATTCCTGCCTCAGAAATTAAAATCTCCATGACCAAGAGTAATGAGATGGCTCTGAAGAGCAGCTCTTGGCCAGAACATTGTAAGAAGCAATCAGCTGCGGCTCAGTCCTTTGAGAAACTTTCGATGCACCTCAGCAAATCATTTTTGGAAAGAACTGCCATAGATGAAACAGATGAGAAACATCAGTTCTAGAGTCCATGGAAGCATCCCATGCAAGTCATCGCCAGCTATACATCCTAAACCACACTATTTTACAGAAACCTGGGTTTAATATTTTGTTTTGTTTTTATACAAAGTAACCATTTGTCTACAGTGATTTTCCAGAAAAAAAAATCTATAGATATTTAATAACCAGATGTAGAGGAATTTCAGTACAGCAACATGTCTGCCCTGGAAAGGGATCATATCCAAAGACCACCTAGTTCTCTGTTATTCAGTTGAAATGCAGACATGCCCTGGATTACTGTATGACCTGGTTGGAATATGAACAGTTGTTAGTACACACCTTTATTCCCTAAATATGAAGGTAAGGTTCATTTGTAAAAGGAAGCAGACATGTTTGAAAATGACTCGTAATTGAGAGGCAGACAACATGTCAAATCAGAGAAAGATTTGATAGAATGAGTCAGAGGTAGAATAGCCCCAACTCCGACTCACATAAGAACACAAAGAGAAGAAGAGAGTGTACTTAAAAGCTGCTAGACCAAAAAAAAAAAAAAAAGTGTGGTGTAATGTGTGCTGTGGTGTGTGTATGTGTATGGCAGTTTTGCAGAAACAGATTATAGTGAGAACAAGCTAGACATAGGTGAAGCAGAACTGGCGAATAAGTCAGCTTGGAAGATTAGATTGTACTGAGGTTAGAAGCTTCCAGGTCTAGGTCTAAAGATAGTGAGAAGAGATAAGAAAAAGCTCTGGGTACCACTCAAGACATAAATTTGCACAGCTTGGGTATTGCTCTCATCCTATCACTTCCTCTGATGAAATAAAACATTTACAATCAGAAAATTAAAATTAGAAAGGACAGTTTAAGATGTGATAGGGAATGACAAAAAAAATCTATTCTCAATAAGTATAATAACTCCACAAATCTATCAGCATTATTTTAGACTTCATCTCACACTATAGTCCAGCCTGACCTCAGAATTTCCATTTAATTCTATTTGTTCCTAAATTCACTATTTGTTCTTAAATTCACTATTAGTCTTCTGCTTGAAAAGAGCTAAAATTGCAAGTGTTTATGACAACCCTGCCATCTATCAACATTGTTTAAATAACTACTTTTCAGTATCAGGTATATTTAAGAATTCTAAAGAAGAAGTCTGTCCTTCATGCCTGACCTCAAGCTGTACTACAGAGCAATCGTAATAAAAACTGCATGGTACTGGTACAGCGACAGACAGGTAGATCAATGGAATAGGATTGAAGACCCAGAAATGAATCCACACACTTATGGTCACCTGATCTTCGACAAGGGAGCTAAAACCATCCAGTGGAAAAAAGACAGCATTTCCAACAAATGGTGCTGGCACAACTGGCGGTTATCATGTAGAAGAATGGGAATTGTTCTATTCTTCTCTCCTTGTACTAAGGTCAAGTCTAAATGGTTTAAGGAACTCCACATAAAACCAGAGACACTGAAACTTATAGAGGAGAAAGTGGGGAAAAGCCTTGAAGATGGGCACTGGGCAAAAATTCCTGAATGGCTTGTGCTGTAAGATCAAAAATTGGCAAATGGGACCTCATAAAGTTGCAAAGCAACTTTGTAAGGCAAAAGATATTGTCAATAAGACAAAAAGACCACCAACAGATTGGGAAAGGATCTTTACCAATCCTAAATCAGATAGGGGACTAATATACAATAATTACAAAGAACTCAAGAAGGTGGACACTAGAAAATCAAATAACCCCATTAAAAAATGGGGCACTGAGCTAAACAAAGAATTCTCAACTGAGGAATAGCTAATGGCAGAGAAGCACCTGAAAAAAATGTTCAACATCCATAATCATCAGAGAAATGCTAATCAAAACAACCCTGAGATTCCACCTCACACCAGTAAGAATGGCTAAGATCAAAAATTCAGGTGACAGCAGATGCTGGCATGGATGTGGAGAAAGAGGAACACTACTTCATTGTTGGTGGGATGGCAAGCTTGTACAGCCACTCTGGAAATCACTCTGGCGGTTCCTCAGAAAATTGGACATAGTACTGCCAGAGGATCCTGCAATACCTCTCCTGGACATATATCCAGAAGATGTTCCAACTGGTAATAAGGACACGTGCTCCACTATGTTCATAGCAGCCTTATTTATAATAGCCAGAAGCTGGAAAGAACCCAGGTGTCCCTCATCAGAGGAATGGATACAGAAATTATGGTACATTTACACAATGGAGTACTACTCAGCTATTAAAAGCAATGAATTCATGAAATTCTTAGGCAAATGGATGGATCGAGAGGCATCATCCTGAGTGAGGTAACCCAATCACAAAAAAACTCACACAACATGTACTCACTGATAAGTGGATTTTAGCCCAGAAACCTAGATTACCCAATATAAAATTTGCTAAACACATGAAACTCAAAAAGAACGAAGATCAAAGTGTGGACACTTCGCCCCTTCTTAGAATTACAAACAAAGCACACATTGAAGGAGTTACAGAGATCAAGTGTGGAGCTGAAACAAAAGGATGGACGAACCAGTGACTGCTGCAGCCGGGGATCCATTCCATAATCTGCTACCTAATGCAGACACTATTGTATATGCCAGCAAGATATTGCTGAAAGGGCCCTGATATAGCTGTCTCGTGTGAGGCTATACCAGTGCCTGGAAAACACAGAAGTGGATGTTCACACTCAGCTATTAGATGGAACACTGGGTTCCCAAGGGAATAGCTAGAGAAAGTACCCAAGGAGCTGAAGGGATCTCCAACCCTATAAGTGGTAGAACAATATGAACTAACTAGTACCCCCAGAGCTCATGTCTCTAGCTCCATATATAGCAGAAGATGGCCTAGTTGGCCATCATTGGGAAGAGAGGCCCCCTGGTCATGCAAACTTTATATGCCCCAGTACAGGGAAATGCCAGACCAAGATGTGGGAATGTGTGGGTAGGGGAGCATGGTGGGAGATGGGGGAGGGTTTAAGGGACTTTTGGGATAACATTTGAAATGTAAATGAAGAAAATATCTAATAAAATTTGGGGAAAAAAATGAATTCTAAAGAAAAGTATCTAGATGAAGAAAATTATATATTCACATCACTCACATAACACTGAGTTTGAACCTAATTCACCAAAGTAAATCTGGGAGAATTTTAATGAGACAGATGGCTAACAAAATTGTGTACACTCAAATTTAATTTTCAAGAAAATGTGTGAATAGGAAAAAATTTAATTTTTTATTCACAAACATACAGTTTCATCTTTGAACATAAAAATGTAAACTGTAAACTGTTCATACAATGTTCATGAGACTCAAGTTAATGTCCATAATGTGATCCTGGACAACTAAGGAGTTTGTCCTGTCAGACCTCTCTGAAAGCTGAGGTGAGGCATGGTGGATAATTCACTCTAGAAGCCAGTTAAATGCCATTGTTCTATGTCTAAGTTCTTCTCCATGTTTGAAGCGTAAGTCAGTACTAGATTTTTAGCAAAAGATACATGGACCTGTGAACATCAGGCATTTATAGGCTACTATGGAGCTATTACCAGAACATAGAAACATAAAATCCTACAACATGAATACAGAGACCTTTACCTGGGTTCCCAGGTAAAGATATACTAAGAAAGAAAAGGAAAGAAATATAAAGAAATAAGCTTAAAATATAACCAATTATTACAAGCTTTATATTAATAAGATAATAGTGTGAGTATGTGAAAACACACCAAAGAAACAAGCAAACAGGGATGAAAGAAAGAAAGAAAGAAAGAAAGAAAGAAAGAAAGAAAGAAAGAAAGAAAGAAAGAAAGAAAGAAAGAAGACTATTAGAAACTGACACTACTATATACTAGAATTCTTTTTTAAAAATCTGACAGAAGTGATAGAAGATAATGTCAAATTAATAACATGAAAAACAGAATATAAAGGAGGAGATATGAAAAATAAGATTTTGTTGTGTTAGTCATAGAATAACTTGTGACTAAACAGGATATACTGGCCTAAGTGCAGCTTAGTGGTATACTGTATTATCCAGCATGGACTGGGCACTGAATTTCATCCCCAGCATTACAATCTTTTGTTTTAGTTTTAAAATTTAGTATTGGACAAAGACTTAAAAATACACATCACGGGGCTGGTGAGATAGCTCAGTGGGTATGAGCACCAACTGCTCTTCCGAAGGTCCCGAGTTCAAATCCCAGCAACCACATGGTGGCTCACAACCATCCGTAATGAAATCTGATGCCCTCTTCTGGAGTGTCTGAAGACAGCTACAGTGTACTTACAAATAATAAATAAATAAATCTAAAAAAAAAAAAAAACATTTAAAAAAATACACATCACAAAAGATAAAATGGAAAGGGGATGCATAAAAAGTCACCAGTTTATGCTGGTAGGAAGAGTAACAAAATGAGTTAGTGCTATGTACAGATGAGAACATTAGATCCAAAATATAACACTAAACGATGGTGAGGACTAGATAGGAACAGCAGGAGCCATCACTGTACTGCTGGAGATGCAACTTCCCAAGGCATCTTCAGAAGCCATTTCCATTTCATATGAAAGGAAGCATACTCTTACTATGTGTTCCACCAAATGTGAGCTTTGGGACAAACCAAGATGAGATGATAACTATATTTCCACAGGAGATTGCGCATGAATGTCTAAAACAAATTTATTCATAGTTCCCAAAACTAGGAGGCAACCAAGGTCTCCTTTAACAAGCGAATAGATAAATCAGTTGTGTCCTCTCTAGATAATGGAATACCATTCAATGCTAAATAGAAATGATGCATTGTCATAAAAAAAAATGGGGAAACTCTTAGGTGCACACTACCCAATTAAAGAAGCCAATCAAAAAATCTACAACTGTATGGTTCCAACAATATTGCATTCTGGTAGAAGTAGAACTTCTAAGGGTCACAACATATCAGTAGATACCAGGGATGTGATAGAGGATGAAACATTCAACCACCTAGAATATTTGTGGCACTGAAATTGTTCTGGATGTCATTAGGACAGAAAACTCAAGGCATCCATTACAGATTTGACACAAGTTACAGAATAAGGAGCTCGAAGTGAGCACGTCTGTGAACTGTGGCAGGGGTATAACAATATGAGTACCGTGAAATACGCTGCACATAGAAACAGGGTTTTAGAAATTAGAGAGCGAGGAAAACACAACAAGAAGAAGAAATATACAGGCAGAAGCATTTTGTCTGTTAACCCAGAACTTCTATAAAGGCTAGTCAATTGAGAGACGTTTCCAGCAGAAGTTTGTACATACTGTAAGAGCATGGAATCAGCATATTTCAATAATAAACATTTACATTGAACTTTCACCAGAGGCATCATTTGGCTTTTTTTCATGTAGATAGTTATGAAAATATCATAATATTTTGTATATCTAGCATATTTGCATGTTTTAATTTTAATTTTTTCTTCTAAAACTCAGTGAGCAACAAATAGTGCTTAAATGAACATTGGTGACCATGATCTATTACAAAGAAAATTACTTTAACATATTCTGTGGATTAGTTCCTTTCTGAAAATTCCATAATCATGATCTTGAAAATGATAAAATTGGTATATTGTCAGCAACATTTTTGTCTCAATAATTTCTAAAAAGCACATATCTTAAAGTTAAACCAGCCCAATTATTAGGAGTTTTTATATTAAATGTTCCAAACTGAGAAGTTGGGGAAAATTGTAAGAACATAATAGCAACATATATTATTACTAGAGACACATTATACTTCAAATGACACAATCTAAATTCAAACTATTGTAGAAAAAATAAACATAGGATTTGTAGAGTTTAATTGGCCAAAGTGATGCAATTTACAAATTGCACTAGATCTCTTTTTCCTTTCTTTAGACTTTTGACTTATTGCTTGCCAACTTTCTACTTATACCTTGTCTTCTTTTTCTCCACAAGCTTTTAAAATCTTCTCTTCCTATTGTATTATTGCAAGTAAATGGAAATATGTCTGGAGCACAGACGAACTTAAACTACACTCACTAGAGGAAGGAGACAGCTTTTATTTCCCAAATATTTGTAATGAGAACAGAGTCTATCACCAGCACTCATAACTCTCTTATTCTATTGCAAGTGAACATGAGTTAGATTGTAGATTGTTAACCTATAGTTTTAAAAAAATGTTTCCAGGTGTAGAGATGACTCAGTGGTTAAGAGCACATACTCTTCCAGAGCACCATAATTCAGTTCTCAAAAGTCTACATGGCTCACAATCATCTGTAAACAACTATAGCTCTATGAAAATATAACAAACTCCTCTGGTTATCATGACCTTCATTTATGTGCTTACATACACATGTACAGAAACACATGCACACTCACATACAAAAATATAACTGTATCTTTAAAAATGTTTCTAATATAATGTAAATAAAACTATCTTTCCATTTCTAAAATGAAACCTAAAGCAAAATATTAAAGATTTAAATTCCATTATAAGGGTAGTTTTCTATCATAACTAGATATCTTGGAGATGTAAGAACTTCAAGTTAATAATTTCTTTTGTTCTGCATTGACAATTGAAAGATCAACACTATAAAAAATTCTACGATTTCAACCAAACTCTTATTGTCTTTAGAATAGCTATTTTCAAGCATTCCCTAAAGTCTCTTCTTTCATTGATGTATTAATCACATTATCTTTTTCCTGATAGTGTCTGCCCTGCTGAATTAGGTCCCACTCAATGAAGCAAGAGTAGTTGTTAGTTATAATTAATGCAAAAATGCACTGATTTCCTAGAAACTCAAAGGGCAGTGTTCTTCATAAGTATCTCTCACAACTTTGTTGACAGAGGAAGTCAACCTGGGGCGTGGCTAGGGGCCAGTTCTCACTCTTGTCTTAACAATCAGGGAGATATAAGCCTTCTCTACAGTATCTCAGGCTCTAGCTATGCTACCTGCTTACAGATATCAATCGTATCCTTGTTTGCTTTCTGATACTGTTATAATTTGCTCAAAAACAATTTGGGGACGAAGAGGTTTGTTTGGCTTACAAGACTATAAAGTTCATCATTGTCCGAAGCTAGGGAAGAAATGAGCTTGAGACAGAAATTGGAGGCAAGAACAGAAGCAGCGGAAATGGGGTGGGTGCTACCTGCTAGCTTCCTCCCCCAGCTCACCTTTAGCTATTCTTCTTACACAGGCATGGCCCATCTGCACAGGGATAGAAACATCCAGAGCGAGGTGGGCCTTTCTCTATCAATTAGCAATCAAGGAAATGTCCCCAGGATACATGACCACATGATGGAGGGTAATCCCAGAATTGAGGTTCCTCGTTCCCAAGTATGTCACTTTGATATCTAAGAATTTATACAGATCTAATTTCTGTTGTTGAATACATTCTACGTTCAGGTGTCCCAATTTGACTAGATAAAGATTATGACTATTTTTTTTTTAATTTGCTCTGGCTTTTATAGCAATTTCGACTTAAAGCCATTGTTTTATCTGTCACATTCGGTTCATTTAGACATCTAAGAATGTTTATCTTTTTACAAAGACACTTAATTGGGGCTTACTTACAGGTTCAGTCCATTTTCCTCAAGGCGGGAACATGGCAACATCCAGGCGGGAGGAACTGAGAGTTCCACATCTTCATCGGAAGGCTCCTAGCAGAATACTAGACATACCTACTCCAACACCTACACCTTCTAAGTGTGCCACTCCCTGGACAGAGCATATAGTAACAATTACATACCAATCCCTGGCCTACATAGGCTTGTTCAAACATATGAGTCTATGGGGGCCATAACTAAGCATAGAATAATGCAAAATACATTTAGTTCAGCTTCAAAAATCCCTATAGTGTATAGCAGTGTTAAACTGCTATAGTCTCAACAGTGTTAAAATCCCATGGTTCCCACCTGTATATGTAGCAGAGAATTGTCTTGTCTGGTATCAACGGGAGGGGAGCCCCTTGCTCCTGTGAAGGTTTAATGACCCAGACTAAGGGAATGCTGGGGCATTGAGATGGGAGTGGGTGAGTGGATGAGGGGATGGGTGGGAGGGTGGGTGGGTAGGGCTGCACCCTCACAGAAGGAGGGGGGAGAAGGGAGAGGACAGGGGGGGTTGAAGAGGGAAAACTGGGAAGAGGAATAACATTTGAAATGAAAAGAAATAAAATAATATCCCCCTAGGCCTATTGTACTGGTGGTTTTCTGACCAAATAAATGAATAGTAAAATAAAGAGTCATTTGCTTCTGTTAAGAATACAGCAACTAATTATAAAACATACACCATGCAAACGAGGCATCTATATTATTTGTAAAGAGTATACAAATGGTATAAAGAGAATTAGACAATCAGCATTTGTTGCATAAATGGGTTGATTAATTATATTTAATTACTAACTGTTGATTATCAAAGATATTTCTATTTTTCTATTTTCTTTTTCCCATAATTTATGGTTTTTGTTTTTTTTTAAATTCTACATTAACAGTGACATTAACGAACATTAATATCTCTCTGAAAGGATGACAAGCATGTGTTTAGAATGAGATATTTCTATTTTTCTATTTTGCCTCTAATTTATGGTTTTCTTTTCTCTAAATGTTGCATTCACAGTGATAGACATTAGCATTTCTTTAAAAGGATGTCAAACATGAGTTTAAAATTTGTGACTGTCAGTTACTATCAGCTATTATTAATCAAAAATTATCACTTCTTGGAAAAGTACTTAAAATATAGTTAATTACATCACAGTTAATATATTGTTGTCTAGCCAAAGAAGATTGACAAAAGTTGCATCCAGTTATTTTGCAACCATTTCATTTCTTCTGGCTTTGCAGTCAGTACCCTCTCTCCTCCCCTCTCTCACCACCTACTATAGCTTGAACCATGACAGACATTTCAAAACCAAGAAAAAAAAAAGAGCTACTAAATATCAAAATGGTCAGACAGTTTAGCAGGGGTCTAGTTTCACCTCACACATGTATCTAAAGAAATACAACTTTACATCACTTAAGAAGTTAGGGTCAAGCCGGGCGTGGTGGCGCACTCCTTTAATCCCAGCACTGGGGAGGCAGAGGCAGGCAGATTTCTGAGTTCGAGGCCAACCTGGTCTACAGAGTGAGTTCCAGGACAGTCAGGGCTATACAGAGAAACCTTGACTTGGGGGGAAAAAAAGTTAGGGTCATCCTACTCCTTACAGCAGCGGTTCTCACCCTGTGGGTTGCAAACCCTTTGGGGCTCAAATCATATCTGGATTATATACCTTTCTCAGGGGTCATATATCAGATATCCTGCATATCAGCTACTTGTTATGATTCATAACAGTAAAACAACAGTTACAAAGTAGTAAAAAACAAAAGTGATTGGGGATCACTACAACATGATTAACTGTATTGAAGGGTTATAGCATTAGGAAGAGTGAGAAGCACTGCCTTAGTTTTGTATTTGTTGGAGAAAAGTCATTTCCCTTCCTGGGTCCTTTGTTTTCTCTGCCATTCTCATTTACTTTTTATATTCAGTGTTTCAAATATGTTTTGTATTAAAGAATTTTAAAGTACCAAAACTGTAACTCTGTACAGTGGATTGTTTTCTGTTATGATGTTAATATTACCCAAGGAAATTGTATAAAGTGTTGTCATCAGTTTGATTATTGACACAAATAACATATTTACAAATAAACTGTGATATATATATATAATTTGGCCTAGAACATGGATTTTTCAGGGAAAATGTAAGGAGAAAATTTATGGACAACATTTTCTGAAAAGTGTAATAGATGAATTCAAGCTGTTAATGCCAATAGTAGAACTATTTCCTTGAACTTAGAATCTTTTCCTTTAGATAATTTACATACTACATTATTCAGTCCATCAACTTTATCCATTATATATATTATTGCTTCTGGATGTTATTATAGGAAGTACTTGCTATAGTGACTATTTAAAATTCAGTAGAATCTTACCCCACAAATTTATCCTCTCCATTTTTGTGTTTCCCTGCACTGATAGGGATATGCTTAATCTTTTATATTAAATCTATTCTTGTATCATGAATCAGTTCTTTCTTACAGTCTAAGCTATTTGAGTATGGCTGCTTTGTTAGGCAGGATTTTTTTTTCAAGCTTCCTTTTTCAGTTGCTTTCCAAAGGTGTAAAAATAATCCTGTCACAACAGAGAAGAGGAGCTTATAAAGATGCTTTAAAAACCTTATCACCAGGAAACAGTGCACAGTGCATTGTATAATATAGTGTCTTAAAATACTTCTGCTTACCTCCTCATTGATGCTGCTTCAATATTTACATAACACTGTTAACTAATTTTTCATTATGTAGGTTATTTATCCTTTCTCTTGGAGCCTGTCTCCCTCCCTAGCACATTAAATATTGTTGAATTGAGCCATTGTTTTTATTCCTACCCGGTGTTAACTGCAGCAAGTCTCTTCTCGGTTCTGTGGGTACGGATTTGTGTTTGCCGCTCCTTAGGAGAGGAAGAGTGGAGAAGGAGGAGATATAAGGCAGGACAACCTTGGCAAGCCAGCAAGGCAGGTTGTTTATGTCTTCGGCATGGGTTATTTCAGAGCCATGAAGAGAAAAAGAAAAAAGAAAAGGGAGAAAGAAAATAAAGGAGCTGTTTTGGTTCAGGGAAATCGTTGTCCTGGGAGCAAGAAGGGAAAGTGGAAACTAATATTTTAGAATCTACCTCAGCAGAAAGACATTTTTAGTGCAAGAGTTCTCAAAGGCTCAGGAAAGTTATTTGAAGCATTAAATATTTTCAGGACTTTCCGTGTTGAATACATTTTTAAACCCTAGGCTAGATGCTTCTGTTAATACTTCATGTTGAAAAGTTGATTTAAAAGAGAACAAAAAAATATATTGTCATCTCCTCCTGGATGGGGAAAATGTAGGCAGGCAACACAATTGGCCTAGCATCAACCTAAAGGTCAACCCAGATGGACAGGATCTTTGAATTCCCTCTTTAACACTTCAACACTGAGCTCATGTCAGTTTTGTGTTAATCTCGTATGTGTCTTACCATTGTAGCACAGAGCCTCTGGCTACATGCACAGTTGTCCTCCCTATCCACAAGGAAGTCACCTCATCATGCAGGAGCTAGCAATGTCTTGGATCACACACTCACCCCAATCCCCAGCTTAAATATGCTGCTTCTCAAATCCATTTCTTCTTCAGAATCTAGAGAAATAAGGCTCAGAGGTCACTTCCATGCTAGATCTTTACATAGGGCTTCAAGGTAGATATTCAAAGTTATGAAGTTTCTGAACTGCTTGAGATGGATGAGGGAAAAACATCCTGGCTAAGGTTGTTTTTCCCTTGGAAGGAACAGAAAAGCTCTAAAACTTTAGAGGTTCCATAAAGCTGTATGCTTTTCTTTATGTACTCAAACTGGGTGTATATATATAAAGTAGCCGCACACTATTTTTCTCACCAAGTAAAACTGTAAAATCAAAGTCATTCTGTCAAATAAATACAGTGGTCCTTTAAAAATGAAACTCGTACTATCATTTAATGAGAAATTTAGATTTTCTTTATTTTCCCAACTTTTTTTTTCTTTTTTTTTCTCTTTATTAGATATTTTCTTCATTTACATTTCACATGTTATCCAGAAATTTTTTCTTACCCTCCCGCTCCCCTACCCACCCCCTCCCACGTAATGGCCCTGGCATTCCCCGGTACTGATTTTCCCAAGTTTTATTAGATATTTTCTTCATTTACATTTCAAGTGTTATCCAGAAAGTTCCCTATACCCTCCCCCCTCCCGGCCCTGCTCCCCTACCCACCCACTCCCACTTCTTGGCCCTGGCGTTCCCCTGTATTGGGGCATATAAAATCTGCATGACCAAGGGGCCTCTCTTCCCAATGATGGCCAACTAGGCCATCCTCTTCTATATATGCAGCTAGAGACATGAGCTCAGAGGGTACTAGTTAGTTCATGGTTATTCTTCCACCTATAGGGTTGAAGACCCCTTCAGCTCCTTGGGTACTTTCTCTAGCTCCTTCCTTGGTAACCCTGTGTTCCATCTAATGGCTGACTGTGAGCTTCCAACTCCATGTTTGCCAGGCATTGGTATAGTTTCCCCCAAGACAGCTATATTCGGGCCCTTTCAGCACTATCTTGCTGGCATATGCTATAGTGTCTATGTTTGGTGGCTGATTGTGGGATGGATCCCTGGCAGCTGCAGTCATTGGCTCCATCCTTTGGATTCAGCTTCACACATGATCTCTGTAACTCTTTCAATGTGTGCTTTGTTCTTAATTCTAGGAAGTGGTGATGTGTCCACATTTTGATCTTCCTTCTTCTTGAGTTTCATGTGTTTAGTAAATTGTATCTTGGGTAGCCTAGGTTTCTGGGCTAATATCCACATATCAGTGAGTACATGTTATGTGAGTTCTTTTGTGATTGGGTTACTTCACTCAGGATGATGGCCTCCAGATCCATCCATTTGCCTAGGAATTTCATATATTTATTGTTTTTAATAGCTGAGTAGTACTCCATTGTGTAAATANAAATTGTATCTTGGGTAGTCTAGGTTTCTGGGCTAATATCCACATATCAGTGAGTACATGTTATGTGAGTTCTTTTGTGATTGGGTTACTTCACTCAGGATGATGGCCTCCAGATCCATCCATTTGCCTAGGAATTTCATATATTTATTGTTTTTAATAGCTGAGTAGTACTCCATTGTGTAAATATATCAAATTTTTTGTATCCATTCCTCTGTTGAGGGATATCTGGGTTCTTTCCAGTTTCTGACTATTATGAATAAGGCTGCTATGAACATAGTGGAACATGTGTCCTTATTACCAGATGGAATATCTTCTGGATATATGCCCAGTAGAGGTATTGCAGGATCTTCCGGTAGTACTATGTCCAATTTTTGAGGAACCACCAGACTGATTTCCAGAGTGGTTGAACCAGCTTGCATTCCCACCAACAATGGAAGAGTGTTCCCCTTTCTCCACATCCACGCCAGCATCTGTTGTCACCTGAATTTTTGATCTTAGCCATTCTTACTGGTGTGAGGTGGAATCTCAGGGTTGTTTTGATCTGCATTTCCCTGGTGATTAAGGATGCCTAAACAGGTAAGTACTAGTTAGGTGATCCTTAAAACTTGAAACACTAGAAAGACAAAATCTTTATGTGCTTCTCATATCTTTCTTCACTGAATATACTGAAAATTGAATTTGAAGCAGGACTTTTGCCAAGCTGCACTGAAATGACACTAAGGGTTCAGTTTTAGCATGCCTTAGGACAGGGGCAGTAATATTTATTCCAAAACATTTCAGCCCATAAATGAGTCCAGAATCAGTTCCAACAACAATTTCAGTAATCTTTCCATTGTTTAATGCTGCAACTCTCCCTTTGGAACTTTAATCATATAACATATCCACCATTATCCCACAAATATGCTTGTATTTAACCTTGCAAAAGTTGCTGAGTGCAAAACATTATCCTCTGCTAAACTGTGTGACCTTGAACAGGGATAGGCTAAGGTTTGAACTCTGGAAACAAAGCTGATTAATAATAGAAATCATACAGAAGAGCTAAAGCATAAGAAACAAAAATGATGTTTCTGGGAGAAATGTTTTTAAATGATTCATAACAGCTATTTCTTGTTATTTATTATAATAAAAAAATACTTGCTGGAACTTAGTAACCATCTCTAAGGATGTTTTAAATCATTTTGAGGGGATGAGCACAATTTAAAGCTCTATGTACTAATGTCTGCTTAATGTAGAGGACAGATGCCTTAAATAGATTTAATGAATTTCAAGTATAAAAAAACATCATTTTCTCTAATGCTGAATTTTATCTCTCTGACAACAAAAATTTGAGTATACTAATGTGTTGTTTTCTTAAAAATCTAGATAGAGTTAATGTGTTGGTGGTTTAGTTTCTTCTGTCCACAATATAAAAAAAAGATGTTAGAAGCCAAACTGTAAAGAGGCTGTGGACAAAGTTCTATGAATAGTAGTAGTACTATGCTGTGTCTGATAATTAGTGAATAATAATATGAATTGTTTGACCCCTTCAACTCAAGAAAGAGTTAGAAAGTTGTTGAGACTTCATAAAAGTCCCTGTCCCTTAGACACATTCTTAAATATGGGAGTCTATATCTTCCCCTGGGGAAGATGAATCCCCTAATCAATCCTGTGTTACCTTGAGAAAAAAAAAAAAAACAGAAACAAACATGTCTGTGGCTTAGAATTAATAAGCATTCCAGAGCTTAATTGATTATTTCAGAAAAAAAAAATTCCGTGTCCATTTCAAAGTCTCTTACCACTGCATTCTCAGAATTTCCATCTTTTACCTGGAGAATGAAATAGTATGTAGAAGATTGAATACCCCTTCACAATGATTTCATTTTTCTTAGTCTCCTGGGTATTCCTGCACAAATTCTATTAGTTTCTTCACTTCATGATTATATAAAAGTAATATATTTAATGTATTGTAGAACACAGTTCTATTTGATCAGATAACAAATAGAATACAGATTTATTTATTAATTATAACAGAAATCTTCATTATTGTAAAAACTTAAAGTATTAAAAATACTTAAAGGTCTTTCAAAATATAATGTATCTAATCTTTAGGATACCAAAACTTCTGATTGTTTAATAAAGAATATAAGGGGATTTTTAAATAAAAAAAGCAAAGAAAAAAAAATGATGTTCTGAGCCTTGTGCAGTGACAGCATGATTTTCGATGAGGGCTATCTACGGCACGATTATTTCTAACTGAAAATGATGTTCTGAATAATTTTTAATTGAAATTGCAGCTTTTAGTGGCAAAGATATATATGTCAGTCTGCCTATCATTTGTTTCTTTCCTCCCTCTCTCTATTGCTCTATCTTATACACTAATCATTTCTCCATAGATAAAGCAATAAGCAATAAGAATAATACACACATCAGAGCCATTGCATCACTGAACCATGAAAGGAACAAAAAGTACTTGACTTAGTCTTTAAGGAAGAGCATGAACAAAAGAAACAAAATTGAATATTTAATAAAGAATGAGAAATATAAAAGTGTTTTTTTAAACATCAGTAGCAAAGAATGATATGAGGCTCACCCCCAAAAATGTGAAAGATAAGAAAACAGAATCCTGAAGTTCTATTCAGAGAAAACAAACATAAGTCTTCAAAGTAACATTTTCAAAACAAAAGACAAAGACAAATTCACACTATTCAACTATTATTCATTTCTAACTTCTCTGTCAAAGATAGGAATAATAATGTAGGTGAAAAGAAATTGGAGCCCAAGAAATGTGACATTATGAAGAAAGCAATCCTTTCTTAACATGATTTTGTATTTTTTTCCTGATGAATTATGCTCCATGTTATAAGGATAATTTTTAAATAAAATTTCAGATTCAATGAGCAATTCCTTAGGGAGTTATATATAACTAAAATGATACTAAAGTATTAGAAAGAGGGAAAAAGTTATAATACTATATTTAACTAAGAGTCAAGCATTTCTGTAGTAGAATATATGAAAATAAATTCTAATAAAAAATTGAAAAAACTTATATAAAATTTAATTAAATAATGGGTTTATTTTATTAAAAGTTGTAGAATTTATTAAAATATGGCTTATACACTATGAACAACAAATTATTATTTTTTAATTAAACACGTTCACTATACACAAATATCTTTCATCAAACCATTGTTGACCAATGGTATAACTTATTACCAAGAAAAAATAGTTTCTAGTTACATACTTCAAATTCAAAACATTATTACCTATACTCTTGGATAATATATTTATGAAAAATGAAGCTATGAATAAACACTATAGATTGCAAATCATATTAATTGTCACTCTAGAAAGTGTATGTTACCTTATAAATCAGAAAGCTACTTCTGACAAAAAAGGATTTTTCCTGGGTCTAGTTCCAATGAACTATTTTTTCCAGTATTATTCTTTTTTTTAATTGGATATTTTGTTAATTTAAATTTCAAATGTTATTCCATTCTCCAGTTTCCCTGCTCTGTAAAACTCCTATCCCATCCTCCTCCCCCTGTTTCTATAAGAGTACTTCCCTACCCACCCATATACTCCCACCTCCCTACCCTCACATTCCCCTACAGTGGAGCATCAAGTCTTCATAGGACCAAGGGCTTCTTCTCTCATTGATGCACAACAAGGCCATCCTAAGCTACACATGCAGCTGGAGTCACGTGTCCCTCCGTGTGTACTCCTTGGCTGGTGGTTTAGTCCCTAGCAGCTCTGGGTGGTCTGGTTGGTTGATATTGTAGTTCTATCTATGGGGTTGCAAACCCCTTCAGCTACTCAATCCTTTCTCTGACTCCTCCAAAAATATCCCAGTGCTCAGTCCAATGGTTGGCTGTGAGCATCCTCCTCTATATTTGGCAGGCTCTGGCAGAACCTCTCAGGAGACAGCTATATCAGGCTCCTGTCAATAAGCACTTCTTGGCATCCACAATAGTGTCTGAATTTGGTGATTGTATATGGGATGGGTCCCCACAAGGGGCAGTCTCTGGATGGCCTTTCAATGGGAATTTCATTGAATCTGTAGATTGCTTTCAGCAAGATGGCCATTTTTACTATATTAATCCTGCCAATCCATGAGCATGGGAGATCTTTCCATCTTCTGAGATCTTCAATTTCTTTTCAGAGACTTGAAGTTCTTGCCATACATTTTCATTTGCTTGGTTAGAGTCATACCATCATATTTTATATTATTTGTGACTATTGTGAAAGGTGTAGTTTCCCTAACTTCTTTTTTGTTTTATTAGAGAAATTCTTCATTTACATTTCAAATGTTATCCCAAAAGTCCCCTGTACCCACCCCCGCCCTGCTCCCCTACCCTCCCCCCTCACTATTTGGCCGTGGCATTCCCCTGTACTAGGGCATATAAACATTGCTAGGCCAAGGGCCTTTCTTCCCGAGAAATGGCCAACTAGGCCATCTTCTAATGTAGTTTCCCTAACTTCTTTCTCAGCCCGTTTATCCTTTGAGTAGGGGAAGGCTACTGATTTGTTTGACTTAATTTTCTATCCAGCCACTTTGCTGAAGTTGTTTATTGGATTTAAGAGTTCTCTGGTGGAATTTTTGGGATCACTTAAGTATATTATCATATTATCTGCAAATAGTGATATTTTGACTTCTTCCTTTCCAATTTGTATCTCTTTGATCTCCTTTTGTTATTTTATTGCTCTGGCTAGGACTTCAAGTACTATATTGAATAGGTAGGGAGAGAGTGGGCAGCCTTGTCTAGTCCCTGATTTTAGTGTGGTTGCTTCATGTTTCTCTCCATTTAGTTTGATGTTGGCTATTGGTTTGCTGAATATTGTTTTAACTATATTTAAGTATGGTCTTTGAATTCTTGGTCTTTCCAAGAGTTTTACCATGAAGGGGTATTACATTTTGTTAAATGCTTTCTCAGCATCTAATGAGATGATCTTGTGATTTTTTTTCCTTTGAGTTTGTTTATTTAGTGGACTACATAGATAGATTTCAATATATAGAACCCTGCATCCCTGGGATGAATCCTATTTGATCATGATGTATGATTGTTTTGATGTGTTCATGCATTCAGTTTGCAAGAATATTATTGAGTATTTTTATATTGATATTCATAAGGTAAATTGGTCAGAAGTTCTCTTTCCTTGTTGGGTCCTTGTGTGGTTTAGGTATAAGCATAATTGTGGCTTCATAGATGAATTGTGTACTGTTACTTCTGTTTTTATTTTGTGAAATTGTTTGAAGAATATTAGTATTGGGTTTTCTTTGATAGAATTCTGCACTAAATCCATTTGGTCCTGGGATTATTTTAGTTGGGAGACTTTTAATGACTGCTGCTATTTCTTTAGGGATTATGGGACTGTTTAGATGGTTTATATGATCCTTATTTAACTTTGGTACCCAGTAGCTCTCAGAAAATTGTCAATTTCATCCATATTTTCCAGTTTTTTTGAGTATAGGCTTTTGTAGTAGGATCTGATGATATATATATATATATTTTTTTTCCACAGTTTCTGTTGTTATGTCTCCCTTTTCATTTCTGATTTTGTTAATTTGAGTGCTGTCTCTGTGCCCTGTTGTTAGTCTGACTAAGGGTTTAACTATCATGATGATTTTCTCAAAGAACCAACTCCTGATTTTGTTGATTCTTTGTATAGTTCTATTTGTTTCTAGTGGGTTGATTTCAGTCCTGAGTTTGAATATTATCTGACATCTACTCCTCTTGTGTGTATTTGCTTCTTTTTGTTCTAGAGCTTTAGGTGTGCTGTCAAGCTGTTAGTGTATGTTCTCTCCAGTTTCTTTTGGAGTCACGTAGAGCTATGAGTTTTCCTCTTAGTTCTGATTTCATTGTGTTTCATAAGTTTGGGTATGCTATGCCTTCATTTTCATTAAATTCTAAAATGTTTTTAATGTCTTTCTTTATTTCTTCCTTAACCAAGTTTTATTGAGAAGAGCATTGTTCAGCTTCCATGTGTATTTATGCTTTCCATTGTTTTTGTTGTTATTGAAGACCAGACTTAGTCCATGATGATCCGATAGGATGCATGAGATACTTTCAATCATTTTTGTATCTGTTGAGGCCTGTTCTGTGACCAATTATATTGTCAGTTTTGGAGAAGGTACCATGAGGTACTGAGAAGAAGGTATATTTTTTTGTTTTAGAATGAAATATTCTATAAATATCTGTTAAATCCATGTCTTTCATAACTTCTGTTAGTGTCCATGTGACTCTGTTTAGTTTCTGTTTCCAGGATCTGTCCATTGCTGAGAGTAGGGTGTTGAAGTCTCCCACTAGTATTGTGTGTGGCACAATGTGTGCTTTGAACTTTAGTGAAGCTTCTTTTATGAATGTGAGTATCCTTGCATTTGGAGCATCGATGTTCAAAATTGAGAGTTCATCTTGGTAGATTTTTCCTTTGAGAAGTATGAAGTGACCTTCCTCATCTTTTTTTGATAACTTTTGGTTGAAAGTCAATTCTATTCGATATTAGAATGGCTACTCCAGCTTGTTTCTTGGGAACATTTGCTTGGAAAAAAAAATTCCAGCCTTTTTTTGAGGTTGTGGATGTCTTTGTCACTGAAGTATATTTCCTGTATGCAGCCAAATGGTGGGTCCTGATTACATATCCTGTCTTTTAGCTTATATCTTTTTATTGGGGAATTGATTCCATCAAAGTTAAGAGATATTAAGGAAAAATGATTGTTGCTTCATGCTATTTTTGTTGTTACAGGTAGAATCATGTTTGTGTGGCTATCTTCTTTTGCATTTGTTGAAAGAAAATTATTTTCTTGTTTTTGCTAGAGTAAAATTTCCTCCTTGTGTTGAAGTTTTCCATCTACTATCATTTGTAGGGCTGTATTCGTGGAAAGGTACTGCATAAATTTGGTTTTGCCATGGAATATCTTGGTTTCTCTGTCTATGGTAATTGAGAGTTTTGCTGGATATGGTAGTGTGGGCTGGCATTTGTGTTCTCTTAGGTTCTGTATGACATTTGCCCAGGATCTTCTGTCTTTTATAGTCTCATGTGAGAAATCTTGGGTAATTCTGATAGGTCTGCTTTTATATGTTACTTGACCTTTTTCGCTTATTGCTTTAAATATTCTTTCTTTATTTAGTGCATTTGGTGTTTTGATTATTATGTAGCAAAAGTAATTTCTTTTCTGATCTAGTCTATTTGGAGGTCTGCAGGCTTTCTGTATGTTCATTGGCTTATCATTTTATTTTATTTTATTATTTTATTTTATTTTATTTTTTAGGTTTGGTAAGTTTTATTTTATAATTTTGTTGAAGATCTTTACTTGACCCTTAAGTTGGGAATCTTCACTCTCTTCTATACCTATTATCCTTAGGTTTGGTTTTCTCATTGTATCCTGGATTTCCTGAATGTTTTGTGTTAGGAACATTTTGTATTTTGTATTTTCTGTGACTGTTGTTTCAATGTTTTCTATGGTATCTTCTGCACCTGAGATTTTATGTTCTACCTCTTGCATTCTGTTGGTGATGACATCTATGATTCTTGATCTCTTTCCTAGGTTTTCTATCTCCAGGGTTATCTCCCTCTGTGACTTCTTTATTGTTTCTATTTCCATTTTTATACCCTGGATGGTTTTTTTCTATCCCTTCACCTGTTTGGTTATGTTTTCCTGTGATTCTTAAGGGATTTTTGTGTTTCCTCTTTAAAGGCTTCTACCTGTTTACCTGTGTTCTCCTGTATTTCTTTAAGAGGGTTATTTATGTCCTTCTTAATGTCCTTTATCATAATCATGAGAAGTGATTTTAAATCTGAATCTTGCTTATCAGGTGTGATAGGGTATCCAGGACTTTCTGTGGTGGGAGAACTTGGTTTTGATGATGTCAAGTAACCCTGGTTTCTGTTGCTTATGTTCTTTTGCTTGACCTCTGGTTATCTCTAGTGCTACCTGCTTTTGCTGTCTCTAAGTGGAGTTTGTCCCTCCTGTGATCTTGATTTTGCCAAAACTTCTCATAGTCCAGCTGTCTCTGGGATCCTGTGTTTCTTGGATCTATCCTGTAATCCTGAGATCCTGGGTGTCTGAGCTTCTGGGAGTCAAGCTGCCTCTGAGACCTAGAAATCCTGGTGTGATCAAGATCCTGAGATCCTGTGATCTTGAGCATGTTAGAGCACCTATGTGATCTTGGGCATGTTAGAGCACCTGGGAGTCGAACTTCCTCTAGGTGTTGTGGGACTGGTTGTGGATCTGCTCAAGGTAATGGCCCAGACTGGAAGGAAACTGTGCCACTGGCCAGGCAGGGATTATCTTAGTCTCTGGATTCCTGGAGGTCCCAGTTACTCCCGGTGTTGGGGCAGATGTTTTGGCCTCCTCGCCTATGATCCTGAGCATGTTAGAGCAACTGGGAGTTGAGCTTCCTCTGGGTATTGTGGAACTGGGTATGGAGCTAGCACTCAATGTCTGCTTAGGGCACTGGCTCAGACAGGAAGGTTCCAAAGAAATGTATCTAGGAAAAAACTGCTTAAGATGTGATTGGCTTGAGGAAGGCAGATGGATGACTAATGATCTGTGACAGTGCCTTATAACATAAATACAGAGATGGTAGCTAAACAAAGTTCCAGCAGTTGTTTCAAAGTCACCCTGCATGTTCGTGCTGGGGTTGCATCAAAGCTTCCTCATCAGTGCTGAAGACTGTTCTTGGAGACAGAGACTTGACTGGCAAGTGACTCTGTATCAAGCACCTTGAAATGGTTCCTTTAGTTCTATGAAGGCATGGCACATTCTGCAGTAAATATTAGGTTCCTACTCAGGGAATGCATCTGAATCTCTAGATTCAAGGTCTTAATAGATGCTAGGAAGATCAAGAATGAAGCTTCAGATTTTTTTTAATTATTATTTTTTGACCAGGCTGGCCTCGAGCTCAGAAATCCACCTGCCTCTGCTTCCCAAGTGCTAGGATTAAAGGTGTGTGCCACCAGTGCCCAGTGAAGCTTCAGATTTTTGATCTAAGACTTTTGTGTCATTCTAAGCTCTTCTCCATTGGAAATGAAAGTAATAATATATCTGCAAAGTCTTCATAATTGAAGGGTGTCAGTAGATTCAAATGGTAAAGAAAGATTAGGGTAACAGCACATATTTCAATATACCAACACTTAATGCTAGTCAAAATATTCTTGATGTGCCTTTAGAAGACAACAGTTTATGAACATCTGGGTGGATATAACATAAGAATAATTAGGTATATGCTGCTTTCATGAAAACACAAGCATATCAGTCACCTGCAACACATTGAGTCAAAATATACTTTGCTTGATATTTTTAAACAACCTATTAAAGTTTCTTTCCTTCCTTCTACTCTGGCTTTAAACAAGATGGTTTCCGTGAGAGGTTACAGTAACTCAGCAGAGGCTCACCACATGTTCTGCAGAACTCTTTTTCATATTCTTTTGAAAGCAGAGACTAGAAGTACAAGGGGAGGAGAGGAGAGGAGGCAATACTCAGGGGAACCCCCCCACCTGCTGAGTGGTGAGAGGGGAATAATTGTGGGAGGGGGAGACCTGGAGTGGAGCAGTGAGCAAGATGTAAAATGAATAAGTAAAAAAGATAAAATGAATTTTTTTAAAAAGTCAATATCTTAAAGTTTGGTTCACTACTTAATTATATTTTACTAGAAACTAAAATATGTCTTATTTTTTCATAGCCACCTTTATCAAGCTTTACCTGTTAGCTCTCCAGATACATAGAGATTGCAGATAGTCTTGAATCTAATTTGAACTCTCAGGCCAGCAGCCAGAAACCATAATGAAGAAGTTATAAAAAGAAGACATGCTCAGCAGGTATTTGAAGATGATAAATTAGAACTCAAAGAAACTATGTTTGTGGACATGGATAGCACAATTGTCCGTGCCAAAATGGTGAGTGAAGAAACAGAAGGGTTACATTTAATGAGGGAGTGACTTCAGCAAAAACAGCAAAGGTTCAGGATAGACCTTAGAGAATGCCTATAGCTGAATTTGGGGGCCCATGTGACGTTCTGATATCTCAGCTCTCGGATCTTCTCACAGAGCTCAGTCAGCTCCCATGGATCTTCATTATTTTCTGACTCTACAACAGCTCTTCCACACTAAGCTTTCTCACTTGGTTTATTTCCACCACCAAGAAAGCCTTTGTATTTTTATTCTCATTTTCTTTGTTACGTTAGAGGGAAGAAGGTAAAATAGCAGTAAGACTACCCAAAAGAGTCATAGGAATCATGCTATTATCGATCTGCCTAAAATTACTTATAATGCATATTAAGTGTACAATTACTTGTGATACGTGTGTGTATGTATACCTATGCATATTTACTAAAAATAAGTTTTCACAAAACCTTAACACCAGATATGAGAAGCTCCCTTTTGATTTGTTGATCAAAGTTGTCAAAAGAATCCTAAAATATTGTTGATTTTTCCCTTTGTCCTTTTTTTCTTCCCAGAGGTCAAAAGTAAGTTCCTCCTCCTAAAGGTGAACTTTGGACACAGGACCCAGAGGACCTGAGCTGAATCATACCTGGAAGCTTCCTCCCTGAGCACTAGTTTCTTCAAGTGGGGAGAATAAGCCAATACCCTCACCCATCTATGACACCTGTGAACCATAAAAATAACCAGGAGGGCCTGATAACACTAAGGGTACAATAGGCACACAAACCATCACAGTAGTCAACAATTCTCTAATTGGACTTACATTCCAGCAAGGGGAAAAGCATGACTGTACTAGAAACCTAGCCTACTGAACATGGAGAAGTCATGTATCTAGAAGCAGAACCCACACCTACCAGTTTATTAAATCAGCACAATCCTTAACTACACTCTCAATATTTGTCCTTACATGCAAAGGTAAATTGAGTCTTTACTGCTCATCAAGGACACTTCTTTTTACAACAAAGAAAGGCCACTATGGAACATCACAACTGATAAAACTGTAGAGAATAAGAGGTCATGCTTGGCCTAGTCTCAACTGATGCATCTGCAACCTAATTCCTGCACCTAAAACTCAAAGATCACAGTGAAGAACTGAGTAGAAATATCTTAAAGGCTAGAGAAAGAGGAAGTTTGCTGTAAGATTGTATCTCTTAAAAATGCCAGAGAACCTATATTGATGAAGTCTCATCAACATGGCTGCCTAAGCAAAGAGTGAACACTGATGATACCACAAGACCTCAGTCCTAGACAAAAAATTAAAAATAAATAAATAAATAAATAAACTATAGGCATATAGGCAATTAATTAAATCAGAGTGCAAGAGAATACATAAATTGAGAAGGTGGTATTTACAAATTATTGATAGACACATAAATATCAAAATTTAAAGACATGAAGACTATGAATTGAAGAGAAAACAAGGGAGTCTAACGGAGTTATTGGTAAGAAAAAAAAGAGAAGGTAGAAGGGAGACTGTACTGGCTAGGTTTGTGTCAACTTGACACAGCTGGAATTATCACAGAAAAAGGAGTTTCAGTTGGGGAAATGCCTCCATGAGATCTAGCTGTGAGGCATTTTCTCAATTAGTGATCAAGGGCCCCTTGTGGGTAGGACCATCTCTGGGCTGGCAGTCTTGGGTTCTATAAGAGAGCAGGCTGAGCAAGCCAGTAAATAACATCCCTCCATGGCTTCTGCATCAGCTCCTGCTTTCTGACCTGCTTGAGTTCCAGTCCTGACTTCCTTGGTGATGAACAGCAGTATGGAAGTGTAAGCCAAATAAACCCTTTCCTCCCCAACTTGCTTCTTGGTCATGATGTTTGTGCAGGAATAGAAACCCTGACTAAGACAGGAGACGATGTAATTATAACATAATTTCAAAACGGAAAATACTAAACTGTAGAAGTAAATTTTAAAATTCTAAATTAGCAGGAAAAGAAATAGCTAGTTCCTGGTCTTTCCTCCTCACCCTATTCTTGCTGATCCTTCTGGCCATCCTCAAATATACACAGAGTTAGAAGCATGCAGTACCACACATGTACAGTGTACACAGAAAAAATTCCAAAGAAGAATAAAACAACAACAACAACAAAAACCATTGAACTAAAAACTTCAGCATCTAACAGCAGGCTTTAAACCTCTAGCACATCTAACATGTGCACTGGGTACACACAGGTCTATGTGATGTGTTTATAAAAAGATAAAGAGAGAGGGGATATGTTTTGGTGGATGTGTGGCAGAGGTATTAGGGAAGGGGGAGAGGCTCTGCAGGCCTGTGCTGAGGTATCCCTTCCCCTTGAGGGACCAGCCACAGTATAGTGTAGAATAGAGTTTATTCATGGCATGGGGGTGGTAGTTAAGAGGGTAGTAGAGGAAGAGTAAGGGAGGGAGGGGGCGAAATAGAGAAGTAGAGTCTGGCCATGAGAACTTGGAGAGGGAGTGAAGGGAAGGGAGAGAGGGGGAAGGGGCAAGGGGATAGAGTAGGAGCAGGAAGGCAAGAACAAGTGAGTCAGGCATAACTGGATCTTGCCAGATAACTGTAGAGCAGAGCTTAGACAAAATGCTAACACTATGACCTTAAGTTAGCACTACACCTCCATTTGTCCTCAAAATCCTAGCTGATTGCCTCTTCTTTCTGTGCTCTTTCATTTTTCTTAACCTTTCTTTAGAAGGAAGAATCTAGGAAGTTGTCTTATCAGCTAGCATATTAGTCAAACCCTTTTTGTTCATAAATGAAACAATTCATTTAATTGGCCCATCACTTCGCAGAGAAAAGTTATTAGGATCTGGGGGAAGTGGACCTGTTCAAGAATCGTTCTTTGAGGACAAGCTGCATCTTCTTTGGCAGCAGTTCAGTCCCATAGCAAACACCAAATAAAACTCAACAGCCACATTCCAGTCCTTTCAGAAAGTAGACACTAGGCAGCAATAGTTCAATCATAAAGAAACTTCCAGGCTTGCCAACAGGCCTAAGGCAAAACTGCAGAAGCAGCAAGCTGCCTCTGGAACCTCACAAGCAGTTCTTGGGCAACTTTCTCTCAATGTTAGAGTTATCACAAGTTGATCTCAGCAATGCTATGTAAGGTGAACCAATACATGTGTGTCTTTAGAGAAGAATAGCAAGAAGGAACACACAAAACCAAGGCTCAGTACTTCTCTCCCACTGTCTGTGGGGTCATATTTATACTCCTTCATCAAGCGTCCTTTTACAAGTTTGCTATATAAAAACATCTTTTCACCAGTGTCCCCCAGTAAAACATCATTTGAAATAACTCACATTCCAAAGAACTAGAGATTTCCCCATCAATTTTCCACCATGGTCAGCTGCCTAAACATGTGAATTGGGATTCAGGTTTCCAGCTTTCATGAGATATCATCCATGTTAAGGTTGGCTTTTAATAGTGCAGTTATCCTTGAGTCATTTTGCTCCTGGAAATATACTCTCATCAATATTTTGATAATTAACTGCAATACAACCCAGTGGTTCATCAGGTTGGGATTCGGTGGTGTCCCTTACACTGTTTCTGGCTCCCTATCTGGGTGAGTAGAAAGTGTGTGCACATCTTCCCACAAAGGGTGTCACACAATCCTATCTTACTTACTTACTTACTTACTTACTTACTTACTTTCCTGAAATGTAAACCCTATGAGAACTGATAGCAAAAGTGAGAACCCTTCATTTAGCTGATGAGTAGAAAAACAAAGATTTTCTCAAGTACATACTATCAGTGAGATATGAGTAGGCCAGGAGTAGGTGAACTGTATGTCATAAACATATACTTGAGTGATTCCTACTTTAGAAGCTGTAGAAGAAAAAAACAATGCGTGTAGCAATGTACATATCAGAACAGAACCTGAGACTTTCAGCTTTGCCCTAGTCTGTGAAAACTAAGTTATGATTATTTTTTAAAAGGACAATTGTTATTGTGTGGTGATACATGTCTCCAATTCCAGAGCTCTGGTAGCTTAATGAAGATGGTCATAAATTTGAGGTCAGCCTAAACTCTATTAAAAGTTTCCGTCCAGACGACTCTAGATCAAGACCCCATCTTAAGAAACAGATAAAAAGGCTAGAGTCGATGTAATAGCCTTGTCTTTGAAAATCATGCTTTATCAGCGTGGGAAGCTGGACAGACAGGCCAAAGCTAACTGTTCCTCTTTGTCACTCTCAGCTTCTGTCGACTTTTGCCCTCTCTAGGAAGGGTAATTTTACTGGTCAAGACCTCAATAAATCTTAGGTAGTTCAGAGAGACATAGAACCTCCATTAGCCGTGAGAAGCGTATGCTTGAGTATTGTCTCATACCAGCATTATGTATGAGGCTGTAAGAACGCATATTACAGGATAGTTGTTTAACCTTATGTCCCAAAGGAACTTAAAGGATGTTTGCTAGCTGTCACGATTTGCTTTGCACAAAAGTGTAGAGAAAGTCATTTCCACAGAAGATTTAAACCATAAAAATCTTCATGTCAGCTTTTCCTTTCCTCCTATATGTTGGGAACTTTAGAAAAGTTTTGATTTATTGAGTTTTCACTTTTCTATATTGGAATTATTTGTGGTTTATATAATAGCACCATTTCAATGTTTGATCACTATAAACACTTATTGAGTGAGATATTTGTGGGGTTTTCTTAATGACATATTTTTAAAATGCATATTTTGCACTTAGAGTACATTCAGTTCTAAGGGGGCACAGCTCAAGTAGCCCAGGCCTCATTAGGTTTGTGCTGTCACATTGAAGACTTTGATTTCAGAAACTTTGAAAGACAACACTAGTGAATTGAAGGCTTGAGATATATGTTTACTCCGTACCATCTCATGGCACAACCAATAGTTACTTGAAATGATATGCTTACATAAGGTAATGCTTAACAATCCTCATATTGCATATGAATAGAATCAATTTAGATATCTAAGACCCTTGTGAAAACTCTGGCAGCCAATAAGTTTATTTGGCAGCATATTTTTTTCTTACTCATAGCAGATGCCTTAATAAGTTATTAATAAATACTCNAATTCCATGACAAGAAAAATAATTTCCTTCAAGTCTAAGATAAAGAATAACAATCACATGTTCATACTACTAAAACTGAACTAAAGAAAATAAGGTGTATTGAAATACAGATGATTGGATCTGTATTAAGAGAACGATGTTATATCATGATATGGATGGAAGTAAATCTTTTTGTTTGTTTTGTTTTGTTTTTCCAGACGGGGTTTCTCTGTATATCCCTGTCTGTCCTGTAACTCACTTTGTAGACCTGGCTGGCCTCGAACTCAGAAATCTGCCTGCCTCCCGAGTGCTGGGATTAAAGGCGTGCACCACCAAGTCTGGTTAAGAAAGTAAGTCTTAAAATCTCTTCGGTAAGAAAAATGTTTAAAAGTTGGGTCTTAACATGGTTTCTGCAAATCATCAAACCCAATAAATAAAAACAAACAATGCTTTGTGATACTTTATAACATTAGCACATAACAAAATATGCAGCCTTCTAAGTGACATAAATCATTCACATTCTCACAATATGGCACATTTTTATTTTTTTTACTTTCAAATGTGCAATTATTTAAATGTATTAATGTACATAAATAACAAATTTTGTTGAGACCATCAATCATTAACAATAGTCTAGGACTGTGTCTGAAGACCTGGTTCCAGATGGCTTCTATATATATTATTTATCATGAAAATAAAATAAGAGTTGTTCTAATTAAACATTTGCTTTGTATAAACTCTGTTATTCTTCAATGAAATCTTGAATTGACTTAAAAGAGGATGTGAAAGTGTTAACTTATTATAATAAAAATTTATAAGTTTATATATAAGAATATCACTTAACTGGGAGCACTTAAATAGGGACAATCATAGTGTTTCTACAAATTTTAAAATTGTCATTATGGATGAGTCATACTAGCTCAATCTCCACATTCAATAATTTTTATACTTTATTTTGGTTGACATTTATAAGTAAGTCTCAATTCACATAGAAAATTAGTTTCTAAATATAATAGGTTTGAATGGCATGCCTGGCAATCTCTTGACACACTTTCACTGATCCATTCATAGGCATGAAAGAGGATTCAAAGAAAATCATTATTTCAAAGTTGGGATATAATATGATGGTGGATAACACCATAGGTTTGAAGTTTAAAGGACTGTGGCTGTAGTTTGTTATCACTTAATTAATTTAATTTAATTGCCATTTGACCTTGGCTTCTTTAAATCTTTATTTTGAGATGTCAATTAGGAAAATGTATCAATGTGAAGACCTTTGGATTATATGAGATAATATTTACAATCAGACTAACTTAAATCACGACGTAAATAAGTCCCATATTTATATGTGGTAATGGTTCATTTCTAGTTAGTGTCACTTTTTATTTAAAATGTTATACATTTTGCCCTGATGTTTAATTTTCCCTCAAATTTAGAAAACAAATTAATTTTTTGTTTGATACAAGTAATAATTTTCAAAGGGATAAATATCCATAGATTCTCAAGCACATAGCTATAAATGTGCATTTATTCACCAGAACTTATTTTTGTCTCGGGGGCTTCTTGGTACACAAACTCACTCCTTCTAGCTCTTCCTGAATTCTGGCTGGCTGGTCCAACTCTGCTGTTCTTGCCCAAACTTGTCTCTGAATTAATTAGTTCAGACTAACCTCTCTTATCTTCTGACTAAATTGCTCTGCTTGGCCTCAAACTAACAATAGCAACCTATTCTAATTTTTGGTTCATTCTAATCTTCTGTCTTTACATGCAGTCTGTTTGTATAAAACTGTTCTGGTAAAACTCCTATCTGTCTGTTTATCTATCTACCTATCTACCTACCTACCTACCTACCTACCTACCTGTCTGTCTTAAGTCACCTCTCTTTCCCAGACTGTTCTCATGAGAGTTGGATGTATCCTAACTCTGACTCTGACTGTTCAATAGTTCTCTGATTCTTCACTTTGTCTACTCCTCAGTTAGACATCACTTTCAAACATGGCTACTTCAGTCTACAAGCTAATTTTACCTACATTGTTTAATCTCCAGCCAGGGAGATTAAAGGTGTGAGGCTTTTCTGTATTCTACCAAGAAACACACAAACCTCAATCTTTGGATGTGATCCCTTGGAGCAGCCATATTGCTGGATTAAAATTCCTCTATAAATAGCTGCTGTAAAATACATGTCAGCCTGTAAGAGTCAATGCATACATCCTCACATGCTTTCCTTGGATTTGTTTCCAGACGGTGCTCTAATTATATTTTCATAACTGTCTGATAATCTAATATAATTGTTACATGTAGTAGAATGTCATTAACATGCCCATCTCAGCATCAGAGTCAAACTGTGCATAATTTCTATAAATTTCTGAATAAATGTGAGTGACTGATTTTATACTCACTTTGTTTTGTATCATGATACTGTAACTCAGCAGAAATTGGAGACATCTTCAAACTATTGGATTGCCACAAGAATCATCCTAACAAAAATAAGTTTCTTTCTTTCTTGACATATTTTCTTGACAATAAATGGTATAAAATCATTTCTAGTTTAATCTTTTATTCTTTTTTTAGTGTCAATGGCACTAACTTAATAATGTGATATAACATATTTTTAAAGTTAAACTAAATCAATCCTATCACTAGATTCTTGTTAGTAATTTCCATGAAAAATTTAAAACCAATTTCTAAAAACTTTAAAAGTAAGTTCTAATTTCAAATCAGAGATTCAACTGATTGCACAAAGTCAGCCCATCCTAGAGAGGCAATTTACTATACTATGTCTAGTTATTCATTTAGTCAGAAGACAATTTTGGCAAATACAGAAGTGGATGCTCACAGTCATCTATATGATGGAACACAGGACCCACAATGGAGAAGCTAGAGATAGAACCCCAGGAGCTGAAGGGGTCTGCAACCCTAGAAGAGGAACAACAATATGAACTAACCAGAACCCCCAGAGCTTGTGTCTCTAGCTGCACATGTAGCAGAAGATGGCCTAGTCGACCATCATTGGGAAGAGAGGCCTCTTGGTATTGCAATCTTTATATGCCCCAATACAGGGGAACGCCAGGGTCAAGAAGTGGGAGTGGGTGGGCAGGGGAGCAGGGCAGGGAGAGGGGAGTGGGAACTTTCAGAATAGCATTTGAAATGTAAATTAAGAAAATATTTAATAAAAATAAACATCTAAATCAAATGTCCAAATAATTGCTTAACACATGATCCAATTGCAGTCACATATAAATTTAGCCATCCCAATATTTTATAAACAGAATTTCATACTATTACTTACTAATTTCCAACAAAATTTGCCCTAGGAATTCAGTCTCCTTCAGTGTACACTCCTGAATCTTTTCTAGTATTAACTATGTACAAAATATTTGCACATGTTGGAATAATATTTTCCATTTCACAGTTTATAATTCTTGGCATGAAGGGCTCTGAATATATTTGGTACCAATATACCATGAAATTACATTACAGTGATTTAATAAAAGGTTTAAATATATTCATGCAGATGAAAAGATAAAACATTTATATATTCAAAAAATGAGTTAACCCAGCATAGCAACTTAACTTAGTCTCTGGTCTTTTAAATTCAACATATGACAACATAGATATTTTTGTGGTGTTTTATGTTAATTGAAAGCTATTTTATAAAATTTTACTAAGCTGCCGAAAAACCTGAGTCTTCTTTGTACTAAATCTCAACAGTTATTTTTCATTTATATTCCTGGAACATATATCAATATTTGAAAATTGACTCTACAATTCATTGTAAAAGATCTATGAAAACCAAAAAAAAGAATTCTACATACAATATAATAAAAAATAATTAATAAATATAGTCTTTATTCTAAGAGAAATTTGAAAAATCCGTCATTTATAGTTGAGGATTAAAATTGGCAACCATCTGTCCTAAATTCATTTCTATTCATTTCCCATTTTCTTTCTAGAGTCGGTTTTGTGAGTATTTTTGGTGAAGTTGTTGTATAAATTATACTGTGACAAGAAAGCCCTTTCTGCCCATTAGCTTTCTGACTGCATATCCTATACTGGTGAGCAAAGTGCCTTGGGATACATATGCATTTTGAAATTTTAGTATCTTTCAAACATATCAAAAAAAGAACAGAAGCAGTTTGTTTTTGTTTTTGTTTTTTTTGTCTTATGAACTTTCAGAAGCCTTGCAATGTAAATAATATTCTTCTTTGCCCATGATACATTTCGCATTTGATTCATACCTGAAATCTGAGCAGGAGTTAATGAGACCACTAACCACATAGGTCACATTTCATTTTACTTAGAAACAAGTGCCTTTGACATCTAAATTCAAAACAAAGATTCTTAATCTCTGGGCACTTTGCACAAACATATATGCAAAATGTTCTGTGTATGTATACATACACTGATGTTCAAGGCCAGAAAGTCTATCTTTAGTCTTCATAGTGATTTGCATCCCAAACAGGCTAAGACAACCAGACCATAAATAGGGAGACTGTTGTGTGGTACTATTCCTAGAGACACATGAACAAATGTCTACTGACTGCAGATAAAGAAATTTAAAAAAATGAAAATAAGACACCACCAATGTCACCAAACTTGATGAGCCAGTGAGTGTTGTTAGACTCAAAAAGGACAGGTGAATTGAGCCCCACTGGCTTGGTTTATGAATTCTGAATTTACTAGTATTTATAATCACATGAATGGATGTTTGAAAAGTGTCTCTGTTCCTTGCAGGTATGTGGGAACTCTGATATAGAAGGCAATTGGCATGCTTGCTGAATAGCAATTTTCTCTAAAAATAAAACCTTGCATTTTGGAGGGAAGCTCACTGAAACACAGGGTCTTAACTACTTACAGGAACAAAAATGGCCCAAAGAGAGCTGCATCATTAAACTCTACTCCTCGTAGGTGAAAACTCACAAAATCTGGAAACTGGGAGCAAAGTGCCCAACCTGAAGGCAGCTTCTCAGGCTGAGCAAGGTCCTTTGCAGGTGTCTCCATAGGCCTGTGGCTCTTCAAGGAAGTTAAGCTTATCTGAGAGTATTTTCTATGGTCTTTACTACTCACACCTGCTTCAGGAATGAGAACCCTAGGAAGTTTGGTCAGTCTAAGGGACTTCCTGAACAAAGTCACTTAATTCCTGAGCTTAAGGAATTTCATTTCAGGTTGAATCATTTTGACTTCCCCTAAAGACACTGTGTTTTAGTGAACTTCCCTCCAAAACGTAAGGTTTCAATTTCAGAGAAAAGTGGTATTCAGCAAGCATGTGTTCCCAATTGCCTTTTATATCTGAGTTTTCACATACATAAAAGGAAAGGAGGTATTTTTCAAACCCTCATTCATGTGAGTATTAATACTAGTAAGGTCAGAATTCATAAAGCATTCCAGTGGGGCTCAATTCTAGCTAATGATGCTGTCTTGAGACTGTAGACAATCCTGTGATAACATTTTCCCCCTGAGGATCTTTGTCTATTCTCTTAGAGTCCTCAAGTCCATCTACATTATTCAGGATGATCTATCTGCCTGTCCTATTGTCTACTACCTCAAATGTTAACCTGTATGAACAACTACTTTCAGGGCAATATTTCCAGAGTGATATTCTAATACAAACGTCATGTTATTACCTAGACAAGTTGACATGTAAAAGTTTTTATTGACTCTTTATACACAGTGGTCTTCTCTTTTGTTTGTTCAGTGGTAGTTCACTTAGAACTTCTATTGCTTCCTTTGCAGACCCTGCATAATGGATCAAGATTCTGCCTTATCTTCCTATTGAAGGACAGAACTGTAGATCCAGATTATTAGATGCTACAAGCTTCTCTAATTTTAAGTCTCTAGCAAATAACAAAGTTGAAAAGGTGAAAAAGCAGTTGATGGCAATGACCAAAGTCTTCAAACAGAGGCCTCATAGACACTAGTATAGAGAAATGCAGGACAGGAAAAAAGAGAAGGGTAAGACAGAGATTACAGGAAACTTCGTTGCAACAGTTTAGTATTTAAGGCACTTTACTCTCCTAACTACTATACAATATTTGACTGAAGTTTAATGGTAACTTTTACAATTTATGATATAGTGTGACTTTTATTCGTAAAAGCACACACATTTCTACATTTGAAAATGTCAAGGAATCACTGTGAAATTAGTTCTAATCGGATCCTTGCCATTAGTGAAGTGTGAATTCAGCAGCATTCAGAGGAAATGGCTTTAGGAACATAAAAGTTAATCTATCATGCTAAAAGATCATTGAAAACACTATTTTATAAGCCAAATTGATGGCAGCTATATTAACCGAAATACATTTGCAAAGGAAATTTTAAAGAAGTATATCTTTATTTCCATTAGATGAAAGTGTGTGCATGCCTCCACTCATATATATGCAGTTAAAATTGTAGAATATTTTATAGCTTGAAAGAACTTAATTATGAAGTCCAGCACTTTCATTTTATGCATAAAGATACCAACGCCTAGCAAAGTCAGACTAAATAACATGTCTAACATCTAGTTAATAGCACTCCCCACACCATGGCTCTTTTCTGATGTTACTTCGTGTCTGATGCTATTTCATTTCTATAACAAAAATCTATTGAACAATTTCTCTGTGGGCTAAGGCAATGGCAGATGGAAAAAACTAGCTCCCCACAAGCCCAAAATAACAAGACAAATTGATTACGCAAGAAAAGACTGCCTGACCCTTAGGTTATCATGATATTCTTAGTATTTGAATGGCTTAAGTGCCTGTCCTGTGCACACATATTGACACCTTTGCTGACCTTTAAACTCAAAGTCCTGATTTTTTTTTTATGCCCATGTATCTAGTTGCTTTATGGTTGCTTTGGTAAAAATACTCTGACAAAACCAACTTAAGGGAGAGAGGGCTTGCTTTGCTTTGCCAATCTAGACTGTGGAGTCCATCACAAGGGGAATTACATAGCAGTAGGCAGAAGGCATGGCCACAATATCCACATCCAGGAAATGGAGAGTGAAAAGAAAGTTGAGTAAGTCTATAAACCCTCATCATCTTTCTACTGTGGTCCTCTACCTCAATAAAATATCTTAAGGTTCCACAACCTTCGAAACAACTAAAATGCAAGTGTTCAAAAAACATGAGACTCAGGAGCCATTGCAAAATTCAAAGCACAGCACTGTTACTCATGTTGGTTATATGTAGCAGACGATGGCCAAGTCAGCCATTATCAGGAAGAGTCCCCTTGGTATTGCAAATGTTATATGCCCCAATACAGGTGAACACACGGGCCAAGAAGTGGGAGTGGGTGAGTAGAGGAACAGGGTGGGGAGAGGGTATAGGGAACTTTTGGGATAGCATTTGAAATGTAAATTAAGAAAATATCTATTTAAAAATTATTTTAAAAATCCATTCTAAGAAAAAAAATCACAAAATGGAATCCATATACTTTACCTCACACTCTCCACAGCACTCACACATTCAAAGCTTTAATATTTAACTGAGTTTCTCTCAAAAATGGATATAATGGATAAACTCAAAATCATGATGGTAGCCCTTAGTAATTTTATTTGGCAATTGTAAACAATAATCTCAGAGTACCTCAATAATTTATTCAATAAAGTATTGTTCCAAAATTAGGATTCTGTGCTGCAAATAATAGGAATTTTCTACTCTCATGGAAAAGAATTCTTGGCAGAACAGGATGGCAAGAAAGTAAAATCAAACAAACAAACAAGAAAAGGGAAAAGGGAATGCATAAAGTGATAAGAGAAGTGTAAATGTACAATTTTGTTTTATATAGGAATTCTGAGAACACCTGAAAGACAGGAGTTATTTGCAGGAAGGCCTGAAGGAATTGAAGAAGCACATTCTGTAAGCATAAGGCAGAGAGCTCTAGGCAGAGAGCAACAAGTTCCTCAAGAAGTGTTAGGAAATGTGTTAGCATAATTTTCTTGGAATACTCTCAACCTATCACTATCTAGCAGGTATCATTAAATAACGGGATTGTTTAGACTGATATATCACTGTTGAAAGAGGAGTAAGAATAGTTATGTTAAGAAAACTGGTTTCTTTTTATTTCATAATCAGAGAAATGTGGAAGGATGTGGCAAAGATAACACACTATTCAATATAAATACACGATTGTGAGAGACTTAAAATGGTATACTGAGTGGAATTATTTTTATGATTTCTCTGGCAGTTCCCATGCCAGGAAAAACTCATTGGCTGCATTTTCTACAAAACTTCTATAGTAAAGAGGATTGTGCGTGGCTTAGCATCCTCTGCCCAGATATCTTTTTCAAATTTCTCCTTCATGCTTAGTCACAGGTTTTCTAAGTTCCTATCCTCAGGGTCTGTAGCAGAACATTCAACATTCCTATTCCTTTTCACTGTATTGCAAGCAGAAGTTAGCTTAAATTTAGTTTACATATATACAAACTCATCATGGTAACTTGTTGAGGGAAGTAGTTCTCATTACTGTTATGAGCCTGACCAAAGAAGAATCACTGAGTTTGAAAGTTTGAGATTTTTTTAAATCACTTAATCCTTCCTATCATGATCTTTCAGAAGGAAGCATGGAACTTTTTTAATAGAAAAGGGTTATGGAAGAACTCAAACAGCAAGAATTTTTCACTTTTTTGAGCATTTTTGTTTTAAATATTTTCTTCTACAATAATGATTAATTGAATCAAGAATTGTAATTAAATTTTGAATGAAGTACTGTAAGTTGAATGGGCATCTATTTCTGCTTAGAATGATAAATGGATATTATATATCTATAGAGACTGATCTATACCATTATCTAGCATCTGAATGATGGTGCAAAGAAAAAAATTCAAGCACACAATATTTTTTTAATGTAAAATATTTTTTTAGTAGAGAGTTTCTTCATTTACATTTCAAGTGGTACCCAAACGTCCCCTATATCCTCCCCCCACCCTGCTCCCCTACCCTCCCTCTCCCACTACCTGGCCCTGGCATTCCCCTGTACTGGGGCATATAAAAATTGCTAGACCAAGGGCCATTCTTCCCCAATAATGGCCAACTAGGTCATCTTCTAATACATATGCAGCTAGAGACATGAGCTCTGGGGGGTTCTGATTAGTTCATATTGCTGTTCCATCTATAGGGCTGCAGACCCCTACAGCTCTTGGGTACTCTCTCTAACTCCTACATTGGGGACCTTGTGTTCTGCCCTATAGATGATTTTCAAGCACACAATATTTTAATTTAGAAAGATAAGGCTCATAGATATGGAGCAGCATATGGGGAAACATGAGTAAAAGCAGGTAATATATTTTTGTTTAGTAAATATTATACACACACACACACACACACACACACACACACACACACACACACATATATATATATATATATATATATATATATATATATATATATATATAAAACCATATATATATATATATATATGGTCAGTTAGTTAGTTACTTAGTTATTGTCTTTATTTAAATAGGTATTACCTTTCATAAAATGCCCCCCCCCAGCAAAAACAACATAAGAAATAAGGAGATTACAGTTCATCAGGACAATGAAGCTTTGGGAGCAAGAACTTGAGGCAGGAAGTCGCATTCCATGCATAGTGGGAAGCAGAAAACTGAATGTTTGTGATCTGCTCATTTTCTTCTTTTTTTGTGTATTTCTGAATCCTAGTCGAAAGCATAGTGACACCGAGTTCGTAGGCCCTCCAAATCCAATTATGCTTGTAAAGATAATCCCCACATATACCTATAGACCAATTTTTCAGGTCATTTTAGATTTCAAACTAACACTTTAGCTTAGTTACAATCACAGGGAAGCTATGGTACCAGTTTCCTGTAGAAAAAAATGATGACTTAGCCCCAAACAGAGATATATTTGAAAGAGGTCTTAGTATAATTCAGCTATGAAGTTGAATTATTATGGTTTCTCTGTAGAAGTTTATATGAAATTCACTGTAGCAATGGATGTGTTCTCTTTTTAATCATAAAGATTGGGTAAGGAGATTGTTATTTTTGTCAAAATTTTTTTCCTATTTTGCTATTTTTATGCCATTGTTATCTACATCCTTCTCTATTTCCTTCTCCTCTTCTTGCATTAACAGTTCCTGTATTTTTCTTTCAGCTAAATAATATTTTCCACTCAAGCTAGACTAATAAAGAGATCATTTAAGAAGATATACTTCCCTGTAGGGCTGTGGGACCCATGTCTGCTCCACAAGGCCACTTGAGGAGTTTGACTGTATTTATCTCACCAACCCTCAGGTGTTGGGTTGGAGGGAAGCTCCAATGTATGGCCCAGGTGTGGGAAAGCATAGGCTGAGACTTGGGAAGGCTACAGCTGGCTCTGGGGATCCTGATCATGGGGTTCTCAGGTCCTTGGACACCCAGTTCTGCTGGAAACCACAGAAGAGAGAACAAGGCTTGGGGGCTGGGTCTAGCCTGAGGATTGGGGTTAGGTAAGTAGTGTATAGGGGAAGGGGAGCTCTGGCTAGTCCCACTGGGAGAGTCCTTGGCTTGTTAGTGGTTGGCTTTGTGGCGGTTATGGCTGGGAGTATAAGATTTATTCTATGGGAGATTAGACAGTGGCTCTGTAGGCCAAGACTTTCTCCATGCCTCCCCATGGCCATGGTGGATCCTGATGAAAAGAGACAGTTTATGGTTCTAAGGCCTGTATTGTCATGGCAGAAATTGAATTTAAAAAATCATAAGTCACTTCTTAGGGTGGCCCTGAGATTAAATACTTTCTGCAGGGAGTAATGTCTAGGAAATAAAGCTTATTGTCTATGCCCCCCCCAGGCTTCTAGGTACCTCATTAGCATGGATATCTGTCTTGAGCCTACTTGACCACAAGTCACATCTCTTTTCCTATTGTCTTGGTATGAGATGTTAGGAATGTCTCCTCTACATGTGGAAGGGCTTGTGGTATTGTCTTTAAGTAACTGATGGCCATAAATCTATGGGGGGGGGCACTGTGGCTGGTGACAAGGACCTGGTGCCCTTGTTAATGCAAGAAGAGGCAAAGCTCCTATTATCACTTCAGGGCCTCCAGAGTTTCAAAGCCTTTAGCTCAACTGAGGACCAGGCTACCTCTCATGGTCTACTGCCTCACACTTTCCCACCTGGTCTTCTATTTAGAATAACAAAATACACTATTTATGGAGAACAAATAAATCTGAATGGGTTAGTGCTTCCACCATCTCTCTCTCTCTCTCTCTCTCTCTCTCTCTCTCTCTCTCTCACACACACACACACACACACACACACACACACACATACATATACACACAGAGAGAGACCCACACACAGAGACAAACACAGAGACAAACAGAGAGAGAGAAGAGAGAGGAGTCTTAAGCAGCACTTGATGAGATGTTTGGTTGATTCTATAATGATTATAAATCTGTACTCACTCTTATTGGTTTGATTTTATAGGTTTCATTTCTATTCAATTAATTTACTTCTTAAATTCTTCAAAAATTGCCTATAAGCCACGCTTTCCAGACTGCGTAGGATGTCCACAGATCTTTCCCACACTGTTACCCTGAACCCAGTTCTCAGGGTAATCCCCAGCACTATAACAAAACAGCAGCTGCAGCTGCCCTTACTCCTGTGCACTTATTTTGTTGCTCCCACAGACCAAATTCCCTTTATCCACTGCCCTTTCCTTCTTTCTTCATTGCTGTGTCCCCATCCCTCAACTCTGGCAGACACATCTCCTGCTCCACCATAGGCCACACATGTCAGAAGACTAGTAGGCTGGCTACAGCCTTCCCCACTCTGTTACTCTGTATCCAATTCTCAGAATTTCATTTCAAGAAATGAAACAGAGATCAAAGGCAGCTTCTTTTGTGTTTGATATTTTATTTATTTACATTTCAAATGTATTCCCTTTCTCCTCCCCCTGCTTCTATGAGGGTGTCCCCACCCACTCATCCACTCCCACATCTCTGCCCTTGCATTCCTCTATATTGGGGCATTGAGCATTCACAGGACCAAGGGCCTCTCCTCTCATTGATGCTGACATGGCTTTTTAATGCCCCTGTCCCTACTTCTGGTGGATTCTCCAGATCACCTCTTCCTGTCCTCTTTTTTCATCAGGCTCCAACTGCTGTTGGATAAGGAAATCCCTGTACACATAGCATCCCAAAATAAAAGTAAAATGAGCAACTCTTAGCCAACATACTCTTATGAAAACACAGAGAGAAAAAAAAAAAAAAAAAACAAGAAAAAGAAAAAAGTTTCCACCCAAAAAGACAAACACAGAAATCAGCACAGAGATCTATAATCATCCCAAATCCAGATGTCTATATGCCGACATAACAATATAATTAATAACAAGCAGGACAATATGTATCCACCAGAGCTATCCTACCACAACAGGCTGTGAATAGTACAACATAGCTGAAGTGCAAGAACAAAACCTTAAAATCAATTATATGAAAATGATAGAGGTCCACAGATAGGAAATGAATAAATTTGTTAAAGAAAGCCAAGTAAAAATAATAAACACAGTTGAAGAAAACAAATAAAATAGCTGAAGACCTGAAAATATAAATAGAAGCAATAAAGAAAACACAAACTGATGGAATACTGGAGAAGAAAAGTTTAGGAACACAAATAGGAATTACAGAGGTAAGCTTCACCAAGACAATATAAGACATGGATCAGAGAATCTCGGGCATTGGAGATACAGTAGAAGAAATGGTTACATTGTTCAAATAAAATGTTAAGTCTAAAAAATTCCTGACACAAAAGAGCCAGGAAGTGTGGGACACTATGAAAAGACCAAGCATAACAATAATAGGAATAAAAGAAGGATAAGAATAACAGTTCAAAGTCCAGCAAACATTTCCAATGAAAATATAGAAGAAAAATTTCCTAAATTGAAGAAGAACCTGCCTACAGGTGTAAGAAGCATACAGAATAACAAATATGTTGAACCAGAAATGAAAGTTCCCTCATCACAAAGTAATCAAAACACTAAACACACCGAACTAAGAAGGAATTGTGAAAACTGCTTCAAAGGGAAAATAAAAAGTAACATTCAAAAGTAGTCCTATTAGAATTATACCTGACCCCTCAGTGGAGACCCTAAAAGCCAGAAGATCTAAGAATGATTTGCAGCATATGCTAAAAGACCACAGATTTCTGCCCAGGGCATTATACCCAGCAGTTTTTTTCAATCACTGTAAATGGAGAAAATAAAGTATCCCATGCATGATAAAACCAAATTTAAATAATATCTACAAATTCAGACCTACAGAGTGCTCTAGAAGCAAAAATCAAAACAAAGGAGGCTAATTATATACATGAAAACAAAGGAAATAAATAATGTCACATCAGCAAAACCAAAAGAAAAGACACACATTGGAGGAGGCAGAGAGAGAGAGAAAGAGAGAGAGAAGAGAGAGAGAGAGAGAGAGAGAGAGAGAGAGAGAGAGGGAAAAGGAAGTGGGAAAGAAACCACCATCACAAACAGCAGCAGCAACAAAATAACAGGAATTACCAATCCATTATTCATTAATATCTCTCAAAATCAAGGACCTAAATTCACTAATAAAAAGACACTGATTAACCAAATGGAGAAAAAAAAAATAACAGAAAGCATCTTCCAATTACATTCAAGAAACACATCGCAACATCAGGAATACACATTACTTCAGGTTAAAGACTTAGAAAAAAATATATTCCAAGGACCTAAGAAGCAAGCTGATGTTATGATTTTAACTTCTAACAAAATAAATTTCAAACCAAAACTATTCAAAAGAGATGGTAAAGGACACTGCACATTCAGCAGCAGAAAAAAATTCACCAAGATGATCTTTCAATTCTTAACACAAGAACATCCCAGTGTGTAAAAGAAACAATAATATAGCTTAAATGACACATGTCTCTTCACACAATGATAGTGGAAGACTTCAGTATCTGACTCTCACCAATATACAGGTCATCCAGACAAAAACTAAACAGCAAAATTATGGACATAAATGATGTTATAAAACAAATGTATCCAATAGATATTTATGGAATATTCCACCCAAACACAACACAATAAAAACTATTCATAGCACCCCATGGAAATTTCTCTAAAATTAATAACATACTCAGACACAAGAAGAGCATTCCTCCATTGCTGGTAGGATAGCAAACTTATTCAACCACTCTGAAAATCAATCTGGAGATTCCTCAGGAAATTGGAAATAGTTCTACCTGAAGACCCAGCTATACCATTACTGGGCATATACCCAAAATATGTTCCAACATAGAACAAGGACACATGTTCCACTATGGTCATAGGAGCTCTATTTATAATAGTCAGAAACTGGAAACAATCCAGATATTCCCCAACAGAAGAATAGATATGAAAGAAATGTGGTACATTTACAGCTTTTAAGAATGAGGGCTTCATGAGTTTTGCAGGCAAATGTGTGGAACTAGAAAATATCATGCTGAGTGGGCATCCTGGCTCAGACCCAAAAGGACATGTATGGTATGTACTCACTAATAAGAGGACATTAACTTAAAAAGTACAGAATATCCAGGATTCAATCCTCAGAGCTCAAGTAGGTTAATAAGCCAAAGGACTAAGTAAGGACTCCCCACTTGGGAGGGAGAAGAAAGCAATCACTGGGCGGCAGAGGGAGGGAGTAAGCTGAGTGTTAGAGGGAATATAGAAGGGAAAGGGGGAACATGGTCAGGTATTGGGAGGACAGGACTGGAGCCCTGAGTGTCATCAAAAAGAATGGAAACAGGCAACCTCGGGAGGTAGGAGGTGGGGAACCGTCTAGAATATATCAGAAGGAAGTGAGAGTCTCTCAGGACTCAAAGGAAGAGACCTTGGATGAAATGCCCTATAGTGGAGAAGGGGAACATGTAGAATCCCCCTCCAGTAGAAAGGCAGGACATCAAATGGAGGGATAGAGTTACCATATCACAGTCAAAAATTCTGACCTAAAATTGTTCCTGTCTAAAAGAACTCCAGGGACAAAAATGGAGAAGAGACTGAGGGAAAGGAGTCCAGTGACAGGACCAAATTGGGATCCAGTTCAAGGGGAGGCTCCAATGCCTGACAATATAACTGATGCTGTGGTGTGCTTACAGACAGGAATCTAGCATGGCTGCCCTCAGGAGCCCAACAAGCAGCTGAAATAGTCAGATGCAGATACTTACACCAAAGCAATGGACAGTAGCTGGGGAACCCTGTGGCTGAATTAGGGGAAAGCTGGAAGAAGCTGAGGAGAAAGATGACCCCATGGGAAGACCTGTAATCTCAAGTAACCTTGACTTCTGAGATCTCTGACACTGAGCCACCAGCCAGGCAGCATATATCAGCTGATATGAGGCCCCTGATACATATACAGCAGAGTACTGCCTGGTCTGGTCTCAGTGAGAGAAGACTTATCTATCTCTCCAGGGATTTGAGGCCCAAGGGAGTGGGGAGGTCTAATTGGGAGAGGGAGGGGATGGGGTCATCCTCTTGGAGATAGGGGAGGAGGTATGGGAACAGTCATAGGGTGGACCATGAATGAGATAAAGACTGGAATGTAAAAGAAGGATTAAAGAATAATAAAGTAAAATAATTTTTTTTAAATGTCAGTAGATTAAAGAAAATTGAAACAAGTCTCCTGCATCCTACCAGACAACCATGGATTAAAGCTGGACATCAAAAACAAGAGAAACAAGAGAAAGCTAACAAATTTACAGAAACTGAAGAAATCTCTAAATGAAAATATGTCAAGAGAAAAATAAAGAAATTAAAGAATTTAGTGAAAATGAATAAAAATACATACTGAAGTTATGAGACAATAAAAAAGAGGTTCTAAAAAGAAAGTTCAAAGCACTAAGATCCTACATAATGGAACTGGAGAGATATTATATTAGGAACTTAACAGCATACCTGAAAACTCTAGAGCAAAATGAAATACACCCAAGAGGAGTAGATTGGAAGAAATGTTATCAATTGAGGACTGAAATCAATACACTAGAAACAAAGAAAAGAATAAAAAGATCAGTGAAATAAGGGGTTGGTTTGTTAAGAAAATCAACAAGATAAAAAATGTCTTACTGAAACTAAAAGACACAGAGAATTTCCAAATTAATAAAATCAGAAAGAAAACGGGGGACATAACAACAGACACTGAGGAAATCCAAACATCAGGTTATAATTTTAAAATGTATACTTTATAAAACTTGAAAATCTAAAGGAAATGGATAATTTTCTCAGTAGTTATCACTTAACAAAGTTAAATAAGTTCATATAAACAATTATTAGGGACCTTTAATCCCTAGAGAATAGGGATTAAATGAAAAAATCCCAGGGCCCAACAATTTTAGTGCAGAGATTTTTCTAGACTTCAAAGAAAATTTGATGCCAGTACTCATCAAATTATTCTATAAAGTATAAACTGAATGACCATTGCCTAATTCCTTTTATGAAGCTACGGTTACCCTGATTTCAAAACCACAAAAAGACTCAACAAAGAAAATTAAAAATCAATTTTTCTTGTGAATATAGATGCAAAAATATCTAATAAAATAGTTGTAAACCTAATCCTAGAACGCAAACAAAAAATCATCCTCTATGATCAAGCAGGCTTCATATCAGAGATGCAGGAACAATCAATATACAAAAATCATTAAATGTCAACTACCATATAAATAAACTGAAGGAAAAACAATCACCTCATCAGATACCAAAAAAGCCTTTGACAAAAATTAAACACCCCTTAATAATAAAAGTACTAGAGAGATTGGAGACACAAGGGACATACCTAAACATAATCGAGGCAATTTATATCAAAGCTGTAGCCCAATATCAAACTAAATAGAGAAACTCAAAGCAGTTTCACTAAAATCGGTAGCAGGACAAGGTTTTCTACTCTGTTGAATATCCATTGAATGGATATTCTACATAGTACTTAAAGTTTAGCTAATATTTGAGATATTAGACCTCTATTAGACATAGAGTTGGTCAATTTTTTTTCCCATTTCATAGGCTATGTCTTTGTTCAATTGACAGTATTCTTTACCTTACAGAGCTTTTTTAGGTTCATGAGGACTCATTTATTAAGTGTTGATCCTAGTGTTTGCACTAACAGTGTTCTATACAAAAAGTTGTCTCCTGTGCCAAAGCATTCAAAGCTGTTGTGCACTTTTTATTCTATCAGGTTAAGTATATCTCTTCTTATGTTGAGGTCTAATATCTCAAATATATACAGAACTCAAGAAACTAGATATTAAAAATAACAATACAATTAAAATGGATTAGAGTTCAAAACAGAAAATTCTCTAAAAAGAAATCCCAAGTGGTTGAGATATACTTTTTTAAAATTGGCAACATCCTTAGCCATCAAGAAAATTAAAAATCATTCAGTATTTCAAGATTCCATGTTATACCTGTTAGAACAGTTTAGAAGATCAATAATATGAGTGATAGATCATTTTGGTGAGGATATGGAATAAGAGGAATATTCCTCCATTGCTGGAGTGAGAAGAAACTTGTACAGCCACTGTGAGAATCATGGCAGTTCCTCAGATAATTGGGAGTTGATCTACCTGATGATCCAGCTATACCACTCTTAGGCATATACTCAAAGGATGCTTCACTACACCACAATGGCACTTGGTCAACTATGTCCAGTGAGGCTATATTCCTAGTATCTAGAAACAGCCTAGATGCCCCTCAACCAAAGAATAGATAAAGAAAATGTAGATTGTGGTGGAGTATTACTTGGCAGTTTTCTTTTTTAAAAATGTCATTATGAAATCTACAGGGCAAATTGATGGAACTAGAAAAAAAATCATCCTGACTTGGTAACTTGGACCCAAAAAGACAAATATAGTATTATTCATTTAAAAGTAGATATTAGCTGTTAAGTTATGGATAATCAAAATACTACCCATAGACATAGAACGATTAGGTAAAGAAGTGGGAAATGAGGAGGGAGAATAGATTGCTTGGGAAAGAAGAAATAGAATAGATTCTGTGGGTATACTGGGGTTGGGTAATGATACTGGGGGTAGATGAAGATGGGAGCAGGAAAGATCTGGTGGACCAGGAAGGGTGCAGGGAGAGAGTACAGGGAGAGAGAGCTGATATTCTGGGCAGTTATGTGGCAGTGTGGAAACCTGCCTAGTGCAGTAGAATCTTCTTGAAATTGTTGAGGAGGGCCCTAAAAAGACTCCTAGTAATGGGAAATATGGAGTCTCAACAACTATCTCTTAAAACCAGCCAAGACTTCCAGTGGAGCAACTGGGGTTTCATTCAATTAAGTTGTTGGCCAAGAACTTCCCATGAAAATCCCCAAATAACCCAGACTGATGCTAGGACAGAAGGTCATTTTCTGAAAACTGGCAGTGGATCCCCATTGCCAAGGACAACTTCCACAACAGCTCATTAAACATAGAGGTTGAGCTGGTGTGGGCTTGGAGCCTTCATCTCTACATTCAAGTCTCTTTGACCCAAGAAGGTACTTAACAGACTACAGAAAGAAAAAGTTTGACAACAACCCAGACACACACACACACACACACACACACACACACACAACTTGTCCTGACTGCAAGATGTACTGAGGCAATGGTGGAACAGAGCTTGTAGGGGGTGGCCAACCAAATGCCTTAAATTAGAACCATGTAGTAAGAAGGATCCCATGCTGGATACGGCCTGGATGAGGAGAATCTAAAGGCTGGATAGCTTAGAGACCTATGGTAAAATCAAACAAGATGGGCAAACAAACAAACCAACAAGTAAGATGATTCCTAATGATGGTTTTCTATACTCATAGATAAGACACTTGTTCAGTTGTGATTAGAGAGGCTTTTTTCTAGAAAATGGTGGAAGCTGGTGCAAAGAATCACAGCCAGATATAATGAAGAGAGAGAGTGTGTGTCTAAATTGGAGGCATTCATCAGGTCCTTCCTCTTGATATTGTGGAAGTCAGCAAAAGGAGCAAAGGAAGGCTGAAGGAGTCAGAGGTGATGGTGAATACCAGAAGAACATGGCCAATAGAATCAACTAGGCAAGACTCTTACAGACTCATAGAGACTGAATTGGCAAGAGCATGGTTTGCCTAGGTCTGCAATAGGCCCTCTGCTTATATAACTGCTAGCTTGGAGGTTTTATGAGACTCCTAACAATGGGAGCAGACATATCTCTGACCCATTGGCCTCCTCTTGTGACTCTTTTCCTCTTGCTTGGTTGCCTTGTCCCACCTCAACCTGAGATCTTTCATCTTGTCTTATTGTATCTTGTTTTGTCTTGTTTGTCTTCTCTTGGAGGCCTGTTTTTTTTTTTGGTTTTTTTTTTTTTTTTTTTTTTTTGGCTTTTTTTCTAAAGAGGAAACAGAGGGGGAGTGGACCTGAGGGATAGGGGAGGAGCTAGGAGGAGTGTGGGATGGGTAAACTAGGTTGTGATACCTTGTGTAAGAGAAGAACCTGTCCTCAACTTAAAAAATAAAAGAAAGGAACATTAAGATTAGATATATCTTTTAAAGTGAATTAAAATGAATATCAGACCTGAAGAATCTTGAGGTAGGTAGATGTGAGGGAACTTAATTGTGGTTAATTTGCAAATGTAATGTGAAGCTTGATTTGTTTTTCTAAGTCTCTGCATTTAGGTAAATTGAAGCTCAAGAAACATCTATGAGAAGGCTCAACACAACTCAAAGAACTAGGGCTTCTCCTGAGGATGAGCAGTAAGGTGGTTATGTAGATGGCATTGTTAGCACATATTCTTTGCTTTATTTCTGTGTTTATACTGTAAAAACCCCACTCCTTGAGTTCCTCAGAGATGCCACAGGCAATATTGGAGTTTACGTTTCCCAATTTATCAGTTGCCATTTTTTCAAACAAACTCTTTAAAATATGAAAAACAACAAAAATGGCCATCATTAATAGCAGGAAAAAAAATAAGCTTGATGAATCCCAGGTTTTTTAATACTGAGAATTGTGCACTTTCTGTCTTAGCAAATCTTTTTCAAATGTGAGAGACAGCAAGCAATGGAAATGTGTTCTTTGCTACCAGAATAAAAAAGGAAGGCTATGTAATCAGTTTTAGAGGTCATGAAACAACAGGCAATAACAACAGGTTTTCTACCTGTTAGGATTTTATGTCAGTATGCTGTACTTTTGTATAGTATTTTATATGAAAATGTTGAACAAATATAACAAAGTCCAGAACCTGGCATTGATAGACCACAGGCCATATTCTTGAACCGCATTGTCAAAACAATCTGGGAAAGGTTTGTGGCCACTATTACTGAAAGTTCAATTGTGTAGCTTAGGGATGGATTAAATAATCTTTAACCATGACAAACTGAAGCTTTTTCAAATAATAAAAAGCCTGGTTGATTAAAATTTAACATCTTTTTCTCAATACACTGAGTGTGTACCAAATACAGTTTAATAGAGCCAGCAAGCTACTTTGTACTCCATTTGCTTGCCCCAAGTTTAAGTGATCTGCAGAGCCCTCAAATCCTACCTTGATTGTATTGGTTTCAGGGAATGAAGAAACACTCTATTTCATTTCTGCTAAGTAGAGAATATGACTCCCTCCTCAGTATAGATCAAGCTGTAATTTCTAATACAGAAACTACTGCAGAGGAAGGAAGATGAATGTAAAGACAAACAAAGAAATTGTCTGAAGGGAGCTGACATGTAGCTGTATTGAAAACACTGGCCGATTGCCAGAAGGATTTTGGCAAGAAGATATTCAAGTTGCGAAGAGCTAACTTTAGAACGAGGAAAGGCAAAGTTAACTAGAATAAAAGGGGAACCCAAGAGTGAATAAAAAGGGGAAACGAATCAGCTGATTTCAGGAGAAAATACTGACAGTGCCTTTGTGTTAATGAGGAAACCACAAAAAGAGAAGAGTAAAATCTTTATTGTCCACATGCTTAGTAATTACTGAAAAAATGAAAATCCATTGTAACCAAATAATTACTGAAAAAAATCCATAAGTAAGCAACAAGACTACAATTTTCACAGAATTCTCTCTGATCTAACCAAGAAGAGAAAATAAGAATATTTTTTTCTCCCAAAATAAGAATATATTTATTTTTATCCTGGCCAAAGAGATCTGAAAAGCATGATCCACATTCTCCCATTGATCTATTCTTCAGAGTCCCATTGTGAGGTGAGAGTGAGGCACTAACTAGTACTCTTAACCAAATCACAATGCAGGACCACAGGACAGGAGATTAATATGGCTGCATGTACTGTTTAAGTATGCAATGACTTTACTTGAGTCATTTTTATTAGTTTAGTTACTGAATAAATAATATTTGGTGGGCAATTTGAAATTAATTTGAAACCCATTTGATAGGCATTCTCATTTAAAAATGCCAGAATAGCCTCACAATATAAGAGACAGAAGTTGAAGAGAATCTGCTTGATGGACAGGTGGAAAATATTGGGTTTTGCTACTATAATTTTCTAAAATTACATTCACGTCTTTGTTTATGCATGCTCCCATGTGCTTACAAACACATGGCCAAAGCAGACTTATTGAGATTTGGTGACAACTTGAAGGAGTCATTGCTCTCCTTTTGAACTCAGATGGTCTGGTCAGGCTTCTCAGAAGGTACTTTCACCTGCTGAGTCAATTTGTCAATCCACCATTTTGTAAAAACACAGTTATTTATATTATTAGGGAATGGTTCTTTAATAAACAATGTAAATGTAATATGTATAATACATTGAATAAATTTTAGGAGCATTACACATACAAATTAAAGTCTGAATGCTAAAATTATTAAGTTTACACAGAAAAGATTTAAATTTCATTAGACTAGAAATTCTTAAAATAACATTAATCTTATAAAGCAGTTTCCTCATTCATAATAACATCTAGCATTTCTCTAGTCTACACAGATCAAAATTCAGCTGAAGTCTACTATAAGAAATAGCATGACTAGACTTTACCATCATTACCATTATATCTTCTTTACTATATCAAGTTTCTGTAAGAAATTGATACCAGATTCACCAAATGTCTCAAGAGGATTATTAAAGAGATCAGTTTCTCTGCAACATCTTTTCTTATTACTGTGTGAACCATGATAGTTGCCTTGAAAATCGTTTTAAAATTTGGATTTATCTTTTTTTTTTTGTCTCAGCTCATGAATGCTCATTTATTTTCAGTAGCATATGCCATATTGAGAACCAAATTTTAAAATTAATTTTTAGAATAGTTGCCATATTTGTGTGGTTAAAACATCAAAAATTATAAAAACACATAGAACAAAGTCTCCTCCTCTGTCTTCTTTCATTCTCACAAGGGAACTGTATTATTTCTTTCAGAGTTTTGTTTTGATTTTTATTTTTTAAGTTTGCATGAATTTATTTTATTTCTTTTGTTCGAATTCATTTAAAATTTACTCTTTTTCCATAATTTACTTTTTATTCACTTTACAGTCAAATCACAATTAACCTACCTCCTCCCCTTCCAGTCTCACCCTTGTAAATCCCCCCCCCCCCATTATCCCTCGTTGGTACCACCCAACCCTAGGACATTTATTCCCAGCAGGACTAAGCTCATCCTCTCCTACTGAGGCCCAACCAGGCAGTTCAGGTAAGAAAAGAGGATCCAATAACAGGCATCAGAGTCAGAAGTACCATGGCCCCTACTCCAATTGTTTGGGGACACATCTGCTACAAATGTATAGGACACCTAGGTCCTGGATGCTCTTTGGTTGATGGTTAAGTCTCTGTGAACTCCCATGGGCTCAGGTTATTTGACACTGTAGGTTTTTTTGTGATGTCCTTGACCTGCCACCCAGATCACTCAATTCTTTCCCCAACTCTTCCACCTAAGCTCTGAGCTCCACCTAATATTTGTCTGTGGATCTCTGCATCTGTTTCCATCAGTTGCTTGATAAGACCTCTCAGAAGACAGTTATGCTAGTTTCCTCTCTGAAAGCAGAGGAGAATATCATTAGTAGCATCCGGGGTTGGCTCTCTCTCATGGGATGGGCCAGTCATTGGTTGATTGTTCCCTCAGTCTCCGCTCCATCTTTATCCCTGAACATCTTGTAGGCAGGACAAATTTTGGGTTGAAGGTTTTGTGGTTGGGCTGATGTCCACCTCCTTCCACTGGAAGTCCTGCCTGGATACAGGAAGTGGCCACTTCAGTGTCTATATCCCTTACTCATGGAATGTCAACTAGGGTCACCTCCATGACTGCCTGTAGCCTCCCCCATCCAAGGTCTACAGCTAGTCCCATAGATGACCCCCCACAAATTTCCATTCTCATTCCCAGCCCTCTACCACCCCTCCCCCACACCTGATCACCATTTCCATACCCCTCCTCACCTGTGTCCCACCCAGTTCTCTTTCTCCATCCACCTCTGATGACTATTTTGGTCCCCTGCTGAGTGATATTTACACACCCTCCTGTGGACCTTCCTAATTATTCAATTTCTTTTTGTCTGTGGATTGCAGCATGGTTATCCTGCACTTTATGACTAATGTCAACTTATAAGTGAATACATACAATATGTTTCTTTCTGGATCTGGATTACCTCATTTGAGATGATATTTTCAAGTTCCATCAATTTGCCTGCAAAATTCATGACATATTTGTTTTTAATAATTGAATAATATTCCATTGTGTAGATGTAACACATTTTCTCTATCCGTTCTTCAGTTGCAAGACATCTAGTTTTTTCCCAGTTTCTGGCTATTACAATTAAGACTGCTATAAACATAGTGGAGCAAGTGTCTCTGTGGTATAGCAGAGCATCTTTTGGATGTACACCCTGGAGTGGGTCTTGAGGTAGAACTATTCCCAATTTTCTGAGAAACCACAAAATTTATTGCCAGATAATTGTATAAGTTCACCCTTCCACCAGAAATGGAGAAATGTTTCCCTTGCTCTACATCCTCACCAGCATGTGCTGTCACTTGAGTTATTTATCTTAGTCATTCTGAAAGGTATAAGATGAAATCTCAGAGTCATTTTTAATTCTTATTTTTTTCAAGAGGGCAAGATTTATTTTTTCACTAAAATAAATTATAACAAATAAAACAAAACCATTGTATAAGAGTTGGACATGTCAAGCCAACTGAAAAATAAAACAGCCTCAAAAGAAGGCACAAGAAGCAAACAGAGACTCACTTGTTCACATCCAGGAGTCCTATAACACTATTAAACTAAAAGCTAAAGTATAAATATATTACCTAGATATAAAAGGTAAGGTATAGACTATTTAAATAACTAAATTATTTTGACTGAAAATAAATAAATTATCACGTGGAAAAATTTAATGAAAGAGAAAAACCTTAAACTACAAAGGCTCTCATATGTTTTTATATAAGCAATGAATGCTTCCATTTCAACCCTGATTTTCCAGGACAAGATACTCCTGTTTTGGGAAGCAATTATTCCAATGAGCCCCAAAATGACTGAGTTGAGCAGCAGTTGTCCAAGGTCTTGGTAAAATGTGGAGAGACAGAGAGATTGGTTACAGGTATCTCTAAACTACCTGGCCTGGGTGCTAACATATGAACACGAGTCTTCTGGAACAACAAGCTCTCTTAACCATAATATGTTGCTGCATTTAATTTAAATATTTCTGAGTTTTCCGTAGTGATTTTTATTACAGATTTCTTATTAAATCACTTATAGCTCTCAACTTCTTTTTCTAATGTGTTTATCTTAAACAAATTAAATAGGATAATTATCAGTGGGGTACAAAAATACATAACCATCTTTAGCTGAGCATTACCTTTTGGGAGATGACAGACAGATGGGCTAGATCTGGAATAAACTGACAGACACACTCCTAGGCAGCTCTATGAGGGTATCTCTAGAAAGGATTTACTGAGAAGGAAAGACACTCTTCAAGAATGGTTAGCAACTTCTAAAAGCATCTCAGATATAAAAAAAAACCCGAAGGGGAAAAAAATGCTTCTTTCTTGCCAGCCCTTGGTTTTTGCTAGTGAGAGCATCTACCCAAATTTTGCTGTTACTTCTATCTTTGCTGCCATCAGAAGCAGCACAGGCAGCTTCTTCAGCCTTCCAAAATGAACTGAAAAACATCAGCTCTCCAAGAAACACCCAAGTCTTAAAAATCAGATTGAGATTGCTGAAGCACGTACTCTCTTGAATTATCGATCAGCTACTAGGAACTCATAATTGGATAACTGAAATTCAGTGTCTCTCACTGAATCCTGGTACATCCAGAGGCAAATGGCAGAACTCACTCATCAAAGACAGGATGAGCACACATATCAGTCTTGCCATGCATGAAAGAGGCATAAAAATGTTTAAGATGATCTGACATGGGATGAGCAGGCCTTTACCATTTGGCTAATTAATCACAGTGTTTTCAGGAGTAAGACGGAAAGGAAGCTTACCAAGTTCGTAGTCAATTCCAAAGTAAATGTATGAAAAGGTACTTTGAGTCATAGAAACAAAGAATGACAAACCCTAAGCCAATTAAGCAAAATATAATTCCTTGAATCAAGGGAAGACCAGGTCCCCTTAAGGATGAATCTTGTGATAATACTGAAAAAAGTTTACTATTAATCTTTACCACAGCATTCAGCAAAAGGTTTTGTGATTTTTTTTAATGAGAAAACTATATACTGGAGAAAAAGAAAGTCTTGCCAGAGCCTACTAGATACTGTATCTGAATTAATATTCATCCCAAAATATCTCCAAAAGTACTATGGTCCCTCTGTAACAAGTGCGGGATTATAAAGACAGGTAATCAATTGAGTTTTAGCCAAGATTGACTCATAATATGTCCAGTGAGTCCTTGAACTCACCCTGTGCCTGTTTCCTCATTTCCACAAAATGTTCGTGAAATAGAAGATAAAACAACTGTGTCAATGGTTCACTAACTTGTAGAACGAGGACTATTATGATTAGGAAGATGAAATGGAAGCAGTTGAAACTGCCTTTACTAGGAAGAATATTGAACCAAAAAGAGGCAGGATGATGCTTCTCAAAACATGTCCTTTTCACTCTTTAATTTGGGCTGTGCAGAAGATGGATGGATCACTGAGAACTGTTATGATCATGACAGTTGAATGTTTCAAACTTAAGTAGTGGCTCTACCTTTAGCTGTTGTGCCAGATTTTGTTTTCTTATTTGAGCAAATAACACATCTCCTGTATATGCAACTATTGATCATAAAATGACAAATTTTCTTGCTATCTATCCATAAGGACCACCAGAAGCAATTTTCTTTCAGTTATCAAAGTCATCATTACAGTTTTACTATTCCACATCAAATAGTAATAATTCTCCAGCCTTGTGCCATAATGTAGCTTTGATTGCTCAACTTCTATGAGGTGCTAATGATAACTGCAGACAACTATCTCTTTTTGTGAAACAGTTCTTTGTCTAGTATTAAACTTTAGTGATGGCTTGATAATAGACGACAGACTTACAATATAAACTGAAATTGCCTATCTTGGCCAGGTATTATCTAACCCACCAGAACATATGGTTGCACATGCATGACAGGGATCTATCATCAATTGGAAGTGGTACATAAATGATCAGGCTCCAGTCTGTCCTGAAGGCAAAAGGAAATTACATTGAAAAGTTGTTAGTTATCTATGAATCCTACTACTGCTAGAATACCTTCTATACCTAAGCATAAACCAATGGTCTTATGGAGTTTATCCTACAATTCGTTGACTGAGGATAAGAAGACATGAAGACGTTTGAGAGGGAAATGAGTACTGCTTGCTTGCTTGCTTGCTTGCTTGCTTGCTTGCTTGCTTGCTTGCTTGCTTTCTACTGTTGAGGGCATCTATCATGTTGCTTTTCTGATATCTTAGCACTATCAGAACCCAAAATTGACTGAACACTACGTGTTTTTATGAACTCTTACAGGCTTTTGATGCCAACCAGGGACAAGTCATTCAGCCCTGTGAACTTAACTGATACCAAGTTCTTAGCCTTTCTTGCATACAGAAAGCCTGCACTGTTGGCATCACCATCCACTATCCAGTAAACCAAGTTATTAAATATCCTTTTGACATACATTTTTATTTTGTCAGTTATGTTTTTGTACCATGTCCTGACTAATAACAGAAGTAGCTTACATTTTATTCAATTACCTATGTTATTATTTTACATTAACTTTACATGTTAAATTAGTCCAGTGTAATAATTCCTCATAGGTATACAACATATACTAACAAAATACAACCTCTCTTTGGTGCCTGACATATATTATCCCTATCATTGACTTATCAGTATTGTACATTTGGGTACATGTTTTTGTATATTTGCAGTACTCTTTTTTCTGCATGCCTTATTTCATTCAAAATTACAGTATCAATTTTGTGTAATATTGCTAAAATGTATATGTAATTTAAAGAATATATTCAATTGAGTATATTTACCAAGCTTTCTTAACTAAATTGATTGTCATCTAGTTGATGAAGATACATACACTTCCACAACTCTCTGATGTCATACCAGCATGACAATGAATACTTTTTTATGTCCTTTTCCTCATTTATACAGAAATTAGTCAATATATTCCTTTGAGTTATTTAATGCTGTGATATTTGATGTTTGAAGAAATATAGTTTTTGAATGAGTGACTCATGAAATTTTCCTAACTTATAATGACTATAAATCTACTATCTGCCAATCTCTGTAAGAATTTTTTTCTCAAAATATAATTTCATATAAAAATTTTTAAATATACACCCAAATTTAGAAAATAGTAGTCTCCATATACCTTGGATAGCTTTTCTCCTATTGTTAAAAATATATGAATATATTTCTGTTAAAATTGATGAGCCATTACCCTTAGCAAATTTCCTTCTCCAGTTAATCTCTTTAATTATTTATAGCATTCTTTTTCTGTTCTAGAATTATCTGAAGGATAGCATACTTTCTCAGATCTCCAAAGGCTATTCTTAGGTTTGGCAATGTTTTAGGCCTTTCCCTATTTTTTGATGAGCATGACAGTTTGATGAGTTCTGGTCAGGTTATTTTGTTGAATGTTCCATGTTTGACATTTCCTTTTAGTATAGTGAGAACTATTTCTTTCCAAAGTTATTTAGCGTACATTTTTCTTCACATCTCTTTTATGAGATATTTTTGTAGAGTTACAGGTTCAGAATATATTTTGGTTACTCTCATTTTCTAATGCTCTCTTATCTCCTTCCCATTTTGTCAAATTCTCCTTATAAATCACTTTTCCTTACTCATCCTTTCTTCCTTGAAAGTCTCCCTTCCCCCATTCCTCTCTCTCTCTCACACTCTCTCTCATTTTCTCTTTCTCTCTCTCTCTCTTATATATATATCACTCTTCCTCTTTCCCTTTATTCTCTCTTTATGACTCTTTGAGTTTGACATGTCAGTTTAGAGATGTCAGTATGGCCATGCCTTTGAAACTATCATGTAGAGATTAGCGGGCTCATCAGTGAGTATACAACTTAAGACAATGGCTATGACTTCTTCAGAATGATTAATCAACAGAATATCAGTGAGGAGCAGGGCATCATGTGTCTCTCCTCAATTTTTGATTGACTATTTATAGGCTGTGTTAGTTACTTTTCCATTGTTGTTACAAAACACCATTAACAAAGCAACTTATAAATAAAATAATAGGATCTTACATTTTGAGAGGGTGAGTCCATGACTATTATGGCAGAAAGAGGGCAATAGGAAGGTAGGCATGGCTCTAGATAGTAGTGGAGACCGAACATCTGATCCATAAGCAAGAGGAAAAAGAAGAAAGACCTAACCCAGAAGGTATTATAAATGTAAAAGTCATTTTAATTTCCTCAGGTGAAGAGATGAAATGAAAGCCTTACATAAGCTTTATGAAGGCAAGTCTTGGTCTCATCCCAGAGCATTTCTATCTAACTATCCCTGGGTCTAGGCCTGGGAGGTTCCAGATTATGTAAACACAAATCTTCTGCAAGCCCAAACCTTGAAGGTTCTACAATGTTTTAGCCTCTGAGACTTACAGATGAATAAACTCAACTTTTCTAGCTCTTTCTGAACTCTGATTGGCTGGCTCAACTGAGCTGTTCTAGTTCAAACTCCACTCAAAGTTGACTGACTCAAATTGGCTTCTCTCACTTCTGACTGAATTTTTCTGCTTGCAAAGACTACCTCTGAACTCCAGAAATGAAACTTCTCTGAACTGAACTGAACTGAATTGGATTGTTTTCCCTCACGGTTCTTTATGTAGGCTCTCCTTCTGCTATCAGGAGAGTTGGTCATATCCTATTTCTGCCTCATTCTGTCAAGTCTTTCTTTGGTTTTTCACATTATTTGCTCCTCAATCATATGCCATTGTTTGAAATTTAAGGTGTGTACTAAAGATGCATCTGTATTCTAGCCAGAGGGGTAAAAGTTGAGTAGTGTATCTCCGTTCCAGCCAGATCATATCATAAGATGTGATTCCTTACCAGAGCAGCCATGTTGCTGGATTAAAATTCCTCTACAAAGCATGTGATTTTGAAACTTCAAAGCCAGTCCCCAATGTACTACAAAGCAATACATCTTAATTTTCCCCCAAATTCTACCAAATGCAGATCAAAGTATTTAAACATATGATCCTATGGGAGCCACTCTCATTCAAAGCAACACAAAGGCCTAGTTTTGTGCAGGCTCATTTTTGGCAGCCATGGCTGCTGTGAGATCATGATTGCAGTGGTATGTCAAAGCCTGATGATAGAATTTCACAGTCCTATTGTCTTTAGACTCTTACATTCTTTCCACATTCTCTTCAATGATATTCCTTGAGTCTTGGAAGTGGTGGTATGAATTTCCTTCCTATTTGGTGCTGATCACTCAACTATCAGTAATTCTCAGCACACTGGCCATGCATGATTTTCTATTTTTATGAACACTTATTGCAAATAAAAGCTTCTCCGATTAAGGCTGAGAGTAGCATTGGCTAAGGACATAAATATAAATATTTAGAAGGCAGATTGGCATCATTTCAATTTAGGTAATCATTATTACTAAGTCTCCACTATAGCTTAAATTGTTTAGTTAAATTGACATGGTGCCAAGATTCATCTTAAGTGACGTGTTTCATTATGAATTTATAGCAGGAAGCATAAATTCCCCTCAGTGAAAAAGGTACCAAACTAAAGTAGGATATAGTTGGTTACTACTATAACACTCATGCTACTATTGCAAGAATTGACATGTTATATTGGAACTACCTCCAAGATAATAGAAGGATGTTTATTATGATACATGATGTTAGAAAGGAGATGAAACAAGGTGTCCTAAAAGAAATGTGATGTTTCATCCATCACATTTAGAAAGTAAACTCAAAATTGCCAGCAAGTCTCAAAAATTGATCAGATTTACCATAGTTATCCCTCTTCCAGCTGTAAAGACTGCTGAGAAACAGTCTTATACAATCAGAGATGAAGAGAAGAGGTTCCGATCAGTCAATGTAACCTGAGGAAGCAAATAAGAGCTGAGCTGCCTGGAAGAAACAGGTACAAGATATGCTCCCTAGAAGTGGCTCAGACCACCTGAGCTGAATGCAAGAAGCAACTCCAACTTTAAAGCAACTTTAAAGTTCTGTGATGTCCTCTGGATTTCCAGCCTTCATAAACTGTTACCTACATAGAGATGAATGTCTGTTGATGTAGTTGTCCTTGAAATGAAAAGACCCTGAACCATTTTGGGGCTTTTGTGACCAACAATGCTTGAAGAGGATATCTCATATCCCTATATAATCTAGCTATGTTATTATTTGACCCTTTTAACTTTTTAGCCTTTATCCTCCTGGATTCTTGGTCTTCTGCTCTCCTGGATCTCCCCTCGCTCTTCCCACCTCTCCTCACATGGCCCAAATCAGAGTCAGGTGCACTATTGACTTCCCCAGATATCTCTTCCTTTGGTTGTACTTTCCTTAGTATAATAAGCCTTCTCCTCCACCAAACCTAGGAGCAGTTATGTCCATTTTTCTTTCCTTCTTTTCTTTTTTTGTGCATACTTGCTGAGTTTTAAGCTAATGTGAGACAAAGTCTCAAAGGGGGAAAAAAAACCTAAAATAAAATAAAACATGTCTTGAACTGCCCCGGATGCACTGAGGAAGAACACCCAAGGTTGTCCTCTGACTTCTGCATGAATATTATCACAGGCATCCACATGAGCAAGAACACATAAGCAAGCACACACACAATTACATAAAAAAAAATAAATAAAATGGCACACAATTGATTTCTATGCTTAGATTCTATAGTTGTTTTTAAAAATTCCTGTTATATATTTAGCACAATAACATTCAGGATAATTTCTTTCTTTTAAAAGATACAATTTTCATCTATTTGACCTCTCTATCTTAACCCTAGGTTAGCCACTAAACTTTTTTACTATCTTTATAGATCTGCCCTTTTCTAGAATGTCATATACTTGGAATCATAAAGTATGTAACCTTTTCAGATTGTCTTTTTACACTTGGCAGTATGCATTTCAGAATGCTCCATGTCTTTTTACTGCTTGATAGTTCATTTGTTTTAACACTGAACAATATTCCATTGTGTGGTTATAATGTTCCCTAGTCTACCAGTTTGAAGGGTATCTCTGTTGTTTCCAATTCAGCAAAATTATGAATAAAGTTACTATAAACACTCATATGAAGATTTTTGTGTGGGCACAGATTTTCAAAACATTTGGATAAATGCCCAAGAGTGTTGTATATGGTAAAACTATATTTAGCCTTGTGAAACACACAGCACTATCAAACTACCTCCCAACCATGGATTCTCATTAACATGAGAGCCACATTTCACTGTTCATCCTTGTCTGAACTTCCATTGCCAGCTGGGAGGGCTTCAGTTGTTCCAGTCTGGAAACAGTGGTACTACACTACTGTTTTCATGTGAACTTTGTTTGAATGTTGAACATAGTCATTTCATTTGAACAAACGACCCTGGCCCTCATTTACATATTCATCCAGTAATTGTTGAACTACCTAGATGGTTTGATTATTATTATTTATTATTATTATTATTATTATTATTATTATTATTAGTTTGCTTCTTGTTTCTTTTTTTAAGCTCCCTATCTGATGCACAAGGTAAGGGAGACTAATGATGAAGTTCATAGACATGAGGTTCATGTGCAAAATAAGACCAAGGCTTGAGGCAGAGAGCGGGGGGTTGGGAGGGGTGGACATCAGGGCTTAGATTAAAAAAAAAAAAAGCGGCCATCACAAATATTTCCTGTAAGTGCACAAGGCTTCTTATGTTTTTAAATTTACAAAGAACGAAGCTAAAGGGTAAAGTGATTAAAGTGTAATTCTGAAAACCACGAATTCTATTCTGCTATTTTTATCTAAATTAAGTCTTATTTAGGGACTGTCACATGAGTGCCAAAATTTATGTGGCATATGTAAACTTTGGTGCTGACATAATGTAAACATCATCTAATTCTAAAACTTTATTTCAAAATCAATTTACATAATATGTAAACAAATAGGCTTTCAATCAAAGTTTAATCAAGTTATTATTAAATATTAATATAAAACTGACATTGCCTTTAATTTATGTAACTACTGATCAAGCAAACCTTTAATTTAGTTATGGTTTCAAACCTCATTTGTCTTCTTTAAGTAATTGGGAAATTTTTTGTAGACAAAAATTTAAAAAGTCAATTTATGAAATATAATTTATTTTAACTTCAGCAAGTATATTTTGAACCAATTAAGCCTAAATCTATATAGATTCTTCTCAAAATTTATATTATCCTTTTTAATTACATATACTTTAAGACTATAATTTGGTTTTTAAAGTACTCTAGTCCCTTTAATATGAATATATGCAGTTTATGCTTTAGCTCTTATTAACATGTGAGGTAAGAGAACTGTATAAACCATTATCTGGAGTAGTTCTGCACTTTATGAAAGGACACAGTAATTATTAAAACAGTAACAATAAAATAAGCCAACTCCATCCTGAATAGGCAGTTAAATCTAACCTATTTCTGAAATTCCAAATTAAGCATTACCAGAAATATTAACCGATTACAAAATACTTAGCACTAACTGCCATACTCTCATCCTTCTGACATTTGAGTCTATATTAAAGAACTTATCTCCAAGCTACCAGTATTTACTCAGTTTAAAGTAACAAAAGAGAGGCATTATCTTAGGTTGTTTTCATAGTGCAGAAATGTGATTTTGATCTTAAATGCCTGTCAAAAGCTGTGTACTAAAGGCTCATTTGATAGCCTGTGGCACTATCTGGAAGTGGTTCAACAATCAGGAAGTAGGAGCTACTGGCAGGAAATGAGGTCACTAGGCTATGCCATTGAAGCGAATATTGGGACTGCCCTGCTTTCCTTTCCGAGACGCCTCGCAGAAGGCTTTTGGGTCAGATGCTCTGCTTTAACGCAAGTGCAAGCCAATGGAGAGCAGCAACAATGGACTGAAGTCACAGACAGAAATAAATTCTTGCCTCTTTTAAACTGATTATCTTAGGCACTTTGCCATACTAGCAAGAAAGAAAAAAATCCTGAATGGTAGAGAGTAAAGAGTAAACACTTTAAAACTGCATTGAAAACATCTATACGAATACCATGCTCCAGACTTAACAGTCTAACAAATTTTCTTAAAACTTGCTGTTAAAAATGTTGTTTCCGTTTCTCAATCTATTTAAAGAGTATCCGATCTTCCCCCACCTCATCATGCACCCAACCCCGCACCCTTTCTAACTCACTCATTGGGGGGAGGGGGGAGAAAGGATACAATAAGAAGAAGAGCACACATTTAAGGGCCGGTTCCATGTCCCAGAGCAGGTGGCCAACATAACCCAAACTCAATCCTACTTCTGACAAATAATGCTTTATCTGGGCTTCATTTTTCTATCTTACATATCTTTTGCTGAGTATCAGATAATATTAAGTACACTGAAAGAATCATAAACTGGGGAAATGTCCCATTTCAGGTATACCTGCTTCTGCTACGTGGATTACTTGTTAATTTCATGAAATTAAGTCAGAATTTTACACCTAACCTTTTCTTTGTTTTAGGGCCAATAAGTCAAAGCTCTTCTTTTAAGACAGACTTGTCTTCCAGAATATAAAAAGGTACAATATCTAAAAGTTTATTCCTGGACCTCTTCTGTATGGACATTATATTCACCTACTTTTATGTAAATGTACAATATCCTGGAGTTACATGTCCTAGTAGATGGCCACACACCTATGTGATTAGGAATAACTTTAATTAGACTCAGGGGGTTGCTAACAGCAACAGGAACAAAAGAAAAACAAAGAAATAAGGAAGCTGAGACGAAGGTGGGTTTGGGATAGTGGAGGGAGGTGGTGGCAGATAGATACGCTTGATATATATTGTATAAATGTACGAAACTTTCAAAGAAAGGAAAAATCTGTATGTGAAGCTATAAGGAGTCACTAATTACCACTCCTCAGAGGAGGAGGCTGCAGGCCATGCTTTTCAGGCACATGTGACCTTTGACATGGAACTACAACTTTTATGTAACATGGAGATTGTTAGTGAGGTGTTTTGATACATAGTGGCAGCTATGTAGCCTAGTGTCCTAACCATTGTTGATGACTGTTTAGATGCTTACCAGTGTAATTCTTCTTATCCTTGTGATGTGGGAATGAACAACAGTCATCTAGGTGCTTATCTGTCTCAAAGATTTGAGATGGCCTATCCCATAATTTTCAGGTTGTACTATCTTTATTATTTTTTTAATTTTTTTGGTTATTTTATTTACATTTCCCATTTTCCCCTCCACAAGCCCCTTCCCCTCCCCCATCCATCTACCCACTCCTGCCTCAATGCCCTAGCATTCCCCTACCCTGGGGCATTGAGCCTCCACAGGACCAAGTACCTCCCCTCCCAGTTGTGCCTACTAAGGCCATCCTCTGCTACATATGCAGATGGAGCTGTGGGTTACCTTATGTGTACTCTTTGGTTGGTGGTTTATTCCCTGGGAGCTCTGGGGGCTCTGGTTGGTTGATATTGTTGCCACTCCTGGGTATATACCCAAAAGATGCTCCAACATATAACAAGGACACATTCTCCACTATGTTCATAACAGCCTTATTTATAGTAACCAGAAGCTGGAAACAACCCAGATGTCCCTCAACAGAGGAATGAAAACAGAAAATGTGATACATTTACACAATGGAGTACTTACTCAGCTATTAAAACAATGACTTCATGAAATTCAGAATGGAACTTGAAAATATCATCCTAAGTAAGGTAACCCAGTCACAAAAGAACACACATGGTATATATGTTCTGATAGGTGGATACTAGTCAAAAAGAAGCTCAGGATACCTATGGTACAACTCACAGACCATATGAAATCCAAGAAGAAAGAATATTACACCAAAGTGTAGATGCTACAGTCCTACTCAGAAGGGGGAAGAAAATAATATATGTGTTTAATTAAATTTTAAAAAGATTTTACTTATTCACATTATATCCAATTCACTGCTCTCCTCCTGGTCACCCCCTCCCAGAATCCTTTCCTCACCCCCTTCCTTCTCTTCTGAACAGGTGGGGGCCCCTGGGAATCTCCTGTACCCTGGTACTTCAAGTCTTGAGGAGGTTAAGGCACTTCCTCGCCCACTGAGGCCGGACAAGGTAGCCCTACTAGTAGAACATATCCACTTATAGGCAACAGCTTTTGGTATAGCCACCCCCAACCCCTGATCCTGTTGTTCAGTATCTACATGAAGGTCAAGCTGTACATTTGGTGCATATGAGCAGGGAGGCCTAGGTCCAGCCCATGTATGTTCTTTTTTTGTTGGTTCAGACTGTGAGAGCCCAAAGGATCCAAATTAGTTGACTCTGTTGGTCTTCCTGTGGAGTTTCTATCCCTTCGGGAGCCACAATCCTTCCTCTTATTCTTTATATGAGTCCCCATGTTCACTGTTAGGCTGTGGGTGTCTGTATCTGTCTGAGTCAGCTTCTGTGTGGAGTCTCTCCAAGGACAACATACTCCTGTCTGTATTAATAGTGTTAGGGTTTGGTGCTTGCACATGGGATGGGTCTCAAGTTGGGTGGGTTATGGTTTGGCTGTTCTCTCAGTCTCTGATCCATGTCCAGTGCCTGAATTACTTATAGATAAGCTAAATTTTGGATTGGAAGTTTTGTGGGTGGGTTGGTGTCCCTATCTCTCCACTGAAATTCCTGTCTGGTTACAGGTAATGGCCTCTTCAGGTGTGTGATATTTTTTCTTTGAGTTTGTTTAAATAGTGGATTAAGTTAAGCTGATGGCACCTGTGGTTGAATTATTGGAAAGTTGGAAGAAGCTGAGGAGGAGCGCAACCCTGTAGGAGGACTAGCAGTCTCAATTTACTTGGATCCCTGAGATCTCTCAAACACTGGACCACCAAGCATGCAGCATACACCAGCTAATATAAGGTTCCTAACACATATACAACAAAGGACTGCAGGGTCTGGGCTCAGTCAGTGAAGATGCACCTAACCCTCAAGAGACTGGAGGCCCTAGGGAGGTTAGAGGTCAGGTGGGGTGGGATGTGGATCCTTGTGGAGACAGGGGAAGGAGGTATGGCTTATGGAAAAGTCAGAGGGTGTTCTAGGAAGGGAATAAAATTAGAGTGTAAAAATATAAATATAAATAAATAAATAAATAAGATAAAAGAAGATGTTTTCTGGAGATATAAATCTGAAAAAAGTTATACAGGATTATAAGAAGTAAAAGAAAAACAAGTAGTGCAACTGATCAGTCTGTAGATTTGTGTTCTGTTGGGACAAAATGTCTATAGACTGCTCTTGAGAATCTGCTTGTCTTCAGAAGAGTCTGATCCAGGTGACCTAATCCTCTCCATCTGCCATGGATGCTGACAGCCTGACACATGAATAGTGTTTAGTTCCTGCATTTATCACTATACAGAAAGTTCTTCTCCCAAGGTAGATCTCGGTACCTCTTCTCAGACTACCACACTACTAGTCTTCCTGAAATTTTGGTTATTGTTGCCAAGTCTGTAATTTCACCTGCCTCAGGGAGATTTGATTTATAAATCTCAAGAGGATCCCATTTTATTTTATTTATTTATTTTTTGTAGCAAGGGAGATATTAACCTTACCACGTGGTACAGGAATAACCTCAGTACATAGAGAGCGGAATACTTTGCCAATGAGTTCAGAGATTTTCCTGTGAACAACCCACACACAAGGCATACTCTCAGTCACACAACATCCTCTTTACAGTTCATTTCCAATTCAAGGCACTTGTAATTTTCTATCAGAGTTGGATATAGAGGAGAGGGATTCTGTGCGGCTTCCCAAAGGCACTCATAAAGTGAAAAAGTAAGGAGAAACAAAGTCAATGCTGTCTCCCTTTTGAATATCCAGCATACAGTAATGGGAAAGGGCATGGCAGCCACAACAAAATATTCTACCCCAAACCTGAAAAATGTCATACAGCAGTTTCTAGCCCACTGCAATTCTAAGATCTTGAAAAATGTCACAATTTCTGCCATCTCAATGGCAGAGAATTTTCCCAGGGTTACCTGAGAGTTGTTCTGTATAGTCTTTCAAGTCATTTTTTTTTTCTATAAAGGACAAAATATATTTACAGCTGGCCTTCCCAGCTTGTGTCCGATCTCATCATAGGATGCTAATAAATGTGGTCTCCTAGCTCCTTTTGAACTACTTTCTTTTAACCTAGACTATTAAACTTTCTTTTACAAATGTTGAATTTGCTGTCTATTAAATTTTAATCTATGGCTTTATTTTAAGACATATTCATCAAGCCATTCTCCTGAGGCCCACGCACATAAAGTCCCATTTGTCTAGCTAAATAAGAGCCATTCCCATAGAGTCTTAGAAAGTCTATTACGTAGCTGAAATGATCAATAAGATGAGCTGTTACATTCTTGTAAAAATCTCTGTTGCCTAGCTAAGAGGATCTCAGTAATGGACCCTTCATTTTTCTCTGTGAGGCTCAATAAAAAATCTTCAACTTCACTCATGAGCTGCCCCTCACTTTCAAACCCTGGCTGTTTTTCTGGCAGTATCCTACATTTGATTTTTGCTTCAAGGTATTAATTTACTTTAAAAGGTTTTTGTGGGCAAAAAGTTGTATGTTAGTAATAATTCACGTAATAACTCAGCAAATCATGATTGCAAAATGTTTCTTCTAGGTTGATGTACTATGGCCCTCAAGTAAAATGTAGACTGTTACCATGTCTGTCAATAAAGTGTTACTATATCACATCAGTGCTGTTATTCATTTATGTATTATGTATATCAACTCTTGTATTTCAAGTATAAAGGTGAATAGTTGCTAGAGATGACATACATTTGGTAAAATCTGAAATATTGATCGACTGGCTTATTACTCAAAACATTCCCAGACCTTTCTCTAGGTTCTCAACTTTCCTAATGCTGTTACTTCATGTTGTAGTGACCCCTAACTATAAAGTTATTTTCATTGCTACTTCAAAACTGTAAATTTTCTACTGTTGTGAATCATAAGGTCAATATCTGATATTTGGGATATCTGATATGTGATCCCTATGAAAGAGTCCTTCCATGGCCAAAGAGGTAGAGTTCTGTTCGATGAAGCACTCGATTCTTTGGTTCATTTCACACTATTGAGTATCATATGCACCTCAGAGAAACAGCTAGAATGTTCTTATTTCTGTCTAGATATCTCCTTAGTCAAACACACAAATTCAGTAATTTATACCTGCTGCATGATTATAATCAATGACATGCACTCTATATGTTTGTTACAATAGCATCCCACTTCCCGTATCAATTCTATTTCATCTATTACTGCAAAACAAAAAACAAAAAACAAACCTCTGCCTAAACTAATTTTTAGATGCCATTTGAAAAATCTTCAATGATTCTATAGGCTTACTTGTATCTGATGGCTTCTTTTACACATTTCAAATGGAGCTCCAGTCAGTGGGTGGGCCCAGTTGAACTTAGTTTTCTAAGTTGCATTTGTTGTTAAGTGTTTGAAAATGTATTACATCAAAATTTAGCAGCTTAGCAGCTTCTGTGGCACTATCAGTTAACCAGTAACACTTATAAAAATTTCAGCTTAACGCAAAACAAAAGTTATTCTCTCTGAGATTTCAGACGTCAGGAACTCAAGAGCAGCTTAACTGAATGAGCCTCAATCAGGATCTCTCCTGAGGTTGATTGAAAATGATGGCTGAATCTGATCATAAGAAGGTTGATAGACCTACTTAATGAATTTGTAAAGATGCTTCCAATCTCAGTAGAGAAGTTCCCATAGGTTCCTAGATAACTTCAAAACATGCCAACCAAATCTTGGAACTGATAGTCACCACATTGGTGACAGTCATCTTGGCTTACAAACAGCACTGATACAGATGTTCCCTGTCTAATGAGAACCACAGAGGTACAGTGAGTTCAGACTCTCATAAGTATATACATCTTCTACTTTCTTACAGAAGGCAATGTAGATCAAAATATGTTAATCTTTGTGATCACATGACTTACTAGGATCTCAACCTCAATACACAGTCCAGAACTCAGAGAAGGTGTATCATATTACATGTGAAAAGTTAATATTAACAATGGGTTTTCTCTTGACCTATTGGTGCTTTTGCACCACCACAAGTTGAAAATTTAAAGTCATTGTATACTAAAGGCTATTTGAAGAACGTGAATCAAGGGTTTTCCAAAGACTTAAAGGAAACAGCCCTTCAAGTATTTGCATCCTGAACATCACAATGAATACCACTTGGTGCTGCATGCAGGAAGAGTGACATGGTCCCAGCCTTTAGAGCTTTCTTTCTTGTGCTTTTCAGCATCTAGACTAAGTGGCAGAAACTGAATACAATGTTTCAAGTATCTGTAAAAGTGACTTATTTAACACAATTTTATAACTGTCTTTTAAAGTTGTAACCGATGCTCTTCATTTCAATCTGACCAATTATATATCTATGAGTCTTCACTCTATACTTAAAATTCTATTCAGTACAAAAGTTGGAGATCACATGCCTAGCTCGAACATTTGATCTAAAACACTTAGATATGTCAGTTTACCCACTGGGTTAAACAGCACATTATGGAATTTTTATTTATGAATAGTAGCTTACATTGCATTTAGATTTGCATTCCAGCTTTCTAGGCAGCCCTGTACCCTGTCTATTCCTAATCCTTCTGCACTGATATAAGTCTATATTAGTTTGTGTGTATTTAATTGAACATAAATGAATTCCCTTAATATTAGCTGTGATCATTTCTAGATACTGTGCTTCATGTCCTTCTGCCCATCAGGTCACAGCCCACAGACATCATTGTGACTCACATCCCACCTGCTATTATCCTGTTGCCTCAGATGCTGTGGCCTGCTTCATTCAGGCCTGAGGTTAGCTGCTCTCTTTCATGACCTGACTTTGAAGAAAGCACTGTACTATGCCTTGCTCACTTTAAAAACTGGAAACCTGATAATTTAGGCGTGCTGCTGGCAGTGACAATGGCCCTTTGAAGCACTAATGCTGTGTGGCAGGTCACTTGTCATCTTTGGAAGTTAACACTGAAAACCAACAGCCTGGTAGTGTGACATTCACTGGTAACATCCTAAGAAAGAGGGCTGAATTTTTGGATTCTGTTCAAAACACACTTCCTATGGATTTGTGAGTGCTAGACTGGACTTTCTATCTCATATAAAAAATTGGGTAAATATTTGCACTCTTTACTATGTGTTTCAGGTTTTAAAATCCTAACTGCTATTCTTCATCATCACTCCAAACCACCTCAGTGATAATCCTCATTGAATATTCAAGAACCTAATTGGATAGGAGCTAAGGTATAGTTCCACTATAGGATTTTCTATTAAAATATCCTATTTCAATGAACAAGACAGAGATATTCCAGATGCAAGTGATTTACAAACACCAGTGCCCAAATAAAGCAGCATTACCACAGCCACTTCAAAAATCTAACACTATACTTAATAGAAGATTAGTCAACTTCTCATGGAAATTATTCAAAGCATAGTGGATATCACCAACTTCATCTCAATTGTTTCTTGGTCAACTTTAAAAATAAAGTTGAAATATGTACTTATAAAATTATTGTTGACGTTATTGCATGGGTTACAATGTGTTCAAGTTATTATGGATGAATTTAAGTTAGCGCCTTCTATGAAATCCATAATATTAGAAAACCAGTACATTACATATGCATGAACATTAGATAGAATTATAGTGAGAAACCTGTACAAACCTCTCAATCATGACTGAAATGGAGCATGTCCTATTAAAACCCTCCATCACTTTTAGTGAGAATATTTCTTTCAATTCTCCACTATTCATATAAAGGAAAGATCACAAATTCTACATTATTGATGATTTTCTAATATGTTTACTAAAAATGCACAGATGGTTATACAATGTACAATCTCCATAGTCTTCACTTTGCATAAGGCACAAATTTTATATACCCTTACTTAGCCCTAATATTCATTTTTGAATATGCATTTAGTTGTCTTGCATTATTTATTTTTTCTGTTCTCCTGGCTCCTGATATAGTGATATGAAAACGTTCTTGTTTTAAATCTTACATTTTTATTTTCTTTTGTAGAATTTCATATACAAGTGCTGTATTGCTGCATCCTGCATGGCTTGGTCCTGGGAATCTGAGTAGGGTGATGAGGGAATGGAGAAAGTCAGGGGAGTCATTCTTACTCTAAATGAGCATCACCTATAGTAATAGCAACAGCTGTCCTGAAACTCAGAAACTCAGAAAGATTGTCTGAGTATTAAACACAGGCAAATAAGAAGATAGATTTATGATGTACCCCTGAACAGGAAAGCAGGTTTACCCAAGGAGGCCTCTGTATGGGGAACAGTCATTTTAGGTTGTAGTCATCCTTGAAGAGGAAACAGTGCCTCCCTTTCCTGTCTGTTAATGTAATCATTGGGCAAATCCTATCTCTGACTCATTCTGTAAAATCTTTCTCTGATTTGTCAGTTTGTTTATGCCTCAATTAGATGTCACTTTCAAGCATGATTGCTTCTTCTACGAACTAAACTTACCTACATTACTTGGGATTAAAGGTGTGTACTAAAGGCATGTCATATCAGCATTCTAGCCAGATCATACTGTAATCCAGACCATGTCTGGATTCCAACCAAATTACATAGACCTAGAGGTCTTTGGATGTTATCTCTTGCCAAAGCAGCGATGTTGCTAGATTAAAATTCCTTCATAAAGGAAGGCTTTGTGAGTTTCTGATTCTGATGTGGGAAAGGCTTTGCCATAACTGTGGGTCAGAAATTTGAGGTTTTTCATATGGCTGTGCCCATGTCATCAACTCACATTCACTTGGGGTTTCATCTGCTGCTCACATACTCACTCGGGACTTCCTCTCCTCCCTATACTATTATGTATTTACATAATTTCCACACTGTTCTCTCTTCCAACTTCTCCCATTACCCTCCCACTATTATTTCTCAAATTCATGACCTTCTTTAATCATTATTGTTACATCACACACACACACACACACACACACACACACACACACACACTTTTAGTGCTACTCATATATATCTGTTTTTAAGGATGACCCCTTGGGATTCTCAAGGGGCTCATCCATGGAGAAGACTCTTCCTCTCAACACCCACTGATTACCTATAGCTCTTCATGTAGGTGAGGGACATTGGCAAATTTCTCTTATCCAGGTTGGAATGTCAACAGGTGCTGTCAATGTTCAGATCTTGTTTATTCAATCGTATTATTGAGATTTCACTGGTGTAGCTTTCCTGTTATGTCTAGAAGAAACCATTTGACAGCACTTAATCTCCCCACATCATTATTCTGCCATGATCTCTGAGACTCAGATGTGGAGGTTGTATTCTAGATGTATCAGTTGAGGTTGGGCATCTTTACTCCATTGTTCCTTGCATTTTGAGTAGTTGTATATTTCTATAATGGTTTCTGACTGTTGCAAAAAGATGCTCTTTTGTGAGATACACTTATTCCTTTATCATTCATAAATATTCTTTATTTTGCATTTTGCCTATTACCACATTTGTGCAAATATTCCCCTAAATATCTTTTTATTCACACAGCCAAGAAAATGATATCACCTAATGGAATTTCTATGTAATACATATGTACTTTATAACTTTATTAATGCTAAAGTAATGGAAACAAGCTAGAGCTGTCTCTTCAATCCTAGTGTTAACACATCAAAAGGTTTTGGCTCATGGCTATAGTCTGTATCTGATCTGAACCTGTTCTCAAAGGGCTTGTGTGTCAAAATTTAATCTTCACTGTGAAATACTAAGATGATAGAAATATGGTCTGACTATGGCAAAGCCAGTTGAAATGACTAGAGTCAGATAGGTTATCTGAGTAAAGTCCCAGTGGCTGAATTCTTGTGCTGCTATAAGAAGTGAGATCAACATAAACAGCAGTGTAATGTCCTGAGCTGCTGGGGATCCATTCTCAAAATTAATGCCAGATCAAACTGCAGCAATCTATGGGCTAGTGCTTCAGCAACAAAAATGTGATAGATAGCTATGCTGTGCTTTCATCTTAGATGGAGTACTAGGTGAGAAGGCTCATCCCTTCAGAACCTTCTTTTCTCAGTGGATGCTGATGCTCACCACTGAAAACTCTGAAACCTGAGCACTCATTCTTTTACAATTGTAAGTGACACAAGTCACTTAGCATGAAATGGGGCTATCCTCAGAAAAAGAAGGAAATATCTTTATAAGACATTTTCAAAGTAATATCTCAATTCACACATCCACCAGATCAATTAAGAGCTGTACAGTGCCTGGGGGCTGTTCTTGACTCACAGTCTTCAAGCCTTGAGTCCAATATCCAGAAAGACCATTCAATAGTGGTTAAGGTTCTACCAAATCTTCTACTGTCAGATATTTGGATATTTTTTTTACACTGATGGGTATAGTATGCACTCTACTGTTATTGTTTTGTTTTTCTTTTTCTATGGTTGAAACATGGTCAGTAAAGAATACAAAGTAATGTGTTTTCTTCTGGAAGGTTTACAAGCAAGTAATTTTTCTTTGCTCTTATTTATCCTATCCAGTTTTCTCATTTCACATCTCCTTGTTCTACTTTTGTATCACATGTATTCCATTTCTCTCTCTCTCTCTCTCTCTCTCTCTCTCTCTCTCTCTCTCTCTCTCTCTCTCTGTCCCCCTCTCATGTATTACTATTTTAGCGGCCGGGCGTGGTGGCGCACGCCTTTAATCCCAGCACTCGGGAGGCAGAGGCAGGCGGATTTCTGAGTTCGAGGCGAGCCTGGTCTACAAAGTGAGTTCCAGGACAGCCAGGGCTACACAGAGAAACCCTGTCTCAAAAAACAAACAAAAAAAAAGTATTACTATTTTAAATGAAATATTTTACAAATTTTAGAAACCTTTGAGTACCTACTGTAAGGCTCCATTTTTATTTTTTCCTATAGCAATATACCATATGGCAAGACATGACTTTTTCTATTCCACTATTCATCTGGGACTTCTTACTGGAGACAACAAACATGTGTATGACTGACACATCAAGATAATTTTCTGCTTCAATTGACTCCTCAAATGCATTTTTTCCAATTTTTATTAGATATTTTCTTCATTTACATTTCAAGTGTTATCCAGAAAGTTCCCTATACCCTCCCCCATCCTCGCCCTGCTCCCCTACCCACCCACTCCCACATCTTGGCCCTGGCGTTCCCCTGTACTGGGGCATATAAAGTCTGCATGACCAAGGGGCCTCTCTTCTCAATGATGGCCAACTAGGCCATTCTCTTCTATATATGTAGCTAGAGACATGAGCTCAGGGGGTACTAGTTAGTTCATGTTATTCTTCCACCTATAGGGTTGAAAACCCCTTCCGCTCCTTGGGTACTTTCTCTAGCTCCTTCCTTGGGAGTCCTGTGTTCCATCTAATAGCTGACTGTGAGCATCCACTTCCGTGTTTGCCAGGCACTGGTATAGTCTCCCACGAGACAGCTATATCAGGGCCCTTTCAGCACTATCTTGCTGGCATATGCCATAGTGTCTATGTTTGGTGGATGATTATGGGATGGATCCCTGGCAGCCACAGTCACTGGTTGGTCCATCCTTTTGATTCAGCTTCACACATGATCTTTGTAACTCCTTCAAAGTTTGCTTTGTTCTTAATTCTAGGAAGGGCCGACATGTCCACATTTTGATCTTCCTTCTTCTTAGAATTAATTACATTTTAGAAAAGAATGGAAAAGGAGGGACTGAAAGGTAATTCTTAGTTTTAAAGTAAAATGTTTACTACTCCTTAAAATATTTTTCTTGCACTAATAACCTTACTGAAAAATGTTTTACATATTGTTATATGGCCTCCTGTTATTTCATAGAACTTGAGATCCTATGTATACTGATTTGTTTCTAATCTTTAAATATACTTTTATCATTTAAAGCAATTTAAGAAAATATGTCATACATCAAAATTTAGTATATTAGAGATAAAGAATATTTACTTCTTTTCCAAATTACATTTGTTATTGTTGTTCATACTAATGGTACTACTGTGTATGGTGTGTGTAATTCAGAGGACAGTTGAAGATCCTCCCCTTCCACCATGTGAATACTAGGAATTGTATTCAGGTCCTCAGGCTTGGCAGCTGGTGAATTTTCCAATTGAGTCATCTTACCAGCTTCAATACGCAGCATTTTAGTTTGTGAGTTAGCGTGTGTGTGTGTGTGTGTGTGTGTGTGTGTGTGTGTGTGTGTGCGCGCGCGCGCGCGTGTGTGTAAGGTAGAGATTCTGACTAATAAGTTCTTTTTTATATATAAATAAATAATGTATTATGGACAGAACAATGAAGTGGAAGAAAATATGTTCTTTAAAACCTCTATTATTACCCGCAATTTGAATACACACACACACAGACAGAGAGAGAGAGAGAGAGAGAGAGAGAGAGAGAGAGGCATACACACAGATACAGACAGATACATGCACAGAATGTAATTTTAAACAAACTTAATGGATAAGAGTTTTTAGATAGCCTGTCTCTGTATAACATAAATTTAAAATCTGGAAGCTAATGCTATTTTCTGCAATATCTACACTAAAATACTGATAGTATTCAAAAGCTTAATTTCTATTTTGCAAATTCATATGACATAATTATACCAATTACAGTTTATTTTATGAATTAAATTTTAATAGAAAACACTATACTAAGCATTTGTATTGAGCTCACGATTACTTTCCAGTCATGAACGCCTAAATAGCTTTCTTTGTGTCGGGGTGAATGCTAGGGAATTGTATCTGTTATGAAGTGGTGGGCATAAAATTGCAATTGCAATATCATGCCCATGTGTCCATTTAGCTACCCTTTGAATTAGACTTGGATATTTCTTCAACTTCATTTCCTCTATGAAAACTGCATAACTCACTTTCTACCTGTATTTAAAAAATATTCAAAGAAAAAAAAAAAAAGCCTGGCTTGGTGGCTCACACCTTTAATTCCAGCACTAGGGGGGTAGAGGCAGGTGGATTTCTGAGCTTGAGATCTACAGAGTAAGTTCCAGGACAGCCAGGGCTACACAGAGAAACCCTGTCTCAAAAAAAAAAAAAAAAAAAATTAAAAAGAAAGAGAGAAAGAAAGAGAGAGAGAGAGAGAGAGAGAGAGAGAGAGAGACATTACAATCAAGTGTTGAAATTTACTCAATTCAGAATGGGAAGAGAACTATGCAAAATTTGCAGATTTTTGTTTAACTCACATGAAGTTACCTTTGGGTAGCAAGAACTCCAACCCCCTTGTTACCAATCCAACACAGTATATTCTTTTGCCATTCGGTGCTAAAGTGCTGATGAATGTAGGTAACAAACTCTGCTGCTGAACGCAAGATACAGTGAGTGACTGGAAGAGCTGGTGGAACACTGGGAAAGTACCTGAGCTGGATAGGTAATATATAGGTATACGTATATGTAATGGAACAGCTGTTGTAGGGCTCAGGACAAGTCCTAACTTATGTGAATATGGCACTCTGATTTCCATAATACGTGATTCTTTTATTTTAAAAAAGACACTGAAAATGATATATTAATATATAAAATATTAATGTTAGTTTCCAAAATGGAAAGCCTATACTTTAAAGATAGTCTCTTTTTATCCTATAAACGTAACTAGTCAAGCCATTACCATTTCAATTGTCTCTCAAAATGGAATCTGCAATAGTGTTGGTGATTTATTTGCACATTTTGGATTCTGTGCTAATTGTTTCTAGGTTTGGTTATCTAAATTACTTTATTTTATTTTATATGAATAAAATCTCACAGACATAAAAGTGTCTGCATTAAAAAACATATATTTGCTATTAAATCTTTGTAAATATATATAAAAATTCATATTCATACATAATGTATAAGGACACAGTATATATATATATATATATATATATATATATATATATATATTACTGAAAATGGCACATGGAAATGTCTATTTCAGTATATCATATTATTTTTCAATTGAGTAATATCTATTTGTTTGAATTATTTGAGATAGACTCACTACATAGCCTTGAGTTGCCTGGCACTTGCTGTGTAGACTTGCCTGCCCTCAAATTTTCAGCAATCTCTTGCCTCTGCTTCTCAACTTGTAAGTCTAGAAGATTAGAGGCATGACCTGATACCACATCTTTTTTAGGTGTTATGAAAAATTGTAAATGAGCATTTTTTATAAAGCAACAGATTTAGGCTTAATTTATTTATTCAACTCTACTGAGAGGACTTACAGTAGGAATTTCCTTCCCTTCTTAGGTATATTTCATACTATTTTCAAACTATTCTCTAGGAAGTCAGAATTAAAAGAATTCTCAAAAACAGTTTAATAATTCCTTATGTTTTGGATTTATAAGATATAGAAAAGTGAAACAGTTGGGCATTGTCAGGGAAATAAATAAGAGGGTGGTGAATCCACAGAGATCATGGGCAAGAAGAAGGACTTAATATTTCTGAGATATCAGGGCTGACATACTGAGGAAGCATGTGGGAAAACATGTCATATATAGCAGGCTGGAATATAAATATATGGCTGCTACTCACAAGCATGTGTGAGTGAGTCTCCTTGGATGCCTAGTCATGTTCACGCTTAGTCTCATTAGAGGTTTGCAACTATTTTGCTATAAGTGAAGACATAGAAAAGTACCTCTAAGCTTTTTCACTGAAAAAGAAAACTTTTTTGGATGGACATCGTTTGTGAGCATTTGATGACTCTCTAAGATTCTGATGGTGGGGGCAGAACTGCAGTCCTGAAACTCAATAACAATTAAACTTGGAAATCTGTCACTCATCTCTACTTTGCTGAGAATTCAAAATTTTCTCTTTGACAGAAGAAGAGGGATTTAGTGGGCAGCTCCATGTACTATATATATATATATATATATGAAAAGTGTGATTCTCGCTGTCAAGAGAGCTGACAGGGTCCCGACAGGCTGCATCAGGGAGTCATAGTGCTTTCTATTGGATCAAGACACTGCTTCAGGCCACAAATGGATGGTAATGTTTCCTTTGCAGATTTGCTCCATATATCAACTTCCCTGTTTTATGTAAAAAAAAAAAAAAAAAAAAAAAAAAAAAAAAAAAAAAACAAGTTACCTTTCAAATCCCCTCAAGATGGTAGGTGGTCAAGAGTTCTAAAAGCATCATATTTGTATTTGTTAGATTTAATATAGGGCTTATTTTCTTTCTTAAAGATAACCAAAGAACTGGAATACATGTTCTAAGTGCCCATAAAGAAATTAAGGATGGAGTATGAGCAGAATGGAGAGTCCACCAATTCAATGGCAATTCCCCTCCCTTTCTTGTTTCCTGGGGTCCCCATGTGTCACAACGATGCTACTGTGGCTAGCCCCCACTATATGTTAAGCACCAATCCTCTAGGAGGTGCTCAAAACCCTTCACAATGACATCACTCGAAACTCACCAAGAATCAGCTCAGTTACAAACATGCTAGCACTATACTTTTGTTCCCTTTGAGAGTCTGGCTTTAAGGACCATTTGTCACTCATTCCTACCTGAGAAACTTCATCAATTGCTCTCTATCTCTTCCAGGTAGAATAACTTCTTTATGTCAGCTAACATAAAGATAACCATATCTTTGACATTGGAGCGGTCCTTGTCCTCTAAAAGTCTTGAGTGGAGTTTTATCTACAGGTTCTTGGCAATGTTTCAACCAAAATATAGAGGTAATTAGTGTTTTCTTAAAGCAGAATCTTCAGATTCTGAGTGTAAAGGCTGGGGTTAACTTCTTGTAGCAAAGTTCCTTAATTCTTGCATTACTAAATAGTTACAGTGAAGAAAATTTCTGTATTAACTCTTGATATCTTTGTAAAGCAAAAGTCAATTCACTCCAGGTAGTGCTAAGTTCAAAACATGTTAGGAAACTAGCTTACACAAAGGATAACCAAAATAGGGGATAATTATGTCAAGTGTGAGACAAAGAATTGTTACTAAATCATGTATTTTTTTGTACTACTCAGAGAAGGTAGTTTTCTACATTTTGTGTTTCTTACTGACAAAATTTACTTAAGTCATCAGAAGGGTGTGTGTGTGTGTGTGTGTGTGTGTGTGTGTGTGTGTTGTCTTAGCTTCCAAATAAATTCAATATAAATTTTTTTTTCAGACAACTCTTTCATTTAAAACACCAAGCAAGGACAGAAGGTTTGCTCAATTGCTCCACAAGTTGTACAGTATGTAGGAGGCCTTGAGTTTGGCTTGAAAAGACTAGCCTTGTTTGCTTACAAGGTGGTAGGTGGTCATTTTCAGTTGCATATGAAATTTGAGACAGGCCTGGGCTACATGAGACCAAATCAAACAAACAAACAAACAAACAGAATCAAGAAGATAAAATATAAGCAAAACTTGAATGTTCACATGATCTGGCATCAGGTGATCACTGTTTATTTTGTCTCACTACTGTATGAGAAACTGATGGCACAGAGGAGACAAGCACGGTAGAAAGGTGAGGACACTTCCAGTGGACATTCCTTGACACTATAGGCTTCTACATCAGGCAAAGTAGGAGAGTTTCTAGGATATGTAAGATTCTAAGAGTGTGGAGAAATATATCATACTCCTGGTACATGAGGACATAGACATTTTTGAAGGTTTTCAAAGAATTGATATATACAATTAATTCAAGATAAATGTTAATTTATCTTTTTTTGTCTTCTCTTTATGTTCCTTTGCTATTTCTTATATGTTCTAGTATCATTTTAAAAAAAACCCTAAATGTTTATTTATTTGAGATAGGGCCTCACTATGGAGCTGTGGCTCTCATGAAACTCACTAAGTAGTGTGCCCTGTCCTAGAACTCATAGAGATTCACTTGCCTCCACTTCCCGCATGCCCCACTGTGCTTGACATAGTAAATTCTAATTTAGAAAGTGTTTATACTACATCAGGTCCTAGAGATGTTACAGGCATTATAGTCTGGCATCTTCTACATCATGAAGTAAGAACAGTTAATACTGTAGTAGAATAACTGGGTTTCACATGGAGCTGGAGCTGATACAGTATACAAAACTTAACCCCAAATGAGTTAATTATCTAACATAAGAACCAAATCATTCAAAAGTGTAAGAAAAATGCATATGAGTAAATTAATGGTTTAACAAAGGTGAGACTCTGGATGTAAACTGTAATTCATTAAGTGACTCAATTCTAGAATATATAAAGAACACCTATAACTCATAACAAAATTATGAAAGTCAATTTAAAAAATGGCAAAGATTTCAATCAAATTGTTTCAAAGAAAATATATAAATTGCTGGTATGCACATTAAAAGTCTTTGCATATCAGGCTGTGAGTGTAAGTGTTCTGGTGCTAAGCAGGAAGACTGAATGAAACAGAGACACTGTAGAATGAGTTTATGCTTTCTCTAGCAGCAGGGTGATCTGCCTCTCAGGGACTGAAGTGCAGCTTCCTAAATGCACTTTTTATTGTTACACAAAAGGCACTGAAAGTCAATTTTCAAATATCAAAACCTCTTATCTTATCTAGGGATTGTCTTGAAGGAACCATCACTTAAGCAATTCTTAGGCATTGAAGACTTCCTGGTTTGCCAGATATATCTTGCTCCTAAGTTATGCAAAGGCTCTAAGAATCCTTCTAAGGAACAATCCCATAAGATCTCAGATAACAATCACTGAGAAAATGCTACATCAAAGCCAACGTTCCCTCACTCTGGCCTTTATTCCCAGTATAATGTTTCTGTGAAATTCTGCTATTTGTGAAGGCAACTTCTGTTATCTGTTACACTGATGGTAGAGTTGATTTGGATGGGCTGACTGGTCAGTCAGGTGTCTTCTTCCTCACTCACTGTTCTAGCTGCACCCTTCCCAAAATTTTCCACTTGGTTGAAGAGGTCTACCTTCCCAAGCAAAGAAGCACCTGCTTTCAGTAACGGTTCATGAATAAGTAGCTGTAGGTCTCAAAATACTTGATTTCTTTGATGACCAAGGAAAATCAAGTCAAAACCACAATGGCATGTCAGTTCCCTGCCCCCTACTACAATAGCTTTTAAAAGAAATAGAACAAAATAATTGAGTGAATGTGACAGTGTAGAACACTGTACATTTTTAACTCTAATTCTGGAATGCAGAACAGTGTAGTATATATGAGACATCTGATAGTTCTTCTAAAGTTAAAAAACAAGGCTGTCTCATTATATAACAATTCCATTCCTTAACATATATTCAAAAGGAATTTAAAACAGAGACTCAAAAAATGCTTATATTGTTTGGTTTCCTGTAACATCAATAATGCCCCAAAGTAGAGTCAATCCCCATATATAAAGAGATAAGCAAAATGTCATAATACATGCAATGAAATATTATTCAACTGTAAAGAAAGATAAAGTTATCATGCATGATAAACCCTGGATGGACCTTTCAAACATTATCCTAAGAGAAGTAGACAAGGTACAAGATTGTGGATATTGTAAAGCTTACTTATAAGAACTATTTAAAAGAAGCAAATTCATTTTGACAAGAAGAATACGTTACCTAGGGACTAGTGGAAGAGGAATAAATGTCATTGGTTAATGGATGTGATCTTTTCTTTAAAGTTTTAATGTTCTAGAAATAGAAAGTACAGACATATGTACATGATGTGTACATGATCGTCTTGACATTGAACTGTGTATTTACAACAGCTAAAACATCAAATTTCATACTACATGTATGGTCTCAATTTCTTTTCTATTACTGTGACAAAAGAAACTCGAGCAAGAAAAGAATTAGTAGGCTCAAAGTTACAGTACATCATGACTGAGAAGTTTGAAGGAGCAAGTCACACTACTATAGAGTCAGGAGTAGAGGGTGGATGCTGGGGATGGCTCCAGCATTAAAGCACTTTCCAGTCATTCAGAGGACTTGGATTCAGTTCCTGGCACTCATGCAACTGCTTGGAAGTCTGGTTTCAGAAAATCTGACCCTATCTTCTAGTCTACAAAGGCACACCGTGCACATACATGCGCACACGCGCACACACACACAGACACACACAAATAAAAAAAGAAAGAGAGCATAGATCAAGAATGCAAACACGCTAGTGTTAAGCTCACTTTCTCCATTTTATAAAGTATAGCAAGCATCTCTTGCCCAGAGAATAGTCCTGCCTAAAATTGCAACAGTACATCCAAATTCAACCATTGGAAATCAAGAGAGTCTCCACAGGCATACTCAAAGGATGCTCATTTCCTAGGAGGTCCTGAATTCTTTCAAGTGAGCAATTAACCACAAACATATATCTTGTTGATTGCAACAAAAGTATACATTACATATATTACATAATTACATATGCAATTAATTGAAAAAAGTATCAAACAACCTAAATATTCCATATTCTCCTGCATCTATCCATAAGTTTGCAGGACTTTTCTGTTGAGTGATAAAATACCATGACCTGAAATAAGTTAAGGAAGATTGAGTTTGGTCAGAGAGAAAATCCACACTGGTGGGGAAGGCATAGGAACTAGTGGCCAGAGAATGAAGCTAAGAGATCCCATCTTCAGTCTCATGCAGAAAGCAGAGAGTGATCTAGGAGTGAGATGAGACTATAAATTTTCAATGTCACTCCCAGTGACTTACTTCCTCCAGTAAGATTCTGCTTTCTGAAATGTCCATAACCTTCCCTCATAGTACCATTAATTGGTGTGATGGTTTGTATATTCTTGTACCAGGGAGTGGCACTATTTGTAGGTGTGGCCTTGTTGGTGTGGGTGTGGGCTTAATACTTTCACCCTAGGTGCCTGGAAGTCAGTCTTCCACTAGCAGCCTTTGGATGAAGAAGTAGAACTCTCAGCTCCTCCTGCACCATGCCTGCCTGGATGCTGCCATGCTCCCACCTTGATGGTAATGGACTGAACCTCTGAATCTTTAAGACAGCCCCAATTAAATGTTGTCCTTATAAGAGTTGCCTTGGTCCTGGTGTCTCTTCACAGCAATGAAAACCCTAACTAAGACAGAAATTGGTACCAGGGACTGGGGTATTGCTGTGATAGGCCTGATCATGCTTTTATTTGAAAGAATGTGGATTTTGGGACTCTGGATTTGGAACGCAATAGACTGCTTTAAAGGGAGCTTTATGGGTCATCCTAATAGGAATATGGAAAACTTTGTTGCTGGGACTAATTTGAACTGTGTTAACCTGGCCCAAGAGATTTCAAAGGAGAAGAATTTCGGAATGTGGCATAAAGACTGTTTTTTATGGTATTTTGGTGAAGAATTTGGCTACTTTTTGTCCTTGTCTGAAAAGTCTGCCTGAGGCTAAGGTGAAGAGACTTGGATTAATTGTATTAATTGCATTGACAAAGGAAGTTTCAAAAAAGCCCAGCAGAGAATTGTTCTCTGGTTAAGTCTCACAAAGAGAAGTTTGAACAAGCATAGCAAGCTAAGAAAGGAAAAATATAAAATATATGGTTTTAGTATTAAAGGCATACCAGGAAGTGAAATGGAGCAAAATCCTGTGTTCTAGGAGATAACAGATTAAGGGAGTGGGACCTTGGGGCAAGATCCTACCCAGCTAAATTTAGATCCAGGCATGGTGGTACACACCTTTAATCCCATGAGACAGGCATGCAGATCTCTGCGTTCAAGGTCAATCTACAGAGCAAGAACCAGGATATCCAAACTTAGGCAGTTAAGGATTTGGAAAACATAAAGCCAGTGATAATGTAATAGTAAAAGGGGGTCATATTCTAGTTCCTGTAAGCAGCAGAACTCAACAGTTTCAGCCATGTGGTTCTGGCTCTAGAGTTAAGAATGGAAGGAACTACTGGGACAATTGATGCTGGTTAGCTGGAGCTAAGAAATTAGCAATGATTAAGAAGAGACCAGTATCACTGAGTTGAAATCTGGGAATTGTTTTCTGGGAGCACAAAGAAGCTGTGTTCCAGAGATAGCCAAGGTTGTTCCTCATTCTGCAGCTGGACTTATTGTGTAAAAATCACCCAGGTGGTACTTGTTTTGAAGGCATGAAGTTGTCATGAAGAACAGCTGAGTCTTGGCACTGTGAGAGGTCATGGAAGGTCATTGGAGAAGGTATAGATAGCCTCAGCTGTAGTTGATGGCCCAGGACTGAAGGGGTCATGCAAAGGATTTGAGGCTTGGCACCATGAAGAGAGCCTATGAGAGGCTATGGTGCAGCCTAGTTGGAGTGGAACACCCCAGTGTATTGGAGATATCAGTACCATGGGATGGTCACCAAGAACAGCAGCCGTATTGGAGTGGATCAACCTGAGCTTAGAGTGCTACAGAGGGCAGAGCTGGAGAAGTGATGCCAGCCCTTAGGAGGAGCCCAAAAGATCAAGTGGAATCCCAGACACTGAAATAAGAAGCTGTAACATTGAAATTGCCTTGGAGACCCAAAGATGTTAAAGATGCCAGAGCCATGGGATACATGCTAAGGAAAGCTGCTAACAGGGAGTGGAACTGAAAGACCCTGAGAAAAATGTAACAGGTCATAAAGACCCTGAAACTGGGAAAAGAGATTTCACTATTAGCAGAAAGCCTTTACTTAGCTGAACATAATAGCCTGAACATTTCTTGAATCTGTGTGCTTGCCCCTACTGTTCTTTGAATGCATGTATTTGCCAACTGATATAGCTCACTGCCAAGTGTTTGAGGTTTGGTTGATGAATTGAGATACAGCTCACTGCCAAGTGTTTGTGGTAGATTTCACTTTACACCTGTGCACCCGAGCATGAAAATCTTCCGTGTACCCATTTCTTCTATAGAAAGAATGGATATTGTCAGATCAGAATAATCCCCTACTCCCTCCTCCTCCTTCTCTCCCCCTTGAGAGAACATAAAAACGGGGTCCTCTTTTCCCTCAGGGTCGACTCCTCTATCCACTTCTGGGATATGAGTCATCCCCAGAGCTCTGACTTTCCCCCCGAATAAAGCCTCATGTGATTTGCATCAAGCCTGGTCTTCTGTGAGTTCTTGGGGGATTCGCCAATATCCCTTGACTTGAGTGGAGGTCTCCCTATGGGGGTCCTTTCAGAACCAGCCCAGGAGAAAGCAGTTTGTTGCATTTAACAAAGATGAAAAAGGAGTAGAGATCTGAAGACTGCTTTGACATCAACCATGGAGATGCAGAGTTTGGAGTTTGCCCAGCTGGTTTTCTGTCTTTCTTTGGGGATTACAGTAAAGTGATTAGATGAATCTCAGAAGAGGTCTTGAACTTTGGACTTTTAATATTGTTGAGACTACTATAGACAAAGAGGATTTTAAAGGTTGGACTAAATGCATTTTGCATTATGCTATGTTTAAGTATGGACCCCATAGACTCATGTGTTTGAACAAGTCTATGGGGGCCAGGGAGTGGAATGTGATGGTTTGTATATTCTTGTACCAGGGAATGGCACCATTTGGAGGAGTGGCCTTTTTGGAATAGGTGTGTCACTGTGGGTGTGGGCTTAATACTCTCACCTCAGGTGCCTGAAAGTCAGTCTTTCACTAGCAGCATTTGGATGAAGATATAGAACTCTCAGCTCCTCTTGTACCATGCCTGCCTGGATGCTGCCATGCTCCCACCTTGATGGTAATGGACTGAACCTCTGAATCTGTAAGCCAGCCCCAATTAAATGTTGCCCTTATAAGAGTTGCCTTGGTCATGGTGTCTCTTCACAGCAATGGAAACCCTAACTAAGACAACTGGGGACAAAAGGTTCAACACCTGAGCCTATGTGGCAGAGGGGGTAATGTCACAATCAGACCACCACACTTTTTTTCATACTTATACTTCTGAAATATAATATTAAGATACTGCTTATTTTTATAAAAATTAATCCCAATATTTCAGGAGCTTAACACAATAAAAACTCCAAAACTCCCCTGCCCACTTCATTTCACACTGCTAAGGTTTAGTGACATTATTTCTGGCTGCAGGTAACTTTCTTCATTATGTAAATTTAGATACTTATTGACTTACTACTTAGCACTTCTAATAATGGTAAGTAGTTATTGAAAGAAGAAAATAAATATATATTAAAGGCACATTAACTTCTTTTTACAAAGATTGTGTGTGTGTGTGTGTGTGTGTGTACCACATATGCAAATGTGTGCAGAGATCAGAAGATGTTAGAGTCCTATAAACAGTGGCAGGAGTTGATTATGAGACACCGGATGTGAGTGCTGGGTACTGAGCTCATGTCCTCTGGAAGACTCATCCACTGAACCATCTCTCAAACACCCAATTTCTTGAAAACATTGAACCTAAGCTTGATTACCATAGAAAATTGAATTTTTATTCATTTAGTGAGAAAGAGTCATATAGTTGTCCATCAATATCAGAGAGACCATGTAGCCATCTCTCAGCAATAACACTTCTGTGTATTCTCTACAGTGAAAAGTCTATGATAGTCATGATTCCTGCTTTGAATAGTGAGTATATGAATCCTGTAGCAAGAGAAGCAAAAAGTAAATAGAAATCAACATAGAGACAGAGATACCAAAGAAATAGAAAAGTATGATTAAGTGGGGCATCCCAATATCCAGCATAGATGTCTGGAGCCTGGTTGAGAAAGCAAACAAAGATAATATCATCAAACTGGGGACTTAGAAGAGAGATGCTAGAGATATGAGGTAGGGGTGGGTAGGTGGGTAGGGGAGCACCTCTTATAGGTAAAGGGAGGCGTTAGGGGGGTTTGTGGAGGGGAGACCAGGAAGGAGGATAAATTTTGAAGTATAAACAATTAAATGATTAATACACTTTTAAAAATCCAGTGAAGATTATCTTGGAAGTTGAAGCAGTCAGGTGGAGTTCCAGATTGATCTTTGTCTCCACCCAGTAAGCCTCTCATGGGTGAACTTCCAGGCTTTTCTTCCCACTGCAGTCATTTTGTATCATGGAAGAAAGAGTACTCACCAACATCTGTTGGAAATAGTTTGTCTTCTAGCAGTTCTTTAGGATACAGTATTTTTACTTCTGTCCTCTTCTCTCCCTGTCCCATCCCTGGACAATGGTTCTTGGAGGACACTTTAAGGCAAACATGTTTAGATCTCAAATTGAGGAACAATCTTCCCTTCCAATAACCAAGTTATCGGGGATCTAAAGTAACATACAATTTGCCAGTACAATGTGATTCACAATGTGGAAAGAGAACATAATTCTGGTAAGTTACGTTTCACCTGTAGTTCAGATAGAAATTATTGTTAACATTTCATATGTGAGAAAGGTGAGACACAGGGCTGGTTGGGTATTTTAACAGAAAAAGGTGCTCGTCATTGGAAGCCTCATGACTTGAAATCTATCTGTGGGGCTTCTGTAAAAGTAGGAGACACAGAATTCTTCTTAGAAGGGGGAACAAAATACCCATGGAAGGAGTTACAGAGACAAAGTTCAGAGCAGAGCCTGAAGGAGCGACCATCCAGAGACTGCCCCACTTGGGGATCCATCCCATAAACAACCACCAAACCCAGTCACTAGGCAGATGTCAACAAGACCCTGCTGACAGGAGCCTGATACAGCTGTCTCCTGAGGGCCTCTACCAGTGTCTGGCAAATACAGAAGTGGATGCTCACAATCATCCATTGGACAGAGCACAAGGTACACAATGAAGAAGTTAGAGAAATACCCAAGGAGCTGAAGGGGTCTGAAGCCCCATAGAAGTAACATCAATATGAACTAACTAGTACCCCCATAGCTCCTTGGAACTAAACCACCAATCAAAGAAAACAAATGGTGAAACTTGTGGTTCCAGTAGAAAATGTAGCAGAGGATGACCTGGTTTGTCATCAATGGGAGGAGAGGCCCTATGTCCTGAGAAGGTTCTATGCCCCAGTATAGGGGAAAGCCAGGACTGGGAATGGGAGTGGGTGGTTTGGGGAGCAGGAGAAGGGGGAGGAGATAGGGGTTTTCAGAGGGGAAACTAGGAAAGGAGATAACATTTGAAATGTAAATATAGAAAATATCTAATAAAAAAAAAAGTAGGCAAGAACGCCATAAAGTTGTGCTCTATCTTCAACTCATGAGTCATGACACACAGGTAGACACATACACACATACACACCACATATATCTATACTTGATGATTTACTCTAATCATAAATACACATATTAGGTAGTTATGTTCTAGCTCACAAGGATAATAGGGGGATAAAAAATAACCAAAGCCAGGTAATCTATGAAAAATTTTATAAAAGTACTATTGGCATATTTTACTGTTTATAATCTTCATTTTAAAATAATCCATCAATTAATTTTGAGGACATCTCATTATTCATGCCAGGATGGCCTAAAACTTGCAAGCAGCCCAGCCTACATTTAGCTGGCAATCCTGTCTACACTCTGCCATCACCAAAGTAATAGCTTCTCACTTCTAAACTCTCCAGTCCCCTTATTCTCCATCATCAGCTATTATAGAATGAGTATGGAGAGTAATTGTTCCTTAAGTAACTTCAGCAGGTTATATCACTAAATGAAGAGCAGGATTTGCCCTTTGTCTTACAGCAGCATATTTACTGGATCTGTTCAGTCAATTCTGTTGTGGCAAAAGAGAATAATGTTTATTCATGTCAAAGTCACCAAGTCACAGACAGACAAACACACACACACACATGCAAAATGTAGGTACTTTTGCTAAACTAAAAGTTTTGTTTAACTTTTGTTTCAGTATTAAGGACAGTTTCTCTTGAGTTAAATACTTGTATCACAACATAATCCTGTTAAGGAAAAATAGACAAGAAGATTCTCCAAAGACATTTTGGTTTTATTAGAATAAAACTTCAGCTGCTTGCTATGTTAAGACATAATTCATTAGCACTGAGTACATTCCCAGCATTGTGTACTTATCACCACTTGCTAGGTCAAAGACATTTTCTTAATCTATAAAGGCAAAAGGGAAAGGACCCAGAAGCATCCACTCCCCCATCGACACCTATGCAGCCTTGGTTAAGCACAATCTTCTTTCTGCTCTTATTACTGTATCTATCCTTCATGTTTCACACAAATGACCTATTTAGACCTGACATTCTATTTGGCAAAATATTTTTTTAGATTGATGCAAGTTAAAGCGATTCCAAGTACGTCATTGCTTTCTATGGTTGAGTACTTTTCCATTGTTTGAGTCTATCTCATTCTGTTTATTCTTTAATGAATGGAGACATCAATCCCACTTTATTTTTTGTCTTTAACACATTCCATTGCCTTTCTTCTTTTTTAAAAAAATTGGATATTTTATTTATTTACAGTTCAAATGTCCCCTTGCCCAGTGTCCCCTCCACAAATCCCTTATCCCACCCCCTCCCCCTGCTTCTATGAGGGTGCTCCTCCAGTTGCCCACCCACTCCTGCTTCACCACCCTAGCATTCTCCTATGCTGGGGCATCAAGTCTTATGAGGACAAAGGGCCACCCCTCCCATTGATGCCAGATAAGGTCATCCTCAGCTATATATGCAGCAGGAGCCATGGATCCCACCACTCTTTGGTTGGTGGTTTAGTCCCTGGCAGCTCTCTGGGTTATCTCTCTGGTTGTCATTGTTGTTCTTCCTATGGGGTTGTAAACTTCTTCAGCTCCTTCAGTCCTTCCCCTAACTCCTCCATTGGGGTCCCAGTGCTCAGTGCAATGGTTGGCTGCAAGGATCTGCATCTGTTTTGGTCTGGCTCTGGAAGAGCCCCTCAGGAGAAAGCTATATCAGGCTCCTGTCAGCAAGCACTTCTTGGCATCAGCAATAGTGTCTGGGTTTGGAAACTATATATGAGATGTATCCCCAGGTGGGGCAGTCTCTGGATGGCCTTCAGTCTCTGCTCCATTCTTTGACTTTGTATTTCCTTCAGACGGGAGCAATTCTCAGTTAAAATTTTGAGGATGGGTAGGTGGCTCCATCCTTCAACTGGGGCGCTGAGCCTAACCTCTGGATATAGTCTCCACAAGTTCTCCCTCTGCTTTATTGGGTATTTCTGTTAAAGTCATTCCCATCGTATTCCCACTTTTTGATAAATGTGTATAATACTTTTTAAAGGATTGATGGGGGCTGGGCTCTGACCCAGTGGGTAAAGGCACTTGAGCTGCAAAACTAAGAACCTCAGTTTGAATGCCCAGGACCTATGTAAAAGCAGGCACAATAGTATATAAATGTATTTCCAGCGCTCCTGTAGTAAGATGGGAGAGCTATGAGAATCCTCAAATCTCAGGTAAGCTAGCCTGGTATTCACAGTGTCAAAATAACAAGATACCCTGTGACAAAAGAGGTGGAAGTAGCAGAGCAATACCTAACGTCCTCTGACCTCCATATATGTACCATGGAATGTGATGCTCCACACTCCCATATTTAAATGAATGCACATCATATATGTATGTGTATGTGCACACAGAGAGAGAGAGAGAGAGAGAGAGAGAGGAGAGAGAGAGAGAGGGAGGGAGAGGAGAGAGAGAGAGAGAGAGAGAGAGAGAGAGAGAGAATGAATTCTGGCCACACATGCTTGTAATCCAACACTCTAGAGGCTGAGGCAGGAGGGCTGTAACGAGTCAGAGTCCATCTGAACTACATAACTGTAGGGAGCCATTCAACCGCTCTTTAAAGACGGCATCGACCGATTCAGCTGTTCTGGCATAAACGACTCTTAAATTGGCATTAGGCAGTGTCAGCTGTTTGATCTTGAGCCCGGTAGTCACGCGAGAATACCTGGTGTAGTCACGCGAGAGCCACGAGGCAGCACGGTGATTGGCCAGGACAGGGTATAAATAGGCTGCTTGCGGTGGGGCCATTTGCCATTTGCCATCATGCTCTGCTAAGCTGTAAGTGCATCAAGTTCCTGAGTAAACCATTGGGGAAGAAACCTGTTTGTCTTGTGTCTTATTCCCGCTGGACAGGGTAGGCTCACGACACATAACAAATACTGAGTCTGCTAGGGCAGTTTAGCACACTGGTGGAGGGAGGCAAGCTAGCAATCTAAAAGGAAGCCATCACCCTGAGCTGAGAACTCCTGATCATGTGCACTATAGGGAACTACCTATGAAGTGAAAGCAACATTGGTGCTCCAAAGTTTCTGCAAATGCTTCCTATTCTTCCTGGTACACAGAATTTAAAAATCCTGTAATATACCAGGCATTAGCTGGTACACAGATGCTCATACTGTGGTTCTTAAGCCCATATTGGGGTCCCTTAAGTGAATTCAGGTGTTGTTAAAAAAGTTGGCAACAGTAATGTGTTTCTGAATGCACAGCAATCAAAAAAATGCTTCAAAATCAAATGCATAATGAATGCAAGGGGTTTCTGGAAGCTCCTTGTCTACATTATATCAATCAATATCACAGCCACCTTGATTCTGAATGTAGAATGCACCCTCTATGTGCTTACACACCCTTCAATGCCAATGGATGCTTCCTTAAATACCTCAGATCAGATTTGAGGTTACTTATAGATTATAAATTGTCTCTTTCAATATTTGCTTGCAAATAATCTTTATGTAGTGTACCTTTTTATACAGCTTATTTACACTAAATGATATGAAATTACATGGAGTAAAGGCGACACTTATGTGACGAAACCCAAACTTGAATATAAAAATAAAGTCCAAGAATAATTAGAAGGACATATTTTAATGTATTTAATGTATCAATGTTCTATTTTTTTCTAGTTATAAGCACAAGTAGAATTATTAAAGGCAAATCAAACTTTTTATGATTTGACTTACATGGAAGAGTGGAAATAGCAAACCACTTGGAAGGGAATGTTGAGTGAAGACACTAAAAGCCTGTCTAGGAGTCAGGTACTGTCACTTATCTTAGCAGGATATAGAAAACTGTTAGAAGACTGAATAATACATAATATGCTTTATCTTCTGGGGTTAGATGGAAGGCCACTATTCATCATTTACAGCTGCATTCATTATAGTGACTCATTTATTATTTCTCCAATTCATATCATTCTGAACATCATACTTACTGAAGCAATCATCTTACCAAAAAGGTTGTTTTCATTTTTAAGAGTTGTAGATACTTAAAGTGACCTTCTACTACTTTCTACCTCCATCTGTAGCTCTGGCTTTTGAGCAAGTTGAGAAATGATACTGAAAGAATAATCTGTGTATGGTACCTTATTACAATGCTGCATAGAGAACATTAGTATTCTGACTAATTAAAACAATTTCATCATTTATAACTGACAGAAACAAAATAGAAGTTTGTCTTATTTTCTTAACAATAAAACTTACTAAATTGGGACAATTTGGGAGGATTAATGACGGCTCAAGGACTCCTGGCATCCACGGTTACCTTGGACAAACAGGTTTGCGGTCACTCTTGTCAGTACAGAGAATGTATAACTAATGTGATTTTATACATGCAATGTATGAATATTTGTCAGTTGTTGCTTTTGTTCATCACAAATAAATTTTTATTGTGCTAGGAAGTCTAAGTTTAGATTTCTTACCTTGAAATGAAGAAATACTCGTTGCATAAAATTTAGAAAACATTTAAAAATTAACAAGTTTTTCTAAAACAAAGGAAACATCATGCCAAAAAATTTAGGAGTTTTAGAATCAGTTAAGATTGATTCACTGGTGAATGAATGGATAAAGAAAAACTGATTCACAAGAACAGGGGATAATTCAGCCACAAACTAGTAAAAGCCTTTCAAGTGTTGCTGTATAGATTGAATTGGACAGCAGTAAATAAATCAGACCCATACATTCAAATGGTAAGGGTTTACACCAGGTGTGGATTCAGAAAATGTTTATTTCATATAAGTAAAGAATATAATCGTGGTCAGTAGAAGCTAAGTTATGGGGCAGGTGATGAATAACAGATACTAAAATGTAGCTAGACAGAACCATATATTTTAGACTTCTAGAGTGTAAGAGAATGAATACAATTTACCACAAGTTTCCCTTATCTACATCAGTGGATTTATGTCTTCAAACATGTAAACAAAAGAGATGCTTAAGTTTTTGGTTACTTAAACTTCAATAAGGCATTTTAACAGTGTCATCTTATGAAAGTATTTTGGAGAATTGCTTACTTGAGTACAATGTATTTTTATCATATTCACTCCTCCCACGGCTCCACCCATGTCCCCCCCCTCCACACCTAGCTCTCAAATTCATGTCACTCTAGGTCTATTTGTAGAACTTGTCAGAAGAGATTTAGGATAGGTGTTGTACTCCTTGAGTATATATTCGCTCCTATTTTCTTTGGGAAATTTAATGAAAAAAAAAGTTAGAACACATCCATCAATTATTCATGACTTGCACCTAAAAAACTAAAAAGTGTGCATAGGAAAATTCCCAAATGATTCATTACTTTTAATCACATAATAATAATAATAATAATAATAATAATAATAATAATAATCTGAGTGTGGAAATTAAAAAGCTTCTGTTTCTTTGGATTTTAAGACTCACCATTTATAATCATGCCATTGGATGTCTAACAATGTCTTGTAGTGAAAGACAGTTTTCTCATTTTTCTTTTTCCAAATTTTATGTTGATGCTTGTGAGAAACTGGTAATTTCTGCCTTTCTGTTTTTAGAGTACAGTGGCCTGGTTTCCTACAATCCACAGAGGCTGATATTCCTCTATGTCTACTTGCTAATTCCCAACATTCCTAGATCAGGTATAACCAGAGAACTCTGCATTCACTAGAAAGCCTTTAAAGAATCATGTTGCATTGGCATATGGAAAACTGGCCAGGGTGCACTGAATGGCCTCATGACTGATTATTATCTAGTGGCTTAGGGAGTCTGTGTACCTATACCTCACATTGTTCTATATTATAAGATTGTTGTAGTATCATTCCCTTTTCTTTAAGCTGGATAGCCCAGTGAGAGTAGGATAACCTATGTGGTAATTTATCCCTCAACTTGCTTCCTTCCCCGTCTTACTTCCAATATATACTGTATTTACTTGAATCCTTAACTTGGGATCCACTTGTGATAGATACAGATTCAGAAAACTGTCTTCACAGCATCAGCTGAAGAGGTATTCTAATATATAATCTCCTTTGATAAGGCCCAAGCATGAATAGACAGACCTAAGAAGGTATGGGGCTATCTGTGGATATTAACTACCTGTATTTTCTTTAGAAATTCAGCCATTGCTACTGTCAATATACTCTGGTGGCTCTGTAATTCAGTCTGAAACAAATAAGGGAGGAGCTCTTAATAGATCTTTTTTGTCCTCAATAAAAAGATATAAATTGTTTTTCACATTAACATATTTTTATGTCACAGTTACTTATATTCACAAAACAACTAATTAGCAGTAAAAACAGTTTTTGTTTACTGTCTTAACATGTTAGAAAACATTATTGAGGAGGTCTCAATTTCTGGGAAAATTTAAAATATTTTATTTACTTTTGAGAATTAAAAGGTCAAATACCTTTATCACATTTTTGAATTTGTTTTTGTGATTTATTTGTAGCAAAAAAGGTCGCCTATAATTGGAAATTTATACTCTTTTTCTTTATTTTTATTAGATGATGCAAAATACAAGAAATAGGTAAGATGTGTATTTTCTTTTTAACAGGTTTTAGAGGCATAGGTAATAGAGTCATAAAAGTAATATTTTAAAAACTAACATTACATGAGGTATACTAGGGAATCCGAAGTAAGGTGAACTTAGTGATAACCTTGACCAATTAGCTTGTAGCTAATAATTCTCATTTGTAGTCAGCAATGGATATGGTCTCAGCATTTTTGACATATCATAGCTAGGTTACTATTAAGCCCACTCTCCTTATTTGAAATCTCATCTTGTGTGACTGGTCTCTACTGAGTGACAGATGGCACTTACATAATAAACCCAAAGAGAGCAATAAGTGACTCTCATAACAATACAATGTGGCTCTACTTTTATAAGTGCTGTACTGGCTAGTTTATGTCTCCTTGACACAAGCTAGAGTCATCAGAAAGGAGGGCATCCCAACTGAGAAAATGCCTCCCCCCCCCATAAGATCATGCTGTCTGGTATTTTTTTTAATTAGTGATCAGTGAGAAGGGGCCAGTCTATTGTAGGTGGTGCCATCTCCGGGCTGGTGGCCCTGGGTCCTATAAGAAAGCAGGCTGAGTAAGCCATGAGGAGTAAGTTAGTAAGCAGGACCTTTCCATGGCCTCTGCATCAGCTCCTGCATCCAAGTTCCTACCCTGTTTGAGTTCCTGTGCTGACTTTCCTCATGAAGAAAAGCGAAACGGAAGTGCGAGCAGATAAACCCTGTCCTTACCAAGTTGCTTTGATTATGGTGTCTCACCACAGCAAAAGAAACCCTAAGAGAAGCACATAAAACTTAGATGGACCATTTTCACAGTCAATGACAAATGCTTTACAAGCTCCTTTCAGAAATCTTTTAAGAAATCTAATTCTAGGCTTTCCTTCCAGTTCAATGCTCCACTCTACCAAATGTCCTGGAATGATTTAAGATATCTAGAGCTCTCTTCACTTATCATTTGTCCTTTTCAGTGCTTCCAAACAATATAATGCCAAATAACAGATCTCCCCGAGTTTCCACTTAAAAATGTCCTCACATATTCTATACACAGCATGGGACACTTTGATTACACACTATCTGGGACCTGACTTTTGTTATTTTGACTATCACACATTTACTCAAAACAGTTTTTCTTTACCCTAGCTCCATAATTGTATCCAGATTTTTGTATAGTAGTTTGGTCATGGAAGCATATCATAGTTTCTTTCTACATTATATATATCAAACCAGAATTTGGGAGTTTGGGTAGAAACTATTATTAACATATGTTAACTTACCTGCTTTCTCTTTCAGCCCTCAGCCCACCTTTATTTATTTATTTTTCAATTGATACCAATGTGTCTTTCATACTTGGGAAGAACCATGAGCCTAACACTAATCAATTGTTGTCTTCCACCTTAATAGTCAGTCATCTGCTGTTCACCGCTGCAAAAAGCAACCAAAATCCCCATGCTTCCTAGACAGGGAGTCAGGAATAGGTTTAGATTCTTTTCCATTCCTTCTTTCAATCTATCTGATTGATTTTTTTTCTCCCTCTCTTTGAACTAGATGCAGCCGATGCTTTGTTAGAAGCCCACATAATCACACTGGAGTGGCTTTATTGTTAGCTTAGCCATCTTTTAAGTGATGTTCTCTGGTGTGGAGTATAAAGGACATTTGCATTCTAGAAATCTGGTACGTGCCCGCCTTTGTACGTCTAAGAACATATACCACATATATGACATCTACGTATTGCCTGAACCTAGAGATTCCAACAAGTTGCAATCCTTGTTTGAAGCAGGATAGAACCTGTCTCTAAATTTCTGCAGTCAGTGTTCAGAATGACATAGTGCCCAGTCTGAAAGATCCGGGGATTGAATTAGTTTACTGGTTATTATTTTTAGGTGAGTTTGGATAGTCTCTTCAAAATGATACTGCCTCACAAAACGGGACAGTACTACTATATACTGTACTGAATGCAATGGATAGTATGCAAAGTGGCAAACATTTAATAATTGACGTAAGGGGTTTTTCCATGACACACTGTCAGAACAGCTTGATTTGGTTTGAAATCAGTTTTCCAGACTTTGGTTTTCCCACTAACCCGGATTCCTAGCTTCAGGACTTAAACTACTAACTTGATTCATGCATGACCTTGAACAAAATACCCTGCGTCACTTTCCTTATCTACAGAAGGACTTGATTAAATAACCTCTAGGGTCTTTTAAAGATGCTAGCTTAGCTCCACTTCCCTGCACCACCCCTGCTCCAGTGTGGAAGGGCTGAGGATCCTGAAACCGCCCGAAGCTATGTACATCGTGGGTGCCCAGATGCCTTCATCTGTGTCTCCTGCAGTGTATGAAGGTGCGTACACCCTCAGCTCTTGCCTCTTCAGTTTGCCTCCCGGGTCCCTGTGGAGACCACATATCGCTTTATTTATTTATATCGTGGCTTGCTCCCGAAAGCACATAAGGCGCCAAGACACAGTAAGTCCCCGACAGTGTCACACGGTGCGAGAAAGAAATCCTCTGATGACATCTCCTTTAGAAAACCGCCTCCCAGAGATGCTAATGAATGCCTTTTGCCGAACTCTCCGGGTCCCAGCTGGGTTTTTGGTCTCCTGCCCAAGCCGTCCACCCCTCCCCGCGGTCACTCAGACGCCCTTCCCGGACTAGCCCAAACTGTCACCACCAAGTCCCAGCTGGACCAGGATCCCGCCCGGCTCCCTCGCTCGGCTGTCATTGGCCGCGGCTGCCGTCACTCCCCGCCCGGCTCCGCCTCCCCGCCTAGCGCGTTTTGTGGACCCCCTCGGTTTCCGCGGCAAGCCGCTGACGTTTGCCTGAGAGCGGCGTTGCCTGGGCCCCGCGACCTTTCACCCCCCGCCTCCCCGCGGGAGCGCCCCGGCCCGCTCCGCGCCCCCGCCAAGCCCGCGCGCCCCCGCCAAACCCGCGCGCGCCCGTCAGCGCCCGCGCCCGTGCCCGCCCGCCCGCCGCCCCGCAGGCGGAGACTCCAGCGCGGAGGCCGGCCCCGCGCGGCGCGTGTGGGAGTCGCGGCCCCTCGCGGCCCCCGCCCGCCCGCCCGCCCGCCGCCGCCCCCCACGCGCGGGAGACACGATGAGCGCGGGCGGGCGGCAGCGGCGCGGAGCAGCGCAGGCGGCACACGCGCCCAGGCAACGGCGGCGGCGGCAGCAGCGGGAGCGAGCGCCGCGTTAGCCGGGTCCGCCGCTCCGGCCGCCCGCCGCCGCTCCTCCTCCCGCTCATTCACTCGCCCTCCTCCCGGCCGCCCGCGCCTCCTCCGCTCATTCACTCCCGCTCTGCCCGCCGCTTTCTTCTCCTTCTTCACCCTCCGGCTCCCACACCCCCTCCATTCCCGCTCCTAACCGACACTGCACTGCAGCTGCTCCGCGCCCTGCCCCCTCCCCAGTGAGCACATCAGCCACACTGCTCGCCGCCTCAGACTGCTATTGATCCGATTAAAGAAAAAAAAAAATCCTTAGCAACCCCAAACGAGAGAAAAAAAAAAAAAAGCCAAAACAAAAGGGAGCCGCTTCTCCCGGTGCAGCGGCAGGAACTGCAAGCATGATGGCGGCAGCTCCCATTCAGCAGAACGGGACCCATACGGGGGTTCCCATAGATCTGGACCCGCCGGACTCGCGGAAAAGGCCGCTTGAAGCGCCCCCTGAAGCCGGCAGCACCAAGAGGACCAACACGGGCGGTGGGTATCGCTTCCGCCTCCCGCCCCGTCCCCGCCGCCCTCCCGCGCCGTGGCCGCTGCCGCCGGCCGTCCCGCGCCCCCTCCCCTGCACCTGCCCCGGCCCCGTCTCATCAAGATGGCGACCCGGGGTTCTGAGCCGACCCGCTCGCCCCAGCCGGTGCTGGCCCCGGCGACAGGGTCCGCTCCCAGGGCCGCCCCCCGCGAGAGGTGATGGCCGCCTGAAGATGCGCGCTGCATTTAACAGTCTGATCAAATAAATAAATAAATGGCACTTGGGTAGCGGCTTGCAGATGCTGGGGGCACCGGAGACTTTTGCCTCTGTTCATCCCCCTTGCTCTGGGCCACAAGTAGTATGCAAAATCTTGATGAGTGCATGCCCTGAGCGCACTTACATGGTCGGTACAAATATCGCATTGATTTGTCTTCAAGGGTATGCATACGAGGGGGGTGTCTGGTACGGTGACTTGTTAGTTAACATCCTGCGCTTCCTCGGAAGATGAGTTATAACGGGACCGCTATCGCTTCTTCATTTGCACTGGAGTCATCTTAACAATGCATTCAATGCATCGAAGCAGAGGTGAATTTATCTCCAGCATATACATTAGAAATGGATGGGGGTCTTGTGAGTGGCACATCGCAAAAATTCGGAATACTCGTTCACAGTAAAGAGCTGGATTTACCGAGAAGTTTCCTATTTAAGACGTGATCAGGTTGACGGAAACTAAAGTTTATGGAGTTGGCTTTATTTTCTGAAACATTTCATTTTTCTTTTTTCACGGCTCATCGAACCTCCCCCCCCCAACCCCTTCGCCCCCGTCTCCGTTTTATGGTTCTTTTGGAGTGGGAGCATTATCTATTTGGTGACTTTGGAGTGTATTTAGAATAAATAACTCGTAAGCTTTTTAGTATTGGCAAGATTCTTCTTAAGGTCTTTTAATTAATGAGCTTAGCCGAGATCATAGTAGACTTAGAAGTGCCACGGAAATACATCAGGATTGCTTAGATTCTCAGTCCAGCACATTGACGCTTTTTTTCCCCTTGGCAGTTTCTCACGGCTTGGAATACTCCCTACAGTTTGGGTGGACTATTTTGCAGGAAGATGGTTGTTTTGTATACTTAAAGTCGGATATAGCCAATGATTAATTGCAGTCTTTTATGTTTGCTATGACAGACAAATTTAGCGGATCACTATTTGCAGTGTTGGATTTTTTTCTTTTTTCATCTTCAGTATGTTAAGTGAAGGTTTGTCATATTCTAAATCTCTGAAGTTTTGTTAAAGGGTCAGTTTCTTTCATTTTGCCATGGTAACCACAGAATTGGAAGACTTTCATGTTTGGAGTAACAACTGGAATTTACTTCCCAGTTTCTATCGTACTGCAAATTGTTAGAACGTGTGAATCCCGAAAACTGGGGAAGATTTTGGAAATGCTTGTTTTTCTGTGTAATTGGTGGTTTTCATTCCTGAAGCATTTTAAAGTGCTGTTTTCTGCAATTCTATGGCCATTGGTTTAGTTGATGTTTTCTCTCTGGAGGGTGGGTTGGGGATTCAAAGTTTAAAATGATCATGTTAATCAAATGTATTTCTTTACATTTTTCAGAAGACGGCCAGTACTTTCTAAAGGTTCTCATACCTAGTTATGCTGCTGGATCTATAATTGGGAAGGGAGGACAGACAATTGTTCAGTTGCAAAAAGAAACTGGAGCCACTATCAAGCTGTCTAAGTCCAAAGATTTTTATCCAGGTAGGTGAAATGGTCAAGAAATTCTTTGATGAGTCCCCAAGGAAAAACACCAAATATCTACATGTGTTGTGTGTTGTCTTAATTTTTTTTTAAATGGTAAAGATCTGAGTGTTACATTAGCATACATTGTGGAATTTTTTTTCAGCGTATTTCCATTGTTGTTCATGTTTTACCCCCCATTAATTGATATACTGTGTATGTGATTCAGACTAATGGTGAGATAATTCTCTGCATGCTTTGGAATGCTAATTGCTAGCACAAAAACTTAAAAATTAGAGCTAGAACCCTGGACAGTTGGCATAAGGAAATGTGGTTCCTCTGAAGTTTGCAGACATCATTGTCATGACAATTAGTTTAGAGTGAATTCAGAGAAGGGGGCTGGGTTGTTTCTTACAGAATGGACCATTACTTCTGAATCCATTATGTACCTCTTTCTGCTTGGTTGCTTTGTTTGTTGGCCTTGGATGAAGTAAAGGGGACAAGTGCGGGTCTCTTCAGATATTTAAAATACTTTAGTAATCTAATTGGGATAAGACATTTACTATGCTGACATGCAAGATGTGGACTAGTGTTTTAGAATTTGTCTTCAGAGCCATATTTGATTGAAACCCTTTACAGTGTGGGACAGTAACCTGCTAGATGATCGCAGCTTTCCTTGGTTCATTGAGTGTGTGGATTTGGCTTCTCAGGTTTTTTTTTTTTTTTTTTTTTTTTTTTTTTTTTTTTTTTTTTTTTTTTTTTTTTTTTTTTTTTTTTTTTTTTTTTTTTTTTTTTTTTTTCTGTTTGTTTGGTTTGGTTTTTGTTGTTGTTGGTTTGGCTTTATTTTGTTTGACTTTTGGGCTCCTCCTTTTGTGCTGTGCATTTCCTCAGGTTCATCTTTTTTTCTTTCCTTTCTCCTTAGTTCCATTTCTTCTCGGTGTATGTATCTTCAGTAGTGAAATCACAGCGGACTAGTGCAACCCCCGGTGATAAATATCGTTAGCTCATCTGCTTTGCTTAGCTCTCGCTTTCACTAATTTTTCAGGAGGTTGTTTTAGTTTTATGACTGTGAAAATGTTCATTCCGTGCTGAGGTGAGCTATACTGCTTAGTGTTTTCCTGATGGAAAAGAAAGCAGAATTGCTCTTAGAGGTCTTGGCTACCAAGAGCTCTATAGCACTCAGACACTGGCATGGACCGAGGGGGGCTCAACCCTTGGAGGACTTCCTTTTACAGCTCATCATCTGGGTTAGAAACTGACCATGCACTGGAAAAAGATTTTGGAATGGCTGATGCTTTACTAATTGAACACAGTAGTTTTGGGGGAAATATTAAATGTATTAAATGGACATGTAACCTGTTAGATACTGTGGCTCTCTAAAGTTTGCTGAAAGGCTCTCCTCATCTCGGGAAACTTTCCCTATACAGTTGGAAAGTTTAATATATTCCTGTTGTTGCATTGAACAGGTATATTATAATAAAAATCAGTGTGGAATTGTGAAAATACTTAGTTTAAATAAAAGCACTCAAAAGAGCTTGATTGCAGAATTAATAACATGATAGATCTAGGAAGAACTGCACTGGCAAATTAAATACCCTGTCAATAGATGAAAATGAAAATGCTTTCCTGCATTATACATGAGGTGCTGTCAGATACATAGGGTGTTACAGAAAATTGATGTTTAGCCAGGATATTCCAAATAGCAAATTAACTGCCTTTTCACTTGAATGTAGTTTATTTTCAGTGTGCTGGAAAGGATGCACCAAGAATTAGATCTTTTGTTTCTAGTCCACTTATTTTTACATTTTTTTTGTTACCTGAAAATTACTCATTTTATTTACGATGTGAAGATGTTATTTACATATAGCAAGAATTTTCTTTTGGGGTAAAAAATGAGAAGCTGCCATGCTTTGAATAAAATCTTGTTCATGTAGTGACGTAACCTGACCAAGAATGAGTTAAAGCATCAGCTAAAAGATGGCTCATTCTTGGCCTCTAACAGGTGGGAGTCAGTATAGGCCATGATATCAGTTTTAAGGATAAAACAAATCCCTGGAGTTTCTAGGAATCTTTAAAAATTCTCAATAGTTTGTATTAAAATGCAATTTTAATTCAATAATTAACTCTTTGAACAGACACATCTCCAGTCTGCAGATAGACTTATTTCCCTCTGTTTTCTCTTCACACTTGACTAGACCCTGTAAAATTATCTGGGGTCTTAGTATTATTCAGTCTAAGAGCCTTTGAGCTTTTTTTCTACCTTCTTGTACATAACAGATACTTGCTGTGCACACATCCAGATGAACTAAATTAGAAACCGTGATTCATATCGTTGGATTACAAAGAAGATCCTATAGGGTTCTGCAGTGATTTAGCAGCCCATATTTGTATGTCTCAGATAAATACATCCATACGCACACAAACATGTATTTATGATTGCCGTGTTCTACCAGGATGAGCGATCCTGGGGTTTATTTCAGTGAAGCATTTTTTTTTTCTGGTTCTTGTTTGGTTATAGTATATTTGGGTGAAAATGCAACTTAGTTTTAGAAACTACTAGAGTTACTCAAATTACCTATAATTTAAAATCAAATGTAAGTGTATTGTTAAACATTTAGTAAAAATACTAATGTATCTTTGAAACTTTCTCCAAGATGTTTATCCTAGAATGCAGTCACCTTTTGAAACATTTTAATACACCTCAACTCAAATAATGGGCACATGTTAAAATCTGTAGCTAATATAATTTCTATAAATGTGTTTATCTTTTAGGTCAGATTGTGTCTTTGTTATAAGCAATCCTACATTTCTGAGTAAAGATTTATAACCTTTAGTCAAAATGAAGACAAAACAAATTGTATGAATTTATTAAGGTTTATACAGCTAAACATTGTATGTATTTATTTCAGTGTCTCATGTATGAAGTTACTAGGGGAATTGTGTAATGTGGAGTGGAAAAAGACATTTCTGTCATTAGAATCAGTAGAAAATGACCCACTAGTAGATTTTACTTTGTGTTCTGTATTTTTCTTCTATATATTGATACACTAAGGCTCAGTCTTCCAGGATACAGACTTCTCATTGGTGATTTAGGAATGTAGCTGTTCTCCTTAACTTGATTAAAGCAATCTAATTGGACTTATTTATGTATTCTTTTATAAGTAGGTTACACAGAGATGATGGTGGTTAAAAGCTGCTTTCTTTTTGTAGAGGCTGAATTACCTGTCTGCATTCTCAGAAAGGTAGTTAAGTGTTCTTTTTTTTTTTTTTTAAATCTTTTTCTTGTCATCTGATGATATTTTATTTTTATTAATAGATTGATTTTTATCTGTTAAAGTTTAATACATGGTTCAAGTTTGTTATTAAAGAAACTTACTGAACACATTAATTATTAGTTGGAAATAATAAAGAATATATCAATATTTTCATGTGTGCCTTGAATATTAGAACAACTCATCCATGATCTGTTTCTGTTCATTGACACTGGAGACACCCCTGATGCCAATCAAACAGGACTCTTTTTACTATATAATGTTGGAATCTATTTCTGTGTTTTTCATGTTGTTTTACTGTGTATGGCTTGTTATAGACCTAAATCATTTTTAATATACAGTATTTTTTTTATATTGCTTAAGTTGAAATTTGAGTATGTTGAGTATGTTTATATTGCTTAAGTTGAAATTTGAGTATGTTGAGTATGTTGTTCTTCAAATTCTGACTTAGTGGTGTCCAATGTAGGTGATGTTTCAAAAAAAAATAAAAGTCTTTTATCCATTTAGTTTTTTGACAGTGAAAAAGCAGACTGACTGTAAGTTAAAATTCTTTCAGTGAAGGAGCTGCATTGCACCATTTTTGTTTTGACGTGGTAAAATTCAGTGGTTTATTTAACTTTTAGGGTTCCAATTGAGTTATATCTATATGTCTCTTTGTATAGCTATATAGATACAATCAGAGAAAGTCAATTTTAAACTGGATGTTTTGTGTATGCTTTTGAAGAAAATGTATTTTGGCGATATTGGCGATGAATGCCACGTGGATATCATTTTCCTCATAGGTACTCAAAGTTTCAAGATATACGTTTTTCTATTATCTCAGTTGTAAACTATCTTAGAAATTTATCGATATACATTTTAAGGCACGATCAATACATTGACAGAATGGTAATGTGTAGAGAAAATAGGGTATTCTGGTCTCAGGACTTGTTGGTTGTGTGCCGTGATAGTTTCCACTCTCTGCAGTACTGACTTCAGGGGTGCCAGAGAGTTTGCTGTCCATGAAGCCTTTTTCTCTATAATCTTAAACTTGTTATGTCTATGTTTGAGATAGTGCCTACTGTTGTGGGTGACTTTATATCTTCCTTTTCTATAGCCTCGAGTAAAGAAGACATACTGTTCACATAGACAATAGTATTGCTCAAAAATTTTGCTTTATTGTCATTTTTAATATTTTATTTTCGTATTTTAGTCATAGGAATTCTCTACATGTGAAAGAATGTGATTGGTATGCCATAATATTTATGAACATATAAAAATACCTTTTACGCTACTCTTGAAAATGCAAACACTTGGTGGCAGGGGGTCTGCAGAACGATGAATTAGCATAGCATGCCTTGGCAGGGGCTTTGCAGAGCGATGGATTAGCATAGCATGCCTTGGGTGTCTGCTTTTTTTGCTCACGTTTATTTCCTTTTGACACTGGATCCCTACCACTGAATTAACAAATTGATAAACAGCACTAGCTTATAGGATTGATGTTTTCATGAGTTTTTGTGGCACGGTGTCACTTTGAAGTGTGTTGTTTGAAGCCATCTGTGTTTTAGAAAAATAGTTCATTTGAAACATGTGAAATTGTAAGGCCGCAATCTAACGTTACTGTACAGACACTGTCCCGCATGGTTTTAGCAATAGCGAACAGAATTGGTAAAAGAGTTGGATATATGTGTTTTGAGGATGTTTTATATTAATATACCAAGAAGAATAAATGATCCATAGCATAGAAATCCTAAGTAATATGTGGTATTTGCTAGAAATCCCTGACAATCAGCCAGCTCTCAACAATTTGTTTATCATTATAATGACTTCTTTTGCTATAGCCTAAGATGATATTTCTGTTTAGTTTATGTACTATTAATTATACACATTATGCCACCTGTTATCTAAACTTCTGCACTTATAAAACCATATAGAGTTCGGCCTGACTTGCTTTGCCCCAGGACTAAATGCAGTTTCAATCTGAGGCTCACGGGAAGGTGGTGGGAGATTCGTGCTTGATTGCCGTCTCATTTCCATCTTTGGCTACAGCTCTAGCATAAAGTTAAACAACATCTGCAGAGATCTGACTGACAAACATCTCTCTGGGACTCATCACTGCAGCTTGCAGCAGGTGCATTCAGCTTTGCAGCTCTTTCCAAAAAGAGGTTGGTTGGTTCTCACACTCATCAGTAGGCCAGAGGGAACAAGTGGCTCCAGAGAAGTGGTTGGTTGTCACTTGTCTGGGGCTGGAATACTACAGGTAATTGGAATGGACTGGTGGGAACCACAGCAGTGCATGTCTCACAATGCATTGCGGCTGCTGTGCAGCTTAATTAACCCGACCCTCAGAGACTGAAGTATCATGGTAGAAATTGCAACATCCAAGAAGCGATGCTATTCAATATATATAATATATATATATATATATATATATATATATATATATATATATATATATAATATATATATTGAATCATATATATATATATATATATATATATATATATATATACATGATTATGTTGTTGTAGTTACCATTTTCTTCATCTTTAAATATACAGCATTCTCACACTTCTCATTTTTAATATTTGAATATTTGTAGGTGAAATGAATGGAAATTCAAGTAAGAAAGGACCCATGCTTTAGGGGTTGCGACAAATGTAAGAGACATTTTACTTTCTAAATGCTGAAATTCTGCAAATGGATTTTAAAACCATGAGTGAGTGGAAATATCTTGTACTTTAAATATATATATATATATATATATATATATATATATATACACACACATATATATGGCTAATATTTCTTAATTATTTTAGGTTAACATTTGATTAGTTTTATAAGTGCAATAATACACTTACGTTTCAGTGATATCATTTAAGAATTTGAGAGTGTTAGAAAGGTACTTTACAAAGTATTTTGAAGGGCTCCCACAAACATGACAATTATAACCTGTTTTAAAAATCTGAGAGCTAAATATAATAGTTCTGCTGAAGAACTGTTTTACAATAAACTTAAACACTAAAATTAAAAACTGAAGAAAATTGTCTACCACATATTGCTTTTCCAAAACTTCCTTAATCTGTCTGATGTATCGACTTACATATGGTTTGTAGTATGCATACAAATACCTTGTGGGCTTTCACAGATATCAGTAAGTATATCTTAATGCAGTCTTGTGTGTTTATAGGATTTTGAATGAAAAACAGTTTCTAACATTCACACAGAATCTGGGAAGATGCTACCACATTTCAGTGTAGTGGAAATGTAAACACAGCAAAAGACATCTTAAAGAGCATGCGGAGCAGTTGGTCCCTAAATTTGTGTTGGCTTTGCTAATTTGATATTTTTGGCGGGATGCATGGACTCTAACTTGTTGATACACAGGAATGGTAAGGTTTAGAATTTATACCAACCAAATGTATTGCTCTTTTTTTTTTTCCATGAAGATTTTTTTTTTCAATTTTGATACCGGGAATTATTATTTTTGACCATGTGAAATTGACATATGACTGTTTCACATACATACTTCACTCTGACTTTACGAGATTTAATCAAGGCAGAGAAATAGTAAGACATCTTAAGACTGCAAACACTTTCTTTGTTGCTGATAATGTTTTAGATAATTTCAGTATTTTGAATTTTAAGCCATGATGTAGACATCATTCCATGACAGACCTTGACCATGCACAGATATTGTGTGCATGTCAGTCACCAGTGTTCAGCTGCTGCTTCCTGCAGGGCCTGGCATCACTGACAGGACCAGATGAGAAATGAAAGAAGTATCTTGAGGTTTGGTTTTTTTTTTTTTTTAGAACAAGATGATTCAGGTAAGATTAATTGGTATAGAAAATTCATTTTTGGCTATTCTTAAAGTAAATTTTATTCAGTAAATTTTCAAAATTACTATTTTTTATTTGTAGACATAGGTTTTACTATTTAGTATATGTAATTTTTGGCAAATTTTACTGTAAATCCAGCAACCTTTACATTTTAGAGGATATGTTTCTCATGAAATGTGCATATACTTTCTGAAGGTTGGAGAAATAAGTTCTTTTCATTTTGTAGATTTTTGAGATTCATTTTACTTTGAAACCCTGTAATGTCATTCATAGGAAGGATTATCACACAACTTCAATAGCTGAGATTTCAAGCCCTTTGTTCCTTTTAATGTGATAAATGCTGATTCAATCTGATGTTAATGAAAGTGGTTCTCATCAACATTGTTAATACTTTACTGCTCTAGGATTAGGTTGAGGTTGACTGTGTTTTAAGGCCTGTTCTTTGTGGGGAGGAAAGGTGTGGCCATTTCAGTAGCACAGAACAATATAGAGTATTCTTTTTTTCTTTATTGTATTAATACAAACCATTCTATTTGTTAATATTGTACAACATAATTTTTCAGTTTTGGTCAAAACAACAGAGATGTTGGAGATGAATTAGCATTTATTTAGGAGAGTTTGTCATATGAATTATCTTAAGTTATATTTTTTTAGGATTAATGATAATCAAGAAAACATGTAAATAACTTTAAACCTAATTAAAAAATCAAAACCAAAACCTAACCATCTTGGTTTCATTGACTGTAGTCTTTCTGGAATCTTCTCTCACCTAATGATTCTGTGTCAGACATTTCCTTCCAGTTCAGCTCTAGACAGCTATTTCGTCCTGTTATTAGGTTGACTGCAAAGCATCCTTTCTTCCTTAAAGGAATCTAGCCCTGTGCTTCTGCACTCTGAGAAATTGTGATTTGTTAATGCTTCCAATCGTTGAATTTAATTGTTCATATTTGGTGGTATCTTTACCAGAAATGTAGTAAGTCCAAAGCTCTCTGTTGAAAGGGTTTGTGGTAATGGTGGACTTGTGGGATTGACTGAAAGTGGGGATCTTAGGCCTGCTGTCCTCCCAGAGCCCAGGGCTTAGAGCTAGAGCTCAGAAAGTCAAGGAAGAGTGGGATGTTCTGTACAAGGCTGCAGTATGCCTGCTGTCCTCTTAACCTGGAATATGCTTTCTGATTGCCTTTGAAGTACAGTCAGAACTTCACTATTTTACTTCACATTGTTTTTCTTTTCTTTTTGGATACGACTGAGAGAGTATGTTCCTTTTCTTTCCCCTAGTCTTAAATGAATGCATCTGATTTTGTTTAACCAAGGTGGAAACTCAGTGTGGTTATCTTGTGAGTAGTATTTTAGTAGTTGGTTTGTTTCTGTGGAGGGGTAGTGGCAGTGCTTCTGCCCTTGTGCACATTAACTGGAAGTTGCTCTATACATTATAAATAGCTGTCTTGCTCAGCTGTTTCTATTTACCTTTAGTAGGACTCTGAAAACGATGGCTTTATAAGGGTTGTTAGTTTCTATAGCTGGTTACGATGCTCTATTTATAAGGTTATTTTTCTTTGCTTCTAGTTTTCCTTAGCTCAATGATTTTTTTTTCTCATTAAAAATAGTATTGATCTTGTTTTGTTTTTTTTTTTTTTTAATGTTGACATTCTGTGTCAATCTTTGCTTCCAAGGATTATAGGACTACTTCAAATTTAGAAACTTTCATTTTTAAAACAACAACAACAACAAAAACAACAAAAAACTTCCCTAAGTGTGTCAAGTTTTACTAGGTAATCATAATGGTTAAAAAAGAATTTGAATATGACTAAGTATAAAGCAACATGAGTTCAAACTAACTGTACTAATTGATAAGTTTCTATTTGAAATATTATTCTTTTCTTGCTTGAAGATCCAGTTCATTCAATTTTCTACTTTTCTGTCCATTAGCCCCTTTAAGCCACTGTTCCTTATGATACATGCTGGACGAGTCTTTTCTAATATTATTTAACTGTTTAGTATGATTTTGAAGCTCTCTCTTATATTGCTTTAAGTTTAAACAAAAGACTTCAGTGATAATCTTCACGCATCAGATGTATATTTGGGTTAAAGTCCATTGGGGTGGATGGTTAGTATCATCCTTCCTGCAGGCTCTTCTTTCAATATGTAGTCCAGTGTTTTAATCACAGGGGACACTAGATGTTTAAGAGGATATAAATGTATGTATGTATGTATGAATGAATGAATTGTGGTTTCCTGAATAAATTAGGGAAGATAATCTATCTTGAGTGTTTTGTGTGTGTGTGTGTGTTTCTAGTTTACTTTGATAGAGGGCATATGTTATATGTGTGTTTATGTGTGTGGACAATGTGTGACTAAAACTGGCATTGCTGAAAAACTTAAGAACTGAGCTCAGGAATTACAGGAACAAGAACCAACTTGGATAGGCCAGGTATTGATAAGGATTAAGAAAGAAGAATGGAATGAGGGCAAGTCATCTTGCTTTTCTTTGAGCATGTGGTCTTGTGTGAAGGAACCAATGTCATCATTCTTGAGAGAACTTCAAAGCCACATCTGAAATGAAGACTGTCTTTAATATAATCTGACTTAAGCAACACAAACTACTTAGAAATATTTAAGAAAGAGTTTGAAAGTAACTGTATATAAGAGAATGGAATTCTGTGACTTTATAGTTGGGGCTGCATGGCTACATGCCTAGTAAAATCTAGGAACCACTAGTGATTTTTCTTGATATACTTTGGAAATTATCATTATTAACTAAGTAATGAAAAGTGACATGAAAAATATGAGTGTTAAATATTGTATATATAATGTATCTTCATATGTTCTTATCTATCTGTAGTGAGGAAGTTAATATGTAATTTTGTTGGAAGAATTTTTAACATCACTATATGATGCTGGGCAAATAACTTTTATTGTTAGTCAAAAGGAATGTATATCAGCTATAAAATAGAATATAACTTGCTTGCTTAGGGCTTTCAATTAGTTATTTTAAATTGATATTAATATACATTCATGTATTTAAAAATTAATGTCTAGGAAAGGTGAAATTTTGTATATATTAAAACAAGAACAAAAACAAAAACAAAGAAACCCAAACAAACAAACAAACAAACAAACAAAACCCTAAAGCTATAAACCCTCCTGTAGACCAGTGGGTTAAAGACCCCAGTCAAAGGTCGACTTAGCTACTTTCTTGCTCTTCTTGGCCTCAGCATATGTACGGTCTGACAATTAGATGGACTTCTGTGTGCCCTTGGGCTAGAATTAAGTATAAAATTATCTGATGATTTTATTTTTAACCAGTGAGATAAAAATCAAGGTTTTAAGAACACATCACTAATGTATGGTTGTAGGAAAGTTTGGCACGTATTGAGAGAATTCTGTAGAGAAGTTCCTTTCCCTCCTCATACTAGAGGTTTGGGAGGAGTCTTCAGATTTTAATGAGAAGCTGACAGGAATTAGAGGGGTAAGTTTTAAGCTTCTTTTTGGAAAGGTGCTTTGAAGCAAAGAGACGGAAAGTACATAAACATGAAAATATGAAAACCAATCCCAGCTATTCAGGAGTCAGGCAGCTTTGCATTCCTTGGGCAAGAGCTGGGTTTTGCCAATGGGTAGCATATTTAGAGTTCAGAAGTACCAAGGAGCTTATTGTATTTGCTGCTTCTCTATGTTTCTAGTGCTCATTGATAAGCACTATAGGTATTTGTACAGATATCTGAGATACAATGTAGTTCTTGTAAATGACAAATATAGGTAAAACATTTAAAATACATCTGTTGTATCTGTCCAGTGACTGACAGGGATACTAACATTAAAATCTGTCTGTATAAATATAAATATATCTGTCTGAGAAATCTCTACCAATTACTGTTCCAGTTGTCTGAAAGCAGAATTCATTTTGAGATTGAGCAGCCTGAGTTACTGTATATGAACTATAGGCAGAATCCGAGGTAAATTTATTTAGAAAGGAAAGACAATGGGAACAGCAAGGGAACTGGGAACACAAAAGAGATGTCAAGAAATTCAAATTGTCTTTAATGAAGTAATTATGTGCCAAACCTGGAATTAAAAATGTGAATGACAAATGTCAATGAAAACTGTTTTGCAAGCATGCAGCAGATCTCTGGATACAGGTCTGTATTTGACACTGGTGCACTTATATATCTTGTATATTTGCATGTTTAAAGTTACTAACTGATTACTTTTTTTAAATTAGTTTTCATTTGACACCCAACTGCTAAAATTGTAAATGTGAAAGCATTTCCATTAGTACTCAAATTCCTTTAATATATAGTCCTGTCTAGCTTTTTGGCATATGAAAGTTACAAATAATGTTTAAGCTGTTGAAGTTTAATGATTTACACAATGAGTACAATTATGTATGTTTTCTGTTTCTTTTTAATGTGTGAATTAGATGCCATTCAGACACCAAAAGTATAGTATATTTCAGGAATACTGCTGTGTTACAACAGTGGAAATGAAAATTGGGTTATTTATTTGTTGTGGATTTTCTGTAATGTCCTTGTTCTGTTTAGAATTTTATTGTATTACTGAAATTTGGAACTATTAGTTTTATCCTTGGCAAGTTTATAAAATATTAATTTACTTAATTGACATTTTTATCAATTTCAAATGAATTTTACAAATGACTGTAGGAAACATGACACTGTTTTTGTCACTTGAAAAATGAACTTCAAATCTACCATTTTTTATACACATTTGTAAAATAATTGGCTACTATGGAGCAGCACTAAAAATTGAACATCTGAAGTGACATTAAGTGACATTAAGCAGCAGATGGGGATTTAAAATACAAATATTCAATGTGTAATCTTTATTTAAGTGCTAGTCTAGGTTCAATAATACCAGTTGTTTAACTCAAGGTTTAATTCAATATTTTGAAAAAGCTTTACAAAAAAATCCTTCTGTCCTTGGTCTCCATATTATGCCATATTTTCATAATGTAGTATGATGTCATCCCTTGCTTTTGAAGTGGTAGATAATATGGGTCAGCACTGTCAAGTTTTTGCAGAACAGATACAGTTGTTTTGAGAAAAAATTTATGGTTTTATGTTTGTATTATTTTTAAAAAGTTTTAAAATTTGTATTTTTAATAAAGTCTGCCGTTTGAATGACAATTTATTTTGTGTTTATACTTTATATGGCTGAACATTTTCAACCACATTTTGTCCATAGTAGTATATAAAATTATTTCTACATGACTTATCTATTCTAATAAAGAAAAGGTATTTTGTTTCTAAAGCTTTATCCATTTTTAGCTGCATTGGTGTACTTGACATCTTGTTTAAAAAGCAGAACAGCACTGCAAAGGAAAACACAAACTTTGATAATGAACTGTGGTAATGAAGTAGATGGGCTGCACGTGACAGCTTAGGTTGGCATATATCTCAAATGTCACACCGGAGGGACTGCAAGGCTAAGCTTTGCAGCTCTAAAGAAGAAACTGCTACTTATACCATAGACTCTTGGACTTATAGTTTGGACCCATCTTTTACTTTGTAAATACTTACTTTCAACTTTCGTAAAAATACTTTTGTTGTTTGAGTAGAATTTGTCCTAGTTACTTACTTTGGAATCTCTCTCTCTCTCTCTCTCTCTCTCTCTCTCTCTCTCTCTCTCTCTGTGTGTGTGTGTGTGTGTGTGTGTGTGTGTTTGTTAAGGAATTAATAAATAATACTAGTATATTTTTTCAATGCTAGTATTACATGTCCAAATGATTTCACAATGTAAATGTTTAGGAATTGAAGTGACACTTTTAATTTTAGAAAAATATGTAGTTTAATAGAAATAGTTTTAAAGTTTTGTTTAGTCTTCACAGAAATTATTCAACAAATAGTAAGTCCTGTTCTTTAGTGATTGTATATTCAACTTTGAGTTGATGTTGCTTTCTTAGAAATAATGTTAGTTTTATAATTTTTAAAAGTACTGTTTTTTATCAACTTTTTCTTGAAAGTCATTGAAATTATTCAGAATATGTCATTAATAATAAGTAGAAATGCCATAAAATTGGGATAGATAATTTAGGTGTAAATACAGACCATTTACACTGTGCAGAATAAATATAATTCAGTTTGAGGAATATTTCAAAGGAAGTTTGGATTTGGGAAGTTTTTCAGTTAGTATTTAAATTTTATTCATTTATTGGGTTATAAATTCTGCCTTTTGAAGAGACACACTCGGAATTTGTCTGCACATGGTCATGTTGTCTCTGTCAGGTTTAGAGAAGAAAGTGATGATCATGAATTTAGAATTCTGGACCACACAAGCCAAAGTTGCTGACTGTTTATCAATCCAAGCTTAGATTTCTGTTACTGACATCAATTCCTAAAATGTCAGGGTCAGTAGGAATTTTCATTTCCATTTTCAAATTAGTACAGAAAACAGTATGACAGAATAAGAATGACATGTGATAGGGAACTTAGTAATGTACCCGGCTTCTGAATTCTGGCTTGTCACTTCATAAATTACTTATAGATTTTAGTTTGGAAGTAAAGTATTTAAAGTTTAGATCACCAACTAGCCATATGAGTTCATTATTTAAAGTTGATCAGATATTGTGAATAAGTTGATAAGTTTTTTTTCTAAAAATTCTGCAAATTAATAACGTCATTAAAAGATTTAATAGTTTGTCTAGAGAAATGTGAAGAAGGTTGATACTTATGTGTTCTGTGTTCATATTGATACTAAAATCTCTTAAATTGCTTTGCATTTTGAGGTTATTTATCTGAGATGATTTTAAGTTTCTTAGTTTATCCTGTTAGATCTTGCTTTTTAATTTTAAGTTATAGATGGTTATAACTATAATATTATGTAAATTATAGGCAAGGCCAGAAAGGTCTAGATGAACTTTTATGATACATCCAAGTCACTTAAATAATAACTATAAGCAAAACTTGCTTGAAGAAAACATGCCATGTACATAATGCTGTATCGTTCTGGACCGAGCACAATACTTCTGTGTGTCTTGATGCCTTCTGTGGTGGAAGTCAGATGTGATGATGTACCAGTGTGAACCTAATCTAGCTCACCAGCTGTGCCATTTTGGTCAAAGTTAAAATCTCATGGAATTCCACTTTTAAAAAAGGGTCCTTAGTTGGGCTTTCTCTCACAGTTTTTTAAGAGTTTGGAGCAAATACCAATTAAAGAAAGTTTTATAACTATATCACAGAGTATATGTGATACAACTGTTTTATAAAGAGTATTAGGTTTTTTTTTTGATATAGTGACAAGATTTTGAAATAGTAGAACATCATCTAAAAATGAGTTTGATTGCATTATTGATTTATGAGTTAAGTACCATTAGTCCACCTCATTTCTGTTTGTATATGCAAATGAACAGCACAGGAATCATGAACAAGGAACCTTAGCAGGGATGTCCGGGAGCAAGTGAACTGCATCGTCTATAATGCCAGGGTTGCAGTACCTCCCAGCACTGAGGTCTGGAAATACTCCTCCCTAGCAGTGAAAAGAATTTCTTGTGTATTAAGCAATGGATTTGGAACTGTGTAGATGATCATTTGTAAGTCCTGTTCTTCAGATTTCCTTTAACTGGGGAGATAAATGGACTGGTTTTGGCAAGATTTTTAACTTTTAATTCATGTGCTTGCAGTTTCCATAAAAACCAGAACATTTTAGTGATATATATTCTACTGAAAGTATCTTTTCGGGGTTGTGTTTTATTCATTTCCATTTCTCAACAAGTGCACATATTCTTGACTGCTCTTATACTAAAATTTTATATACATCATTCTGTGTAATAATCATCATATAAACATGTTTTTACATGACATATATTAAATTATATATTCTTTCATTGAATATCTGATCTTGTATCATAACAAGACAAGGTCTTTCATTTTCTTTGACTGTGAACTCGTGGACATAGATTTACTGAGATGAACTGATTCCTAAATTCAAAAATAATCTTAGAGAATATTTCATTGTACAGCATAAACTTAATTAGTTAGGAATATTAAATGATATAAGAAAACTAAAAACTAGAATATTTTCCAAAAGGCTATTTAATATCAAAAGTATTGTGGGCCCAAGTTTTAAAGCCATGCAATTATTCCTAGTTAGGGTCTATAGATGTGCAAGTGAGTGAACGGGAGTGACATCAAGTGTTAAGGTTCACACTGGACTGACTTTCACTCCTCTCTACTAGAAGCTACTAAGATCTTTCCCTGCCTCTTTTCATATCAAGATATAGTTTTGGAAGTAGAAACACGAGCTAGGCTGTAAGCAGCTATATTCTTATTTGCAAGATTGGTTTGAAATAATTAATTGCAAAACCCCCTCCAGCTGTCTTCACTGATAATTTTGTTTCCCATTTCACAGAAGTAAGTGTTTGAGAAGTGTCTTAAGTTAGTGAGACCAGACCACCCATATAATTGTATGTATCAGTGTCTGCATGGGGATCTCGCCTTCTCTTTTTGAGACAAGACCCCAGTGGTACCCAGTAGGCTGGCCTCTATCCTGCTTCCACTTCCTGGTCTGCAGGATTACAGGTGTGTGCCAGTTTTCTCAGCTAGATTTGCTGTTGTCTTGATTTGGCAAACATCTCTGCCTAGAATAAACCAGCTTCTATTTTTAGATTCCATCTCATCTTACCTCCTCCCACAACTTTATCATTCTTTCCTCTTTTCTCACCCTGTTGTAATGTAATTTTTTTTCAGTAATGTGCTATAATTTCTCCATTGCATGCAGAACAAAAGGCATGTTCCCCTCATTGTTATTAACAGTTAGAAGCATCAGCCCGTGCCTGCACACCTTCCCATTTCTTTCCTGTTTCGATCATGAACCTATCTTATGGAATTTTCACCCCATCCTTCCAGCACAGCCCTCGTTTGTCTATGACAGCAATTCTCAACACTGCCCTGCCTCCTCTTCAGCATAAACCTCTGCTGTGCTGCTGCAACCTCCTGTTGTATTTTCTGTATTCTTGTCATTTCTGGCCTCAGTTCTTGAACATTTTTCCTTTGGTATTCAGTCTTGCTGTTTGTCATTCTACCCAGTATCACGGCTTTACATAACCTTGTTTACTGCTTGCATTTCTCAGCTGCTTACTGTATTGTACTTGTCGGTCTGATTTGTACATTAGAATGAACTATGACTTCTACCTCTCCTGCGGATGCTCTTAGTCTTCTAGTTCATCTTCTCGCGCACTCTGCTGCATCCTAATTGTGACTTCATCCATTTGGTTTCAAAAGTGCTAAGCCTTGGAGTTACCTTTATCTGTCAAACTCCACATCTAATCCACAAATATGATTCCGATTGCCTTCAAGATTGTTGCCTTATAGGAAAACCAACTAGCCAAGACATAAACAATATTAAAAATACAGGAAAACATGCTGCAGACCTCCTTTCTATCATGTGTGACTAAATAAAAATTAAACTCACGTTGTAATTGGCTGTGAAGTGTTGAAAGGATTTGTTTAAGGAGGTCAGTCATAATAATCCTCTAGGTTATGTTTCGAAAGATGAAGACTCAGAAAGCCTGGAGTCAATTTTAGTGTTTGATCATAGGTACATTTCTAAGTATCAATATTTTTAAGAATCCCATTTTAAATATATCTATCATAGCATAAATCCTTTATAATTTTAAATATTTGGCTTTTAACAAGATAAATGTAAAGATAGTTGTCTTAGTCAGGGTTTCTATTCCTGCACAAACATCATGACCAAGAAGAAAGTTGTGGGGGGGGGGAGGTTTATTCAGCTTACACTTCCATATTGCTGTTCATCACCAAAGGAAGTCAGGACTGGAACTCAAGCAGGTCAGGAAGCAGGAGCTGATGCAGAAGCCATGGAGTGATATTCTTTACTGGCTTGCTTCCCCTGGCTTGCTCAGCCTGCTCTCTTATAGAACCAAGACTACCAGCCCAGAGATGGTCCCACCCACAAGGGAACCTCCCCCCTTGATCACTAATTGAGAAAATGCCTTGCAGCTGCATCTCCTGGAGGCATTTCCCCAACTGAACCTCCTTTCTCTGTGATAACTCCAGCCTGTGTCAAGTTGACACAAAACTAGCCAGTACAATAGTAAAAGGTCATTCAGCCTTCAGAAAAGGAGAAGCTGATAATTGTGAGCACGTGGTGAGTGCAGTCTAACTGAACTTATCCAGAGATAGAGCACTGTGTAGTCTAACTGAACTAATCCATGGATAGAGCACTGTGTAGTCTAACTGAACTAATCCAGGGATAGAGCACTCTGTCAGCTCACCTACTGGTGGACCTCCAAAGGGGTTAAATAGAGAGAAATGGACAAACACTGGAAGCCATGGATGAGAAAAGAGGACATGCAAATGTGTGTGTGGAGGTGTGAGAATACAAGTATGCAGATACACAGGATGAACAAATCTAGACATCTAATAGGTACAGTATGAGGACTATAGTTAATACTGTATATTTCAAAAGTATACATTTTGGGTGATGTTGCCACAAAAAAGTTATAGTGGGAAATTGCAGGAGTGTTAATTAGCATGGCTGAAATAATTTCATTGTGTATGTCCAGTGAAATAATGGTAATAGTACTCAGCACACTGTAGGCAGCTCAGGGTATATTGTGTATATTTACAGTAAGCACGAAGTGGGAAGATTTTGTGATGGCAAAGTAAAATCTGGGCTGGATGTTTAGCTCAGTGGTGGAATTTTTAGCATATGTAAAGTTTAGCATCAAATAAATAAGTAATAAATGCTTTGTTAGAGAACCAAATTACCTTAAGATTAAGCCATTGCAATGCTGTATGTCATATTTTTACATTGTAGATGATAGAAAGCACATGTTCGATAAACAATTTATATATATATATATATATGTATATATATATATATATATATATATATATATGGACTATATCTTGCATAAACCACTTTACAAGTAAATGAACACATTGCCTTTTGCTTTTCCATAAAATATTTTGAAATACTTTGTGCCCACTGCAAGTGTTGTCTTTTGGATAGATACTCTGGAGTGGTGCAGTTGAGCTGTGCTATAGGTTGGCTCTTACCCCATGCTGATTCCCAAGGCTGGGCTGGCTACCTCTCTGTCAAGGCTGTAACAGTTCCTTTATGCTGTTCAATCCTCAGCAGCAGCTCTTGCTGTTTGTGGCTTAATGATTGCCATTCTGACTGGGGTAAATCGAGTTTCACTGTAGTTTTGATTGGCATGACTGTGACTGCTAGAGATGTTCACCATTTTATCTATTTACATTTATTTGTATGCTGCCTTCCAAAAAACCTCTCGTCAGAGTTAATACTAAGCAAATTACAAGTTCAGAAACACCTTTTCTGTTATTTGCAATTCCTAACTATTGTATAGATATATAATTTCATGCATCTGTATGTATGATGTGAAGGTGGACAAGAATGTATCTAGAGAAACTTATGAGATGAACAAGAGGGGTGAGAAACGGGAAGTTAAAGGAATGGAAAAAATATTTTCAACATATGTTTATAAAATTTTTTAAAAAAGAAAAATGGTATAGTGGAAAATTGATTAGGAAAATTGGATTTTTATAGTCCCAATATAATATATTTAATGAGATAATTATGCCATGAAATAAATTTGACCTCCTTTCTTAATCATGATTTTTATTGCTGTGTAACACACACACCAAAAAAGAATCAGCCTCTGGAAATAATCTGCCAGATTGAGACAAATTAATCTAGAATACTGTGACAGGGTAAAGCAGATTTATCCTATTGTGCTGGAAAAGGAAGAGCTGGTGGTTATAACTTGCTAGGTTACAGGGACAAGAGCTTGAGTTTATGTGTTTGGCTTTGTGTTTATGTTAGTTTTAGAACTTAAGTTCTATGGGTTACAAAAATAGCTTAAAATTAATGACTTAACACTGTAAGAATACTTACTAATAGCATTTTTCTTTCTTAAATCTTTTTAATTTCATATGAACTTTGGGGTCTCCTAAATTTGAAAATATCTGTATTATCATATTTCCATGCTGCTCAAGTCTTTATGCATCTTTGTTGGACTGCATGGACTCATATTACATAAGATCTCATATGCATTGAGAGAGATCTTATGGGTCATTTTCTTAGTTGACTTGCTTTTAAAGTGTATGCCTATTATTTCTCTTTCTTGTCAAGTCATGCTAAGAATTGTCTAAATTTGTAGTGAAATCATATCAACTGTTTAAGTCATAGTTATGTGAGTGTGAACTGTGAGTATAGAATTTAATGTACTTTGAGATGTGGAATTACCATTACATTTCCTTCTTTTTTACCTTTTAATATTTTGAGATAAAGTAATTACATTTCTACCTTCCTTTTCCACCACCTTGTTGTCTTTCAGATTCATGGCCTCTTTTTTTTTTCCATTGTTATTGCCTGCATATGTAGATGAATATGCATATGTATATATATATATATATATTCCTTAATATAACCTGCTCATATTATTTTTCTAATTTATTATTAACTATGTGTTTCTAATATTTGCCATCCATGTATTTATCCAGTACATATTTATTGCATATAAATTCTAAAAGTGGTTTCTAAAATTGAATTCAGGGGTTAGACTCCTTAAGAGCTTTTTAGTCAGTCGTATTATGTAATTCGGAATGGTATTTATCTTAAATTAGATCAAACACAGCTTGTTATAAGGACCTGTGTGTATGTTTGCTCCATGGTAGTGCCTCATGCTTTTTCATCGTAGTGCTGGCTAATGCCAGAGAATGATTTACCCAGAACACAATACTTTATAATCACATTACTTGCAACGGGCAGAGATTTACTTTGAATTCATTTACCTAGAAGCTATCAAAATAGTTCTGATTTTTGGCATGAAAAGACATTAAGAGTGAAACAGTTGATACACTTCAAAAGAAAACAAAGTTATGGAAGTGAGTATTTTGATAACAGTTTTCTATTTATCTGTTAAAAGCTGAAGCTGAAAGCTATTTGGTGTGATGTTCTTTACCTTAAAAGTTCATTGAAGACAAGAGCATGTCAGGAAACTTGAATGAAATGATTTTGAGTTAAATATAAATGATGTTTCAGGGGAGCAAAGGAATACTGTAGAGTTCCACAGATCATTTTGCTATTGTTTAACCCAAGTTATGTGGTGCAAATTTCCAATCCTGGTAATAGAAACTGAATGTACAATCTTTTTCTTATTGGACTGGTGATCTTTAAAGTACTAATGCAAGAGTGCTTCCTGTGTGCTGTAAAGCAGTTTCTGCAATGTGTCTTTTCTAAGTCATCAGTGTTTTGGACATGACACTTTTGATGATCACCCATACTCCTGCTGATCTCATGTAGTGTAAGCTGGTCTTCAACCCAAGGATGACCTTGAGCTCCTGATATTCCTGTCTTTACCACTCAAGGGATAGGATTAGAGACCTGTGCTATCCTGTGAATCAGTTGAGCTGCTTCCTCAGCTCGGAATCTGTATCATCTGAAGAGCCAATGGATACTGCAGTTTTTCTTCCCCCCCCCCCTCCCCCGGCTTTCAATGACAATCTAGACAGGATCCCTAGGAAAACCAGACTGTTAGATGAGACCCTTCTCTTGCCCTTACCCTACTTGGCGCTTTGCTCTGGTCACCTAGCATCCAAAACAAAGGACTGAAGTTGGCTCAGTTTGTTTTACTTCTCAGTGTAACAAGTGTTTGGTCCATTGGTCCTGCTCTCTTGTGTGACCCTTTGCTACCACTGTTCGTCTTTCTGTCCTCTACCTACTTGTCAAGGTGTTCATCTCTGATGCCTTAGAAACACAATGATGGCCTGTACTTGGACTTGCTTGAGTTTCTGTAGAACGTGCTTACATTTTCCATCAGCTTCCTTTTATACTTGCAAGTACCATGCATTTTCACATTTACTGCTTGCTTCCCCTAGAGAGGGAATGATGGGCCTCTTCTTAAAGCTGTCATTTATTATGCTTTTCTTTATGTTTTTCTCAAACTCTCGTTTGATGATTTCAATCTTTGCATTTTTTAAAATAATTCATTAGTTTCATTTTCTTACCTTTGTAGTGTGTTGTTTCTATTTTTATTAAATCACAATATTCCCTAATTAATTCTTTGATTTATATCTTCTCTGTGTTTTCTACTCCCCCATTTCCATAACTATCACAAATTTTGAAACAGTAGCCTTTCTGCTGAAACTTGCTCCCTGAGTACTTTTCCTCCCAATTATCCAGCTCTTTCCAGGATCATTATGATCTTGGTTCAAAGCTCTATGAACTATCTCTTTCACTAATGCAGGGATCTTTCACCCCCTTTTAAATTTTCGAGAATGTCTGACAGTGATTGCCACTCTGCTGTTTTGATACTATTTCTTGTGTTATTCTCTCACCAGTGTGATTCTTTTCTGTTTACTATTTAAGTAATTTTTTGAGAAGTGTGATCACATCTCTCATTTTAAAACTTTGTGTCTGTGTGTATGTATACTACATATATGCTGCATTTCAGATTTCTTGTATTACAGGAGTCTGTTAGGTGTAAGACTAAAGACCACAGCATTTTTATTTATATAACTTCTCTTAATATGTGAAATGGATTCTAAAGTATGCTTTATTATGCTGAGGCATGAGAGGCATTTCTCTGTTGTCTCTCTGTATCACTTGTTCTCTCTGTTTAGCTATCTCCTGCATCTTCTTGACCCACACCATCTCCAGCATCTTCTTGACCCACACCAACAGTTGCCAGTGTTAATTGCTTCATTACCATGTATACTTTCTCTCTGGAACCTCTATTTTATTTTATACATACTCATGTTTATATACATCTGAATGGATAGTGAACTCAGAGTGTAGAAAACTATGTCCACTTTATTTGAAAACCTTTATTTTTGTTTCCTGATAGACCAGGCTCTTTCAAGTTATATAAACAACTCCTCCCCCATCAACTATAATTTTTATTTTTTTATTCTTTGTTGAAAAAAATTTAAAATCTCACCAATTTTGCTCATTATATATACCTCCAGTCTTTAATGTGCAGTATTTTTTTCTTTGAGCTTGGATGGTCCTTAGATAAGACATTTTACTATCTTGTATGGGCAGTGTATAGTCTACTGTGGTAGCAGACCACCCTAAGTATAATTTGTAACACCTCAGTCACCTTTGTTTAGTATGTAAGTACAAACCATAGAATGTAATATAAAAACTGAATTCTATCTGCTTAGAGCCCCTTATTAGTCCAACACTGGTGACCTTTGCCCTGGGAACCTTATATTTGCAGGCATCTGGTTTTTTTACATTGTTTTTTTAGATTTAGGTAGTATTAATTTAGAAGTGTGGTTTTCTCCCCACTATATTTATTTCTTTCAAATTGAGGAACTGGATGTAAGTAAATGAGCAACGCTTTCTTTATGTCTATATAGGTTCATATTAGGTTTTATATCACTCCCTCTATTCCTCCCTGCCTTCCGCCCTTCCTTCCTTTTGTTCTTTCTGTCCATCCATCTGTCAATCTGTCTTCCTTCTCTTTCTCTCTCTCTCTCTCTCTCTTTTTTTTGTGGTTTTTGAGACAGGGTTTCTCTGTATAGCTCTGGCTGTCCTGGAACTCACTTTGTAGGCCAGGCTGGCCTCGAACTCAGAAATCCACCTGCCTCTTCTTTCTTTCTTTCTTTCTTTCTTTCTTTCTTTCTTTCTTTCTTTCTTTCTTTCTCTCTCTCTCTCTCTCTCTCTCTCTCTCTCTCTCTCTCTCTCTTTCTTTCTTCTTCAGAGTTTCTGTATCTGTAATATGAATAACTAGTTTTTATATGGAAACTGTGTAAATTCTCCTAGAATTCCAGTTTGCTTAAATAATATGTGAAATGCTCTCTCGGGGTCTCTTATTACACTATTACACGTGAGAACTTGAGGCATCTTTATTGAAATCTTTTAGGCTTTCCTATTGGGCCTGACAGTCTCTAACTGATGCTACCCATTCCTCACCAATTTATGAAGTGTTGACAAGGGGCTCCAGGGTTAGCTTTTTTACTTGGGGCAAGGGCACATGAAACTCATCAGAAATAATTAGAGATAATTACTTCATAGCCTAAGCATTTCCTCTTCCTATGACTGCTGCAGTTTTACATATATGCTTAGAAACAGGTAGGCTCACATCTTTTCTGATGGAAGTGAAGAGTGGAAAATGTTTCTTTCAATGTACCCTTGGTATGAAAGGATTGTTTCTTGATCTGCAGCCCCATGGGGAGTTTTACAGAAGGATGTCATCTGGCCTAGCTGCTTTTGTTTTTTTTCTTTGAATGTAAGAGCACCGATTTCATCCTTTTTTTTTTTTACTTTTGGATGGAATTTCTAGTTTCGAGGCAAGATGAAAGGGATCATTAAGCTTCCTCTTGCATGTACAGCAGAAAGATTTTCAGTCCAATGATTTAATCTCTAAATAGAAGTATCAACAATCATTGCTCCCATCTCTGCCACTCTGAAACTGAAAAGGCAATGCTGTGATCTGACTATGAGTGTAGTGCAGTGTAGACTGAGTATATGTGATCTGACTATGAGTGTAGTGCAGTGTAGACTGAGACAGGAAAATTACTTGTCCTAGGCTTATTTGTGTAAAAAGTAGCTATTGAGGATTTGAGAGTATCGAATACAGAAAATCTAAAAGGCATTTATATTAAAACTAATGTAAAAACTAGTGTGAAACACTATGCTAAAAATACAAGTGCAAGTATTTTAACAGGACATAATGTAAATATAATATAAAATTGGTGGAAAAATGTTTTAGTGCACATCATAATATCCTAGCAACAGTTCATGAACTGTTCATGAAAGAAGGTGATTTCTCACCAGTGCATATTGTTTGGAGAAGGGAATGCTTCCTGAAATATTTGTTATTGATACATTTTGTGTGTGTGTGTGTGTGTGTGTGTGCGTGTGTGTATACATTTATCTATGTGTATATAAATACATATAAATATACACTCATATATGTGTATATACCTATTATGTGTTCCTATATGTGCACAAACATACACACGTCCAAAGAAATGACCAAAAAACAAACAAAAAACCCAAGAAAAGCCATCATGTGTGTGATTGGTAACCTTTTCATGTTCTTTTACTTCATGAAAGTTTTCTGCATGCATATAATGTATTTTAATCACAGTCGTCCCATCTGCCTTCTAGCTTCTCTTCATCCCATCATATCCTTTTTCTCTTAATCTATTCTAAGAAGATTTTTATCTTGATAAATACATTTTTATAATTTTTTCAGGGATGATGCTTTTAGTATTATAAATTTCAAAGTTGATGAAGGATTATTTTATTCATCTGTTTTACAGACCACTTAATATTTATTTTTTAAGAAGATCATTTCCTTCTTTTATGCTATCTAGCATTAATTATGTGTACTTCAATATAAATACCCTAGAATGAAAGATATAGAATATCTAGCAACTAGCAGAACTTAAATGTGTACTGAAATGGAACTTTGGAGTTCCCGGGCTTGCTTTGCTTATGGCTGTGAAATTAAAGGCAATACCATACAAAAAAAACTATATACCATTAAAGGAAAGGGCTTGAGTCGTTTCAACTAGAAAATTACTTTAGGCTATGCTATTCCATTGGCAGTCACCAAAATTGAAAGTGAGATTATGTCTTTAATAATGAGGAAACTTTGTATATTTAGTATACCACTTTGGATTTTTTGATAAGTTGTATATATAGATAGATCTGAGTCTGAATGTGGTACATAGAATTTACATTCTATGGTAAATAGAATTTTCTAGATAAAGGAAATAGTACCAGTAATATGTAATTTTTAAAAATACAATGAAAAATTTAACAGTCTGATAGATCCTGAATATCTACTCTGTGAACATTTTAATGATTGAGTTTATCGTCAAGAAATGTGATTTAGCAAACCACAAAAGAGCAGACCATAATTCAGGCTTTTAAATAATTCATATTTGCTGTCCCACTTAATAAAACTGTTTGTGTTTTGAGGAGCAAATGGAGAGGAATTGCATCAGCATATACTGTATTGCAAACTCCTTTGTTTGCTTCTTTAATTCTCAGCAACTCTTTAGAACTGTGAATGCTGTCCTGTGGGTTCAATGGCCTGGCACTTTCTTTACCCTGAACTGGATGAAGCAGGCTGTTTTCAGAAGACACCAGTTCTGCTCTCTGTGGTTCCCACTCACTCCTGTTCTCTCTTGTCATCTTTAAGTGCTGTGTGCTTCTTTTCTTATTGGTCTTTCCTTAGCCATGTATCTCAGGGAATCTTTAACCCCTAGGATAAAGGTGTTGACCTTTAGTGACTAGATTTAGTGGTCATTTCAAGTTTGCAGTAGCAGGAAATATAACTGTTGGCCTGAAATTATATGAAATAACCAATCAGGAATTTGCATTGAGAATGTAATTGGAAGCCAATTTGTGGAAAGTTTCTACAACCTCCCTTCCCTGCACTTGAAGGGTATGTGCTGAGAATTGTTAGAGGATGTTGTCACGGTCCTGTGACAATGATTGCTCTTTTACTTTAGAATTATTGGAGATGCTCATTAGACTATCTCCTTGAACAGGCTGGATTCTCTTGGTCAGTTTGTCTGTCTGTTTGTTCTCTTTTTTGTTTCTCTTCTTAAATCTCAAAACATTAAAGAAAAAAATCCTTATGTCATTCTAGGAAAGAATAAAGTTCAGAAAGGCTACATTTTTGTAAATGCCCCTGAAGGTGCTTGGCTTGCTCCTGCAGGTTCCTACCTTCGTCTTCAACTGTAACTTTTATTTGCAGTGATGGAAGCCATTTGACAATATGGTTTTGATACTTTCTCCCAAAATTTTTCCATAGGGCAGGAGGACAGCTGGTCTAGCTTTCAAGTGTTTAAGTGTATACAGGCTGATTCTGTAGGGTTAGGTCTTGCACTCTACAGAGTGCCAAAGTGTTTCATGTTGTTTCCTTAATGTATCAGATATAAAGAAATGGGATCATGACCATTATTATAAGGACTTTGAAAAGGAAGGTATAAAAATATTTTCTACATTATCTATTTGTATATTACATATCAATATATGTTAAAAAGTTTCCCTAAGCAGTTGTGCTTGCCCCTGCCTGTCCTGCTGTCTCAGTGTTGTCTGCCTGGGGTGACATGTAGCAGTTTTCTTCATTACCAGAACCCCTCCTTTGGCTTTTCTACTTCATTGGTCTTGTCACTATTTGTAGTCACCTGAGAAATATGAAGACATTAATATAATATTTTCTGAGCTTTTCTCAGTAAAAGATTTTTTATTGAGTTCAATATTAATGTTACAGAAAAATTGCTATTAAGTAAAAATGCCTCACTAGTTTTTTTCTGGAGCAATAAACTCTTTAAGGGGTTATCCTTTGCAGTTTGAGATAACAATTTTAAACTTAGTAGATTAGAAGAATTGATAGTTTAAATAACAGAAGAGTGGGAATGAAATAAGCACAGAATGAAATCAAAACCAAAGATAAATTACAAATGATTTTCCAGGCAGTCATCAAATCTTCTAAGTGCTACCAAACTAGGTCAAACCAAATATGCAAATTTACTTGACCTCTACAAGGCCAACATACAGGGCCAACAGGAGAAACTATATACATTTTATTGAAGTCATTGCTTACAAATTAAAATTGAAATATGTTTTTTTGTTTGTTTGTTTTTTGTTTTTGTGAGACAGGGTTTCTCTGTGTAGCCCTGGCTGTCCTGGAACTCACTCTGTAGACCAGGCTGGCTTCAAATTCAGAAATCTGCCTGCCTCTGCCTCCCGAGTGCTGGGATTAAAGGCATGTGCCACCATTGCCTGGCTGAAACATGTTTTAAATTTGTTACTTAGTATATTTTCATTGAGTTTTAAATTCTAAATGATTACAGTCTTATGCTGTTGCCTGTTCAGGGTTACGTTCTGAGAAGCATGATATTAGACAGTTTCATGAACAGGCTAGAGTAGTGACAGGAATTCAGGGGCATACCCCTCTGTACTCCCTGGTACTGGCCTTGCAGGAGGTATAGAGGCCAAGGTGTCATCATGTGGCTGTTATGCTGCTATTTGTTATTAATGTATTCATCCTCTGTGAAGTGTTTTTTTTTAAACTAATGAATTAAAGACAAATACTTATTACAGAAAGTAAAATGGATTTCTCCCCATTTTCCAGACTGTTACTGAACTCACCATGTGCGTTTCTAGGTATTTCCAAGTGGTTTTGTAGATAATCGTTCCAGATTCTTTTCAAAAAATGGAAAAAGAAAAAATTAACTGTGCATCTAAGGATTACTCAATTCAAGAGGAATTTAAGATGTAGAATTCAAAATGTCAATAAGCATATTTATTTATGCTCTGATTGTTAACATAGTAAACTATATTTATAATGATTTTCTTGGCAATTTTGACATAAGTTGCTATTGTCCATAAGAAATATAAAGTAAGGTCAGATATGATTGACTTTGTTCCTTAGTATAAGTACATTCATATACTAAAACTTAAAAACTTGGTATAAGTTTTTTTCTTATCATTGGTGATTAATCTCCTTATTGCCTATGGGGTTGCATAGGTGGTAGTGAGGGAGACAGTGTAGCAAAATAACCAGTAATGACAACCACAAAGAGGGCATATGTAGAGAACTGAATCTCTGCTTTGTGTACATTGTGTAGTCTGCTCAGTAAGTCTGTGAAGTGCCTTCTTTTGTAGATAAAAACACCTGATGGACAAATGTTAGTTACATCACTTATAGAAAGTCTTTATTGTTGGGACCTTCAAAAAGCACATATAAATAGCATTCTTCCTATTTTTAATGTTAACTCCTATTTTGTTGATAATTAATTGGATCTGAAATAAATGTTTATTAGATCCAATAAATGTTTAAGAAAGTTAATTTTATACTATGTATTATATGTATTTAAATGTATTGATCTATTATATTTATTATTTAGGATGATAATGATTATTCTGTGAACCTGTAGAGATGGCTCAGTGATAAAGAGTGCTTACTGATCCCTTATTCTTAATACTACCTGTATTTACATCAGTAGGGCCATGTATTGGAGCATTGGTAGCCTCTGCAAATTTTATTCCCAGTGCCCATATCAGGTGGCTTTCAATTGCCTGGAACTTCAATGCTAGGACATCCACTATGTTCCAGCCTCTGTGAACACCTACACTCACACATGCACAGTCTCACACAAACACACATATCCACATGATTGAAAAATAAAAGTAACAGTTATTTTATTCACCATCATTAATTAATACTAATATTAATATTATTTTATTATTATTATGAGTCCTTAATATTTATATTGACTATAGTTTTAAAATTTTGCTAAATTGTTTTATTATTTTCTCCTCTGGCTGTTAGAATATTTTTAAATTTAAAATTTTCTTAATTAATTTCCTAATAGTTTAAAAATTCCATAGATACATATACTATTTTAATGGAATATAATCACAGTCTTTCCTCTCCAAATCTTTTTCTAGGACCCCACCCTGTTTGTCTCCAACTTCATGTTCTCTTATAAAAAAGAAAAAAAGCGAATTCTCAATTCTGCCTACCTTTGCAGGGGTAGGACCTTCTATTGGAGTACTGGCAGCTTCTGAAGAGCTGCACTCCTGGCAAGTCATTCCCCCAGCAATCATGGATTGCCAATAGCTTGTCAGCTGAGCTAGGATTTTATGAGCCCCTGTCCATGCTAGGGATTTTGGCTATATTGATATTGTGTGTAGGTCACCGAGTCACAGTTGCTGTGAGTGAGTTTTTGTGCAGAACAGCCCTGTTATGTCCAGCTTATAATGTTATCCTGCAGAAATCTACTCTCTCTGGTTTTTAGAATCTTTGAACTTTTCTGTAGTGATCCCTGAAGTTGGGGGGAGGGGATGAAATATAGATGTTCCACTTAGATCCAAGGACTCCAAGTCTCTTAATCTCTATATATTGACCAGTTGTGAGTCTCTGCATTAACCAAAATCTACTGCAAAAAAGAAGCTTCTCTGGTGATTGTTAGACATGCACTAATGTATCATATAAAGATAAGAATTTAGTAGGCAACTTATTACTGTGATCATTTAGCAAATGTAGTATTAGGTTCTCCCCATAGAGCCTATCATATAGCCATCTGTAGGTTTTTGGCTTGTTTGTTTGTTTATTCCAGTTAACAGTACCAGATATGAGTTTGGTCTTATAAAATGGGCTTCCAGTCCAATTAGAAAGTGTTTAGTTACTCCCATAACATCCATGCCATTATTATAAGAGTATGCATCCTTGTCAGGACAGTCCTTATTGTAACTTGCAGGAGCCAAAGCTGAATAAGGTTGCTGATTACTTTTCACTCCATCTAGCATGCAAACAACCTTTCTGCACTGTGAAAGCTAGCCAGTAATCATGAAGCCTCCAAGTGACCAGAAGCTTGATTTCTCAATACTGAAGAGTCATTTACCGGGTAACTCCAGAAATGTTGTCTTCCTTCAAGTTCTGGAGAATAATCAAGAGCAAGAGCGATAGTGTATGATGCTGTGGGAAGTTCAGTGGCCCCCAGTGAACAACACAGAGAGGTAACCCATATGTAACTCCTCTACAGTGTCCTTTCAAACACCAGTTTTACAACAATAATCCTATCTGTCTAAAGACCTACGATGTCTTTCTATCCTCTGCTATCTTTTTCAGTGTCTTCAATGTTTATTGACCAAGTTTTTTTTTTTTTTTTCCTGTATTGGGTTTATTTTAAGATATTTTATTTTGGCATTGGGGTGGAGAAGATATTGTATATAGGATTATTTCCCTGACTTCTTGGTATACCTATTGTTGGAATATAGAAAGACTACTGGTGTTGGCATGCTAATTTTATATACTGTTTTGTTGAATGTGTTTGCCACATATTAGTTTTCTGGTAGAGTCTTTAATGTCTATTATGTATAGAATCATATTATCTGCATTTAAGGATACTTTGACTTTTTCCCTTTCTTATATATATATCATCCTTATCTTCTTTTCTTGTCTTATTGTTGTTGCTAAGACTTGCGTTAAAAAAAGAGTAGAAAGAGTAGATATCCTTGTCTTGTTTATGATTTTAACTGAAATGCTTTGAGATTTTTCTCCATTTTAGGTGATGTTAGCTATGGGCTTGCTCTATAGTACCCTTTTTATTTTGAGATATGAGCTTGTTTCCCTAGAGTCTCCAAAACTTTTATCATGACTGGACATTCTGATTTTTGACAAAGGACTTTTCTGTATCTAAAGAGATGATCCTGTCGTTTGTATTTATTTATGTGTTAAATTGTGATTACTGTTGTATACATGGTGAACAATCACTGGATCTCTGAGTTGAAGCTGAATTATCATAGTAAGTTTTTGGATTTATTTATGAGTTTATTTTATAAATATTTTAGTGAGAACTTTTGCACTGTGCTCAGTAGAGATGTTGGTCTGTAATTGTTGTTGTTGTTGTTGTTGTTGTTGGAGCATCAAGGTAAAACTGCCTTTGGAAAGGAATGGAAGTGTTCCATACAGATTTTGTTTTACAGAGTAATTTGAGGAATGATTTCCTTAGTTCTTTGAAGGTCTGGTAGAATTGTGTGCTGAAGCCATCTGGTCATGGGTGATTTTTAATAACTGTTCTATATCCTTGGTTTGTATGTGTCTGTGTACTGTATAGTTTTATGTCAACTTGATGCAAGCCAAAGTCAGCTAAGAGGAGGGAACCTCACTTGAGAAAATGCCTCCATGCGATCAGACTTTAGGCAAACCTGGAGGACATTTTCTTAATTTATAATTGATGGGGGAAGGCTCAGCCCATTGTGAATGGGGCCATCCTTGGACTCCTGATCCTGGATTGTATAAGAAAACAGTCTGAGCAAGCCATGAGGAGCAAGTAAGTAAGCACCACCTCTCCGTGACCTCTGCATCAGCTCCTACCTCCAGGTACCTGCTGTATTTAAGTTTCTTTTCTGACTTCCTTCCATGATGGAAGTGTACCCCAAATAAACCCTTTCCTCCTCAAGTTGCTTTTTGGTCATGGTGTTTCATTGCAGCAATTGAAACCCTAACATTTGTTTCCTCGATTTGCAGGTCAGAGGAAGGTAAATTCTTTTTCTTGGATATTTTCTTTTTTTATATTTCAAATGTTTTCCCCTTTCCAGTTCTCCTCTTCAGAAACCCCCTATCCCATCCCCTTTCCCTGCCTCTATGAGGGTGCTTCCCTACCCACCCACCCACTCTAACCTTCCTGCCCTGGCATTCTGCTACACTGAGGCATTGAACACCCTCAGGCCCAAGTGTTTCTCCTCCCACTGATGTCCAACAATGTCATCCTCTGCTATGTATGCAGCTGGAGTCATGGGTACTTTTGTTTGGTGGTCCAGTCCCCAGGAGCTCTGGGGTTCTGGCCGGTTGGCACTGTTGCTCCCCACATGGGATGGTAAATTCTTAAAGTATGTCTTTATCATTCTCCAGATTTTCTCATTGTCTTTTATACTATCTTTTATAGTGAGTTGTATTGGGTTGCTTGTATTCTAATGTTAATACTGGTTCATCAAGACCTGGTTGCCCCAGATAAAAGAGAGACTACACATAGACCCAAGTGACACCATGTGACCTTGCCCCCACTTTATTTCTGATTGGTAAATAAAGATGCACACAGCCAATAACTGGACAAAAGAGACATAGTCAGGGTTTAGAACTCTTGAACTTGGAATCAGAGAAGAACCATGGTGAGTTGGGTGTGGGGGAGAAGAAGATAAATGGAAGGAGGAATCCATGTGCTAGGAGTCAAACAGTATGGACCTGAGGGCTGGACAATTGAACTTAAGAGCAGCTAAGATAAAACATAGTAACTAATAATTTGAGGTTATCGATTGGGAAGTAGATTCTAATAGCATAAAGGGTAGATAACTGCTAATCTCATATGCTGTTTAAGGCTTATTGTAAATAATAAAACTTACATACCTTATCTAGGAACTAAATGATCAAGGTGGGTAGAAACCCCAGATTAAGATTAAAAAATTCTGTAACTGTCTTTCTTTTCATCTACATTTTTACTAATTTGAGTTCTCTATATTTCTTATAATTTGGCTAAATGTTTTTTTGTGGTCTTCTTAACTTTCCAAATTAGTTTCACTCTTTTTTTTTTTTTTCATTGCTTCTTTTCTCCATTACTTTCATCCCTAATACTGATCATCTCGTACAAAACACTTATTTTGGAAATTGTTTATTCTTGTTTTCTCAAGGCTTCCAGGCCCATCACGGAGTTACGAATATGTGATCTCTCCAGCTTTTGTATTTTTTACGGAGACATGCAAACCTTCCTCTGTTAGTGCCTTCCTCATTTGGTTTGCTTGGCTTTCAGTTTTCATTCAGTTCTTGGAATTTTGAAACTTTCTTCTTGAATTCTTCTTTGGCTCAATTATCATTCTCTACTATGTTTAGCTTCCGTGAGTTTGTGTACTTTTGTAGTTCCTTTTGCTGTTGTTCGTACCCAGATTTATTCTCTTACGGTCCGATAGAACACAGGATGTTATTTCAGTTTTTTTTATATTTGTTGAGATTTGCTTTGTATCCTAATATGTGATTAATTTTGGAGAAAGTTCCATTGGCTTCTGAGAGGAAACTGTACTTTTAGTGTTTGGGTGGAATGTTCTGTGTATTTCTGTTTGATCCATTAGATTTATGATATCATTTAGTTCTATGTTTCAGATGACCCCTCTATAGGTGAGAGTAGAGAGTTAGAATTACTTACAAATATTCTGTAGGGTTGGGGTTAGTCTTTTGTTTTCTTAATCTAGTAATGTGTCTTTATGAAGTTGAATGTTCTATATTTATTGGGTTTTAAAATGTAATATCCCCTTAGCATATTTTTTTCTTTAATATGTCTGAAATGCCCTTTTTACTAAATGTTTAAAGTCTATTTTCTAAGAATAGTCCTTTTTATCATTTTTTCCCATTTGTATGGAATTCCTTTTTTCTCATTTTTCCTAGTGTAGTGACTATGGTACACAGTGACATTTAAAGGGGGCAGCAAAATGATGGATCTTGTTTCTGGTTCTTTTTTCTTTTCTCTTTTAAATACCATATGTTACTGTGTGCCTTTTATTGGGGGTTAGTCTGTCATTATTAAGAGTTGTTATTGGATACTGTATATCCCTTCATTTTGGTTTTTATGGTATTTTCATATATATATATATATATATATATATATATATATATATATATATATGTTTTCTCATATATACATTTATTTATTTATGTATTTGACCTCTCGGGTACTTTTCCTCTTCCCTTCAACCTGAAGTATTTCTTCATGTATTGTCTTAGTCAAGTTAGATTAGTGGTCATAAATTCCTTTAGTATGTTTCTTTCATTGAAAAAAAGATTTCTTATTCAATTTTCATAGATAGTTTTGCTTAGTATAATAATATGAATTGATAATTGTGGTCTTTCAGAACTTGGAATATACTTTTTCAGGCCCTCTAGGTTTTAAACATTTAATGCCAAATAATCAGATGCTATTTTGATGAGCCTGTCTTTATGAGTGGTCTGACTCTTCTTTGCCATTTTCAATAACTTTTTAAAAGTTTGTGTGGTCTTACTGTTGTAGTTGTAATATTTCCTAAGACTTGTCCTTTCTGATTTTGTCGATTTTATGTTATATAAGCCATTTACAACTCGTCTCTCTAGGTTCTCGTCCCCTTGTAACTGAAAGACATGTTTAGGCTTGGGAGAGTTTGTTATATGATATTATTTCCAATACTCTCTAACCCTTCACTGTGGTACTCTCCCTCTGTGCTCCTCATTCAAAGACCAGACCTGTTCATGGTGGCCTAGTGTTCTCCCACTGTCCACTCATATATTTTATAAATTTCTCATTGACTTTTACAAAGTGATCTACATTTTCTACTTTGTCTTTCAGCTTTGACTCTGTTTTTTCATGTGGTCCATTATACTGGAGAGGCTGTCCACTGAGGTTTTTATTTGGCTGATTGACATTTTCATTTCCAGCATCATTTAGTTTGGCTTTTGTTCAGCAATTCTCTTTATTGAATTCTATTTTCACATTGTGGTTTGACTTCTATTCTGTTTGGTGTTTTGTTTTTACTCTCTTGGAGTATAATCAAATCTTTGCATTGTTGTTTTCTGGAAAATCTTCCCAGTCATTCTAGTCTGGGATCATTACTATGGTATTTATGTGTTTGTTGGTGCTGTGTTTTCTTGTTTTTTCTTGTTTTGTGACTGCAGTGGGACTTGTCTGTTTGAAGTATTGTCTGTGTATGTGTTTCTTTTCCTCAAGTATCTTTAATCTTCAAGCATAATCAAAATTAAGTTGTAAGTATGTTGGTACCCCTTTGTGTGTGTGAATTTGATACCACAGGCTGTACATTCTATCTGTAATCTTTGGAGAATACTGTCTGTGGAAGTTAACAGGATCTAAGGCTAGCACTACCTGGTTCCTTCAAGACTCCTCCTCATCACCCCACTAGTTAGTCCTTGCTGCTACCTTGACCCTAGTGCCCCTTCAATTTTGGATCTCCTTCTCTCCCTTTGGTATCTGTTAGAATCTTCTCCAAACCACCACTTAACCATCAGTCTCCCCTCCTACCAAGGTCAAAAGCTGACATGATTTTGATTATGGTTTCTCCAATAGTTATTGTGGCTGTGTTTGTTTGTTTTGCTTTGTTTTGTTTTTTTGAGACTGAGAAGTGGTGAGTCTGAATTCTCTGAGCTGAAGCAGAATTGCAGAGTTGCAGGACTCCAATGAACTTCAACTCCTCAGTTTTACCTTTAACTCTCTGTATCTGACTGCTTTGCCATTTAGTGTAATTCCTGATATTCAGTGGCAACTCTAATGCTTCTGTCATTAAGATATTTACATTTTGTGATGGTACTAATATTATGAACCAGGGAGGTGCCTGATACATCTTAGAAGCATTTCTATAGGTACCTATACAATTTTAAATAGAATTCTTACAGAATATGCAGTTTAATAGTTTTACCTCATAGTAACATTAAAGTAGCTATATGTACTAGTATTTTCTTCTTCATGTATGTATTTATCACTGTGTCTATGAATGCTACATGTGTGGGTGCCCACAGATGCCAGAAGACAGTGCCAGTTCTCCTGATCCTGGGGTTCAAGTGATTGTGAATTGTAAGACTTGGGTGCTGGAAACCAAACTTCTAACTTCTGTAAGGGCAAGAAGGATCTGTCACTGCTGAGCCATTGCTTCAGCCCCCTTGTTGTTTTGTTTGTGAGATACAACCTTGGACTTCTGTCTACATTGGCTTGAACTTTATGTATAACAAACTGGCCACAAAGTCTTTTTTTTTTTTNTATACCAAATTTTTTGTATCCATTCCTCTGTTGAGGGACATCTGGGTTCTTTCCAGTTTCTGGCTATTATGAATAAGGCTGCTATGAACATAGTGGAACATGTGTCCTTGTTGCCAGATGGAATATCTTCTGGATATATGCCCAGTAGAGGTATTGCAGGATCTTCTGGTAGTACTATGTCCAATTTTCTGAGGAACCGGCCACAAAGTCTTAATCCTCCTTAGTCCTGTTGGGATTTCAGGAATGCACCACCATTCCCAGCTTTTATTGAACATATTATTTACTTTTTCTAAAGAAATTAATAGTTAGTGTTGCTGTTTCTATATAATAAAATAAGGGTGGTGTTGTGGTTTTCATCTAATCTCTGTACATTTTCCTACTATATACTACATTTTCATAGAAGAAAGGCTTTGGAATATAACAGGAGTCTAGATTCCTCTTCTGTTCCTTAATAAGCCTTTGATTTTGGATAACATACTTGATCTCAGAAAAATAGAACTGTTAGAACTTATACAAAAAACTGTATATAGTGATGTTATATATAAACTATCAAATGCAGATCAGACCTGATAAGCTCACCTGCTTTAACATAAAACAGCATGTTCCTCTGAGATTATATGGGTGTTTGGCTGTTGGCCTTTACTTTATACAGTAGTGTTTGTAGGGTTTTGTTGTTGTTGTTGTTGTTGTTGTTGTTGTTTTGTTTTTGACTTGTTTAAAGAAGAGAAATTTCAGTCCATGAAATAAGGTAACTTAACAAATTTATTTATCGCTCCTTTTAAAAATCATCAGCTCAATAGTGCACGTTTTCTGCATGTGTGAATTTCAAGTTGTCCCCAGAAAGGAAACTGAGTATTTGTTTTTAAAGAAGAGCCACACATCCAAACTGAATATTTTATATTTCTACATCCTCCTCTGGGTTTACAGGAGATAGGTGGCAAGATCCTAACTGGGGAATTGGGGCATGCTTGCTTTCCATTGGCCAAATTGTCTTTATTTTTGGATGCAGACACAATGTTGTACTTTCAATCATAGTTATCCCTCTAAAAGTGGTGACTTAAAAGCAGGTACCTTTCAGACAGTGCTTTAGCCAGAAGTGTTTTCAGAGGGAAAAGAAGCCAGAGGAGTTAGCATGTTTCAGAGAAAGCGACAAATCATGCGTAATAATGTGGTGAGACTGTGGACACACATCCGAGGATCTGGAACAAGATTTCTGTTAAAATGTGTAGCCTGGTTTTGCCACATAGCAGCTGCAGGAAACCCAGCAGTTTATTTGATCTTTTTTTTTTTTTTTTTTTTTTTTTTTTTTTTTAATTGTGACCTGTGTGTAACAGTGCCTACCCCAGACATGGAGAATGAGAATGAAGTTAGTGCACAGAGCGAGCACAGCTGTGCCTGCCCTCTGAGTGTGCTGTAACTGGTTATCTACTATAGTATCATTTTTTTCAAGTACCACATACTGAGAAACTTCGTTTAGTTTTGTTAGTTGTATCTCAGTGCCACAGACTGCAAAATTGAATAGAGAGAAGTTTATTAACGATTCTTGAGGTTGGAATCACAAAAGTCAGGAAGCCTCCTGTATTAAGAAGCTTCCTTTGGCATGGTTTTACAGAGTGCTATCATGGTTCAAGACATAACAAGGTAAGAACCAAGTGCAAACCTCACTCTCGGGATCCCTCATTAATCCACAGACTGCATTAGCACACTCCTAACAATGGAGTCCTAAATTAATTGCCACTTAAAGTCTTAATTGATTCCATAACATATACCTCACTTTGCAGAGTAATTTGAAAATAAGTTTCCTTAGGAACATTCAAAACAGAGCACATTGCTGATAAGATATACTCTTTTATAGACACTGAGAAGCAAAATATGTGAAACATGTTTGTTGTGGACTCAATGTGGTGTAGTGTTAACACATAGATATGTGCATAGCTATTAAAATTATAAAACTTCTCAATGGCAATGATTATCTTTTTTTTTTTTTTTTTCGAGACAGGGTTTCTCTGTGTATCCCTGGCTGGGATTAAAGGTGTGCGCCACAATGCCCGGCTTATCTTGTTTTTTTTTTTATATATTATATTGTTTATATTTAATTGATTTTGTAAGATAAAAGTTAAAATCCTGATATAGTAGTTTGCCCTTATCTGCAGGGGATATTAAGTGACTTCTTAATCTCTGTGTAGTATAATAAGCTCTTACATATTTTATGTTTTATATATAAGTATTTTATATAAATATATCATTATATATGTCATATATAATATGGTTTTCCCTACACAAACATATGTATGTTTAATTTATATATCAGGCATAGTAACAGATCACCACCATAGCTAACAAAGCCGAATAATTATAATATATAGAAAACTATATATGAAGAGGGTCTTTCATATATTTCATCCTACTGTGTTCACACATGATGTGCCAAAGGCAGGATAAGATGCCATGTGAGATGGTAAAATAAACAACCATGAATTGTGGTGCAGTGCCAGTTTACAGGGAACCTTCTTCCTTGACTTGAAATACTGACTGTCTGAAAGGATGATTAGTGCCTGGCCAGCAGGTAGGTACTGCACAGAGTGGCCATGCAGGACAAAGAATGAGTCACATGGCTGGCAGGGCTCATCATGGTTGGCGTGCTTTTGTCACTGCCTAGAAAAGCATACATTTTAGCTTACCAGTTGTTATTTCTAGAGCTTTTTCATTTTTTTTGGATTATGATTGACTGTGTATAGTTTGGAACTTTTAAAAATAAAACTGTGGATAGCAGGATAGCAAATATATTATTATTATATTTTTAGGGGAAAAATGGAAACTTGCAAAATAAAGAAATATATGAAAATGTTAGTTTCTATTTTTGGAATACTTAAATTTTTCTGATATTTTTAAATTTAAATGCCTTTTGGTATATAGAATTCTGCTAATTATGAATATACTTTCACATATCTCTCATATGCTAATAGGGTTTTGTTACATTCTTCAGACTCTGTAGATCCCGAGATGTTCCTAGTGTCACGCCATGTTCAGCAGATTTATAAAGCTAACCCTAGGCTGCAGAGTCCCAGGGTGTGTAAAGGGATCTGGCTGGGATCTCCTGCCCTGCTGATTCATCATTTCACTGTCCTCTCTGTGTGTTTCTCTCCTATAAAATGTGAGTTAACAGAAGGATGTTCACTTTTAAAGTATTTAGAACCGAGTTCATAGTAGACACAATCAATTTACTATTTTTATTTTAATTTTATCATTGCACTCAGATATTTTTTAAACTTATAGTTAGTTTTATTGCCTAATGTTATGAGTAAAACTAACCATTCTACTTTTTGTTCTTAAAATCTTAACTTCTCTGGCCCCTGATTTATATGTAAAGTATTCCTGATCATACCTGCTTTATAGACTATGTGAACTGAAATGAAGTGTGTACATAAAGCAGTCAGCAGATTCTAACAGCAGTGGAAGGCATGTCTTCTGCTCTTAGAATGGGGAGCAGGGCCAGAACTGAATTTGGTTCTGTGCCTGTCAGTATAGCCAGCTTGCTCGGTTTCCCACCTCACACAGGAAAAACAAAAAACACAAAACACAAAGCTAAAGTCTCTGGACATATTAGAGGCCACTGTTAATTTTCCATGCAAGTAGACATAGTTACAGATGTAAATAAGGTAGGAAGGTGAGGGGGGTGGGGAGAGAAAGGGGGGAGGGAAGAAGACCAGGGCTCAGAGGGAAGAGGAAGGGAGAAGTCCTGGGGATGCTTAATAGAACTTTCTAGTATATCTAGAAATTTCTGATTCCATGTTAATAACCAGCAAGAGAAAGATTGATACACAATACTTAATAAGTTTTGATAATTGAAAGTAACAATTGATCATTGTTTTAAAAGATGTAGGCTTTACCTCACCTGCCAGAGTTTTATAAGGAGTTTTGTAAGTGGGCATCTACTGAGGGTGGAAAATTGAGATGTTTTCAAGTTGAAAATGATACATCGACACTACTTGTTTATTCTTTCATGCTGTAGGTAAGAAATCCATCTAATTCATTTTCTTAAATTGTTTTTGTAACAAACCTCGATTCTGCCTTCCTTTCTGGTAGGTCTCTGACGGGGTGGACCCCTAGATAGGGTATATGTTGGTGGTTTGGGTCTGTGATAACGTATACGGTCTTTCTAAAACCACTGACCTGGGACTGTATCGAGAGAGAACACCCAGATACGGTTACAGACCGTTTATGTCTTCACCTACGAGTGTCAGTAGATAACCTCGGAACACAGGGCCCCCAATGGAGGAGCTAGAGAAATCACCCAAGAAGCTAAAGGGGTCTGCAACCCTATAGGAGGAACAACAATATGAACTAAACCAGAGCTGTGTCTCTAGTTGCATATGTAGCAGAGTGTGGCCTAGTCGGCAATCAATGGGAGGAGAGGCCCTTGGTCTTGCAAAGATCATATGCCCCAGTACAGGGGAATGCCAGGGCCAGGAAGTGGGAGTGGGTGGGTTGGGGAGCAGGGTGGGGGGAGTGTATAGGAGGTTTGGGGAATAGCATTTGAAATGTAAATGAAGCAAATATCTTATAAAAATTGTTTTTGTAATTTAAATAATAATATATTATTATATGTTTTATATATTAATATTTACATATTAATATATAATAATATATTCATAGAGTTAAATTAGAAAATAGCATAGAAAGACTTGAAGTCAAGTGAAAGTTGTAACCCTGTTTACATTTTAAATAATGTTTTGGACTTACTGCTTACAGATTTGTCTGATTTCCCTGATTCCATCTCTCATTTTGTTTGTTGGGAACTGTGTTTCTCAAAGCATACTACTTGACAGCTTCCATTTCCCTGCTGTTTTTTTTTTTTTTCATTTTTTTTATTAGATATTTTCTTCATTTACATTTCAAATGCTATCTCAAAAGTCCCCTATACCCTCCCCCCACACTGCTCCCCTACCCAACCACTCCCACTTCTCCGCCCTGGCGTTCCCCTGTACTGGGGCATATAAAGTTTGCAAGACCAAGAGGCCTCTCTTCCCAATGATGGTCGACTAGCTATCTTCAGGCAATTCCTGGTGTTTCCCTTTCTTCTACTGCCTTTTCTCCTCTCACTCTCTCCTGCGGGCTCTCTAGGTATGGTTTACTATATGGTCCAGGGTGATATAGAACTAAGGTAGTGGTCCACCAACCTTAGTCTCCCAGGTTCTGAGATTAAAGGCATGCATACCAGACCTACCTAACTTCCCTTTCTGATTTGTTTTTTCTGGAATGAGATTAACTGTGTGTTCAATTGATAGTTGTGGGATCTTTTATCACACTCAGAAATACAAACCTTTACTATGTATTTATTTTATTACTTTATTATGCCTTATTCTGAGGAATCTAATACAGATTCTAACTTAGTTCTATTCTTATTCTCACTTTCCAGGTGTGTATCAGATTGAGGATTTACCCAAGTCTGGCTAGTACTAGTCTACTCTAGATTCTAGATCTCATCAAGATCTAATGTAAGTTTAGATCTTGCTTTGAGAACTGGGACTCTTCATAGTTTTACTTTGTCTATATGAACTACAGGCTCAGTATTTCTCTTTCTACTAATATATTATTTTAAAAGTCACTTGAAGTAAGGAAAGAGACTGTACTTTAAAGTGAATTAGAAGAAAGCCTACAGTTGAATTGTGTTTTCTGCATGCATATATTTGCATATATTCTGGAATTTCAGTTAATGGGTGAAACATAATTTTTGTGATAACTAAACTTCCATCTTAATCATTACCACTTTAAAAATGAAATTGGCATTTTCCACCTGAAATAGGGCATAGACTTCTGACACATGACGGATAACTAAAATTAGAGAACCAATAAGTTTTTGATAATGTTAGAAATCCTTGTTTTAAGAGTTGGATTAGATATATACCTTTTCCTAAAAATTAAAATCATAAAAACACCAAAACTTCTATTTTGAATGAAATGTTTCAACCAAGGACTTAAAATTAAAAATGAATTTAGTTTTACTTGGCATAGTTAGTTAACGATAAATTCTGTTTAATACTGTATGGTTTTTATTATAATAATAAGTAATATCTATTTTGTGAAATTTTATGCTTCTTAACTGAAGAAGCCTATTGCCTTACTGCTGTGAATATAATTTCTGAGTCTAGGTGGGACAGTGTCAGCACAGTGAAGCAGGAAATTATTCTCCTGTGTCAGCTACTGTAGTTAAAGTATAAAAAGGTTTGAGATGGGATATAATTCTCTTATCTTTACTCACAAATCCTATATGACATTCAAATAGATTTTAAAATCAGGAGCGTTGTAGGTATTTTATCACATAAAATGTTTTGCTGCTTTCAATTCTGCTCCATTTCCTCTAAATACTTTGTGTTTATTATTTTTCATTTTTTTATGTTTATTATTTTTTATTATTTTTATTAGATGTTTTCTTTATTTACATTTCAAATGCTATCCCGAAAGTTCCCTATACCCTTCCCCTGCCCTGCTCCCCTACCTGCCCACTCCCACTTCTTGTCCCTGGTGTTCCCCTGTATTGGGGCATATAAAGTTTACAAGACCAAGGGGTCTCTCTTCCCAATGATGGCCGACTAGGCCATCTTCTGCTACATATGCAGCTAGAGAAATGAGCTCTGGGGGTACTGGTTAGTTCATACTGTTGTTCCATCTAAAGGGTTGGAGACCTCTTCAGCTCCTTGGGTACTTTCTCTAGCTCCTCTATTGGGGGCCCTATGTTCCGTCCTATAGATGACTGTGAGCATCCCCTTCTGTATTTGCCAGGCACTGGCATAGCCTCACTCGAGATAGCTATAGGTCCTTTCAGCAAAATCTTGCTGGCATATGCAATAGTTTCTGGGTTTGGTGGTTGATTATGGGATGGATTCCCCAGGTGGGGTAGTCTCTGGATAGTCCATCCTTTTGTCTTAGCGCCAAACTTTGTTTCTGTTACTCCTTTTATGGGTGTTTTGTTCTCTAATCTAAGCAGGAATGAACTATCCACACTTTGGTCTTTGTTCTTCTTGATTTTCTTGTGTTTTGCAAATTGTATCTTGGGTATTCTAAGTTTCTGGGCTAATATCCACTTATCAGTGAGTGCATATCAAGTGACTTCTTTTGTGATTGGGTTACCTCATTAAGGATGATATCCTCCAGATACATCCATTTACCCTAGAATTTCATAAATTCATTGTGTTTAATAGCTGAGTAGTACTCCATTGTATAAATGTACCACATTTTCTTTATCCATTCCTCTGTTGAGGGACATCTGGCTTGTTTCCAGCTTCTGGCTATTATAAATAAGGCTGCTATGAACATAGTGGAACATGTATTCTTATTACCAGTTGGAACATCTTCTGGGTATATGCCCAGGAGAGGTATTGCTGGATCTTCTGGTAGTACTATGTCCAATTTTTCTGAGGAACCTCCAGACTGACTTCCAGAGTGGTTGTACCAGCTTGCAATCCCACCAGCAATGGAGGAGTGTTCCTCTTTCTCCACATCCTCGCCAGCATCTGCTGTCATCTGAGTTTTTGATCTTAGCCATTCTGACTGAAGTGAGGTAGAATCTCAAGGTTGTTTTGATTTGCATTTCACTGATGATTAAGGATGTTGAACATTTTTTCAGGTGCTTCTCAGCCATTCAGTATTCCCCACTTGAGAATTCTTTGTTTAGCTCTGTAGCCCATTTTTAATGGGGTTATCTTTTTCATTTTTTTTGAGAATCTACTGTATTTATGTCATGTTCTTCTTCTTCTTCCCTACCTCTCAATCCTTTCACATAGGCTACTTGCTCTTTTTCAGGCTGTGGCCTTTTCAATTGTTGTTTATACATATTTGAACATGCATATAGATATATTCTGAAATACATAAGTATTTATGCCTTCTCGGTCTCTATAATGTTACCCATATGTTTGTTTCAGGGCTCATAACTTGGGTTACCAGTTGATATGCTCTTACCTGGGGAAGGTGATTTCTTCCACTATCAGAATTCCTTAGGCACCTGTTGTCCTTTGTGTAGGGTTGAAGCATCATAAACTTTCACCCATATACTTTAGCATGTTTATATTGTTGTCATTGTTCAGATTATGTTTAGGTATTTTGTCATGGATGTGGCTTCTGACATTACTAGGAGAAACAATCTCACAACTCTGTGATAATCTGCCTCTAGCAATCTTTCTTCCCCCTCTTCAAAAATGTTCCTTGAAGCTTAGGTACAAGAGTTGTGTTATAGATGTGCTGCATCTATTATGATTGGTGCTACAACTTTACATTTGGATTGGTTGTGGTTTTTCCACAAAGGTCTTGATCTGTTGTAATGAGAGTTGCTGTAATTAGGGGTAAATTCTATATATATATTTGTGGGTGTAAGGATAAATATTTTACATTTAGTTTAAGGGTTATAATATACTGGTTTAGTAAAGTTTTGGTTGTAGGTTCTCCACAATCCATGAGTTCACTAGCCCTGAGTGGTTATAGTTGACACAGTTTCCAGGACCAGGAATAATTTTTCTCTTGTTGAGTGTTAAGTCCCATTAGAGAGCTGTTGGTTACTGCGGAGAATTGTGCGCTACTTACTCCTGCACCTTTGGGATTATTATGTCATGCTTGGTCAGTGAAGAGGTTCATAGGCATTATAGCAGGATAGGACTATTGGTTACCTCCCTGCTTTGTAAGTTTACATGGTCCCTTCTGGTACCAAGAAAGCTAGTCTTCAGGGAGGAGGCATTTACATTAGTTCCAGCCTAGGGCCTTTGAGTTCTCTGTCTGAAGTGCTAGTGTCTTCAGCAGTAGGATTTACCTTCCAACTCTGGGGTGCAATGAAGGTAGAATAGCCATAGGTGGCAATGTTTGTAGGCTCTCTTGGAAAATTATGAGCAGCAACTCAAAAGAGGGCTTCTCAGGCCTCGTGTTGGGGTATTTGTTAAATTGTCTGTGGCTCTTAGAGTGAATATTATCAGCCCAGATGTGACAATTATATTTAAACTATATTTGTACTTTTTTTTTTTTACCAACTTAGTAGTATTTTGAGGTAGAAAGTTAATAGTATGATTTATTGTGACTTTTTCAGACATAGTTTTATTTCACCTTTACCTCTCTTTCTTATGTTTTTGTGCCCTCACTAATTGGAGCCCCAGTTTTCCCATTTCCCATTGCAGATAGCCTGTGTCTGTTCTGTTAGTCCCCTTTCCTTGGCACCTCTCCAATGGTGCTCCCTCAGTCCGTTTTTGTTTTTGTTTTTGTTTTTGTTTTTTTTTTTGGTTTTGGTTTTTGGAGTTCCTCAAGGCTATGCATTCCCATCTGAACATTTGGAGCTAGGAGGCACATACGAGAGAGAGCATTTGACATTCATCTTTCTGCATCTGGGTTACTCCACTCACTATTGTCTTTTCTTCTATGCATCTAGCTGCAAAGTTCATGATTTCATTTTTCCTTATTGCTGAATACTATTCTATAATGTATGTTTACCACATTTTTATTATTGATTCATTTCATGATGTTTGGTTTGTTTTTATTTTCTATCTATTGTGAATAGAATTGGGCATCAGTGAGCATGGCTTAGCAAATATCTGTGCTGTAGGATGTCTAGTCTTTTGGGAATATGCCAAGGAGTAGTAGTAGTAGTAATATATATATATATATATATATATATATATATATATATATATATATATATATATATTCTTAGCTTTTAAAGAATTCTCCATACTTATTTCCAAGGTGGCTGTTCATTCTGCACTGGCATCAGTGATGAATGAGAGTTCCCAGTTGTTCACATCTCCATGTTTTGCTGTCAGTTGTTTTGTAGACATTGCCACTCTGATTGGAGCAAGATCAACTTTAAGTGTATTCTTAAAAATGATGCTTGTTTTCTATAGCATTGATAGTAGTCCTCAAATTCATTTAGCCTCTTCAACTAGTAGTAAAGCATTTTCAGCATATCTTTTCAAAGTTTTGAGCATATTGGCATACTAAAATAACTGTTAGTGCAAGCCTCAGCAGTAAATAATAACACAACTCATAAAAAGAGTTATGTAGAACCTAAATAGCTCCATGCCACTGCTATTATAATTGAATTAATTCACAAGTGAATAAATGAGGAAAAATAACATAAAGATTTCATCATTACCCTAAAGTGTGTTTGAGTGTGTCTTTGTGAGATATATATATATATATATATATATATATATATATATATATATATATTTATATATGCATATATATATATATGGTACTTGGGGTATAAATGAAATTTGTTTATAGTTCTTTAGGTTTGTCCTACTATAGTATTATTCTAACAGGATTTTATAGGAAATCTTACTTCCTAGTCCAAGGGCTTCATTGAATCTAAAATATTAGATGAAATATCAGACTTAGCAAATTTACAATTTAATTTAGATTTCTTGTGAATTAGAAAATTCTGTTGCTACTGTAATCTTATCAACAAAAGCCTCTGGCAGGGGAAAAATTCTGTTTTGCTTTATAGTTGCTACTGTCCTTTGTGGTATGTAGACAAAGAGCAATCGTATTTCTTTACTCAGTAAAGTCTTCACATCACTAAAGTAGCATAATTATTGCCTTCAGTACTATAAAGTTTCTCATTCATTTTCACTTAAGAAAATTATGAGAAAAATTATCATTAAATGTGATTATTTAAAGGCATTTTAACACATGCTTAAATATAATGTATTGTCCTAGGGTTATAGAAAACATTTATTTTCAGTTTATGATATATGATAATTTGAATATATAGCCTGTCTTAAATATGAAGAGATGTTTAGATTTAAGAATATCAAAAGCAGTTGATAAAACTAGAGGGTCTCAAATATGTTCCTGACTATATATTGTAGAAAAACAATTAAAACAATATTTATTTTATAATAAATCTATAATAATACCATATGTCTAAGGAGAGAATTTAATGCAATTCATAGAGTTATAGTAACAGTTCAATAAGGATTAGGGTAAGAATAAATTCCACAGTTGCTCTATTGCATGTTAAGCTTGACCTGTCTGGTTGTACTTTTTAAATAAAATTATTTTGTGGCATTTTTGTTTCCATTAATGTCTGGGTACCACATGTATTACATGCCCATGGAGGTGTTAGAGGGCCCTAGATACCCAGGAACTGGATGGTCTTAGAGATGGTTGTAAGCCGGCATGTGGGCACTGAGAATGAAACTGGAGGCTCTTAAGAAGCAGCCGGTGCTCTTACCTGCTGCAGCATATCTCTAGCCATCAATTATACTCCAATTTATTTCTTTCTTCTTTCATATTTGAGATTGTAATTTAATTACAGCATTTCTCCATATCCTTTCCTCCCCGCAAACCCTCCCACATACCCCTCTCACTCTTGTTCAAATTCATGCCCTTGTTTTTGTTGTTGTTGTTTACTAATTATCATTGTGTATAAACTGTTGAGTTCATATAATGTTACTTGTATGAATGTTTTCAGGGCAAACCATTCATTATTACATAACCAGTTGTTGTACTCTAACCTAGGAAGTCCACCTCTCTTGTTCCCAGAATTCCTTAAGGGCAAGAAGTTGTTGGTAAAGTTGAGGCTTTGTGTTCCCTGTTAGTGTGGATGCTCACTGACGCTGCCTTTGCTTTGCTTACATTTGGGCAGTCATTTGATTGAATCTGATGGGGTAACCTCAGGCATTGCTAAGAGATACAGTCTCACATCAAAATCCCTGATCCTTTGTCTCGTAGAATCTTTCTCCCTCATTTTCTGCAATGTCCCCTTACTGGAATGTTTTGTAAGTGTTTCTACTGGGACTGGACTCTACAACTCTGTATTTTGATTGGTTGAAGGTTTTTGTTTTTGCTGTTGTTTTAGAGTGGTTTCTATTTATTATAAATGGAAGCTTCCTTTGATGAAGAGATAAGATATAAGGGTATAAGGACCGATGCTTATAGAGTGTTGTTAGGGATTGTTCTGCTGGTGGGCAAATGACTGGTTGTAAAGTCTCTTCCAATACCATGACTTCAGTTGTTCTGGGTAGCTAGCTAGGTTTTCAGTACGAGGCATTGTCTTCCTTTAGTTATGCAGGTCTTAAGTCCAATCCAAGTGCTCAACTGTACTTTTACTAGTGTTTTCTGTACACATTTTCATCATGCTCCTGTTCCCTCTCAACTTCAAATGCTGTCTCTTAGATAGATAGATAGATAGATAGATAGATAGATAGATAGATAGACAGATGATATATAGGTGATAGATAGACAGAGAGATAGATAGACGATAGATGAGTAAAACCACATCCTAAAACAAATAACTAATAAGACAAAAGCCAACCAACCCAGACTCAGCTTTGTGTTGGCTAACCCCTCCTAGGCAGGAGGTCTGCCCTGGAGTGTGGTTGATATTCTCAATGACACTTTATTGGAGAAAACTGATTTTTCTTTGCTAGTGAGTTGTACTTTTTATTCTAGTTTCCTGTTTACTTCACAGTTTTGTAGATTTGATAGCTATTGTTGTAAAGGGATGGTATGTTCAAATTATGAAAGTAGCTGAGAGATATCAGAGAGGAATACTAAAGATAAAAGCAGAAGGGTGTGAATAAATCTATACAAATTAAAAATTACTTTTAAGACTTCTTTAAGGTAGAAAACTGTATCAGATAATTTCATTGTAGTCTAGTCATCAGACTAGAGCAATGATATTTTTTTGAGATTATAATGTAATTACATTTCTTTCTTCCCTTTCTTACCCTCAACCCTCCCAAATAGTTTTTCCCACTCTCCTTAAAATACATACCATCTTTTTTGATTGTTATTGTATGTATATATGAATATGTATAAACATATATTTTTCTAAATACAAACAACTTAGTCCATACAATGTTAGTTGTATGTATTCTTTCAGGGCTGACCATTTCAACTGGACAAGCAAATATGTTCTTCCCTAGCAATCATAATATCTGAAAAAGCAACAAGAGATCAATTAAATCTTTGACTAAAATATAAAAAATACCTATGTTACATATAATTCTTTGTATAAATATGCATATATAGTTTTAAGAAACTTGTCTCATCTGCACTGATGGTATTCCTTCTAAGAACTGAAGACTGCCTAACAAAAAATCCCAATATCAGTCATGAGAAGTTCTTTTGCTGGTGCCCTTGTTTGCTCCCAGAGGTGGAAGGTTAGTTTCTATTGCTGAAGAATCTGTGCCCTTGACACACGTCCAGAGACGCCTGTGTTGGCACTGACCTGGATGTCTTTCTTCCCTGTGTGCTAGCTTTCATGATACCAGAAAGCGTAGCCTGCGTGCTAAAGTCTCCTACATTGGCCAACTTTATTCAGAGCATCAGGCAATATTACTCTGAGGGTTAAACAGAGTCACCTGAGTGAGTAATGGTACAATCACTAGGGCAAGGTACACTTTTCAAAACATGTCTTTTGCATAGAGGCATATGAATAGCAATAGCTGAAGTAAAGCTCTCCAATCAGTTACTCCTGGGAAGAGCACACATTTCAAGAACAGTTCTGTGTTTCAAAGATACTGAAGTCACAAGTCTCTTGTCTTCTCTTGGAGATTTCTCACAAACATTCAGAATTCCCCTTTCTTGGATTGTGCTCCAACAATTGGTTTTATACCAGCTTATTTTAGTTATTTAGTGTCAAATGACTAGTTTTTATACAGTAATAAGAAATGGTAACCTAACCTTACAGCCTCTAAAAGTTTATAATTATAATTTACAAACTTTATAGCCATTATTGCGTTGTACTTGTGAGAAGTGGTTGAGAAAATTTGTATTGAATTGTGTGTACTGACTTAGGATGACAAGTGATTGTAAAACGAATGGGTTATTCTAACAGTTATAAACATCATTGTAATGTTACCATATCCTTGAAAAATGTGACATTTAAACAGGGATAAACTCATGTATAATTTAGTTATGTAAAATGCTAATGCCTTTATTTAAAATGAGGTACCTGAGTTTTTGAGAATCCTCCTTCAAGTATTAATTTAAATGTTAAATGCTCAGAAGGTGAGGGAGATCTTATGTTATTAAACTATGAGTTAGACCAGAATATTCTCTAAAATTGTTTTAGATTTCTTAAGTGTAAATATCAATTATTCATTTGAAACAAACAAACAAACAAAAACCCTTATTCTAGTGTATGTTTTATCTACAGTCTTCTGTGTTGCTATCTTTAAGAATTTAAAGTTTTAGGTTCTCTATTTCATTCACAGTGCTGAGGATGGAATCCAGGGCTATGATGGTGTTAGGAAACTGCTCTGCCCTGTGCTACATCGCTAGCCTTTAGGTTCTTAGTTTATATAAAACCAAATGCTCTCTACAAATCTGCTAAATATTTACATTTATATGATTTTAATCACTTAGAATTCTTGATAAGTTTTACAGACTGTCAATTAGTTCCATTTTGTAACATTCTATTTATACATTGTGTGTTGGAATGTACCTTGCAGAAGTCAGAGGACACCTTGTACAGTGAGTGGTTCTTGCTTCACCTTGTGTGTCCTGGACCTGTAACTCAGGCCACCTCACCTTCACCTTAAGAGCCTTAACCTGCTGAGCCGTCTCACTGGCCCAGGGTTCTCAGGTCAGGATCTGAAGAAAAACTTGAAGAACGTTCTTATATACTCTAAGACTAGTAGATGTTACAAAGAATAAATAATAAGGTAATGCTGATATTTGCCCCAATACCCCTGGGACACTGTAGGAAAATGATTAATGGGAGTCACTAGTCAGCTCCTTATTGGTAACTATTCCATAGACAGTGTTGGCTGGGGTGAGGAATGCAGGGACATGCAAACCACCGCATGGTTTTCTTTGTTTCAGTGTGAGCGTTGGTCACGATTAAGCTCTTTCACTCTGGACACTTTAGGTCTGTGTAGTCTCTCTAGTGTGAACATTAATCTCAGAGTCAGTTTATAGCATCTTCCCCCTTGTTGCTTAATGCTGGTCAGATGTGGACTGTCCAGTGATGTGGCACAGAAGAGGTCGGCAGGTAGTTGCTCGCTCAGCTTTACTTCTATGAGTAGACACTAATCTAACACATTACCTTTTCTACCCTGCACTGGTTCGTGAAGAAGTGTGGTGAAGGGGAAAAGGCTTACCTATTTGAGATTTGTTGTTCCTTCCCTTTGGTCTCTGCTACCCAGCCTTACACTTAGCTAGTTCCCGGGCATTCTGTGCAACCTGAGAAACAATGGCTAGCTCTACTTGAGTGCGTTCACAGTGCATTGCATGTCTCATTTGGGTCAGAGAAGCCGTTTCCTTATGACTGAAGGCTGGTGTGTAGAGAGAATAAGGGGATCTGAGGGAGGGTCACTCATGCAAGTGCTGCAGGGCTGTGTCTCTTTGGCAGAAAAGTCCTACCTTGTCCTATCACACTCTGCTAGCTTCCTGCTCCTTGTATCCCAGGAAGCATATTCTACCACTTAACCATGCTTATCTTTAATCTGTTTGCAGCTGTTTTATTCCATGTCGTTGGTCACTAAATTGNAATAAGGGGATCTGAGGGAGGGTCACTCATGCAAGTGCTGCAGGGCTGTGTCTCTTTGGCAGAAAAGTCCTACCTTGTCCTATCACACTCTGCTAGCTTCCTGCTCCTTGTATCCCAGGAAGCATATTCTACCACTTAACCATGCTTATCTTTAATCTGTTTGCAGCTGTTTTATTCCATGTCGTTGGTCACTAAATTGAAATACTGTGTTTCCTGGTCTTCTCTGAGAACCCTGTCAACAGTACGTTTGTCATCCTATGTTATGTTTCCATAACATAGATTTGTTTTGGGTTTATATACTTCTTGCAAGTATTCACTGCATTTTATATTTAATGGCTCGATTTTCTTCTATTAGTTTTTTTTTTTTTTTGGTTGATTGGTTGGGGTTTTTTTTTTTGTTTTTGTTTGTTTGTTTTGTTTGTTTGTTTGGTTTTGGTTTTTCGAAACAGGGTTTTTCTGTAACCCTGGCTGTCCTGGAACTCACTCTGCAGACCAGGCTGGCCTCAAAGTCAGAAATCCACCTTCCTCTGCCTCCCAAGTGCTAGGATTAAAGGCATGCGCCACCATGCACGGCTAGAATATGCTTTTCAAGTTAGCTGATCCTCTATGTGACTGTTTTACTTAGTATGTGGTTTGGGACCTGAAACTGAAGAATGTTTTGCTGTTAAGTGAATGAATGAATCCTTTTATTCAGACTCAAACTTCTGAAAATAACTTTGACATATTCCATAGTTTTTTCTCTTCCAGCGATTTACATAGTATATAACTTATTGTTTGTTTTACAGTGCTCTGCTGGGTTTGAACTCAAGGCCTTACACTTGCTATGCAAATCTCTGCCATTAAGCTAGATTCTAAACCTTAGGAGTTTTTTGAAAGCTCTTTTAGTATTTTTTTTAAAGTTTATATTCTTATAATCATTTCCTCAACCGAATTATCCATATCACTAATTAATTTCATTTTCTATGATGCTGTTAGATTGAATTTCATGCACTGCTTACCTAAGTGCCCTTCTTAGAGGAAAATATGCTCTAATGTCTTAAGGTATTGGACCGGCCATATTGTTGTCCTTATGGGTTCCTGCATGTGTATTTTGCTCTCATCTTTTCTGGTGCAGATTCTCGACTGCCTCTCTCATCTATAGTTTCACATAAAACTATTCTGTTTCTGTATATACATATTGGAACATATCACTACATGACATCTAACTGTTATCATGAGAAGTCTCTAGAAAAGTTTCTTTACATTGAAATGGTTGGGACACTGTATATTTTTGTAATCTCCCTTAACAAATGTTTTGCCTACTGAGTATCTGTAATACATGGTGGGAGTTACCTGTAGTTTTCCTGGTTTGAGAGCACATCTCACTTTAAGAAATTCCACACCATGTCATCTATAATATGGGAGTATTTTGAGCTTATTTTCAGGACAAAATGTACTGTCTTGTGACAGTTCAAAGACTCCTTCCCTAAAATCATGTATACTTTTGAATTTGTATTACCTTTTATCTTCAGAAAACTACATTTCCAAGGATTTGGGAAAATAAATTTTAAAAGCAGATCATTAATGCCATTATCTTTTCAAGCATGCAATCTCCTACTGTATTTTACAAATTTAATGATATCTAAATATATTTACACGTGGTAAAAATGAAAGTGATAAAGCAAGTGAAATCATTTCATATAAACAATTCAAGCCAAATTTTCCATAGGTGCCATTGTTGAGAGCAAGTGTCATAAAAGAAGCAAAGCAGTGTACTATGGCATTGGGGAGTGCAGACTAATGGAATCGTAGCCTCAAATTATTTTTGGCAGTTTTGTAATTTCACATAATTGTTGAAGTGTATGCCTTATAATTTTGTACTTTAGAAAATAATGACTAAGTGAAAGTAACTTTACTTAGTAAGTTAATACGGGCCACTGGAAAGAAGCCGAGTCACCAGTCACTGCTGTTGATAGAGTTAGGCCAAGTGTCAAAATGCATGTCTCATCCAGGGTGTGTGGTGTTGGAGAACATCACTTTAAATGGAGATTCATTTCACATGAGAAGTAGCAGCTACTTAGACTTCTCCATTGAATTTACAAAGATTACCTCTACTTTTTCTGTTGAGTTTCTTAAATGAGTTAGTTATTAGTAATTCCTTGAAATTCATGGGGGACACCGGAGAACATCTTAAGAACCTTACAAAAGCTTATGGTATGTTTTCAGTGGAAGAATTTAGGGACTCATGTGTCTTTATTTCATTGTGCAATTTTACAGAATTTCTGGCTTCTGTATGCTTTGTATATGAAAATTATACCAAGAACCCATCCCTGGTCCTTGTCTTGTAAATGAAGAGACCAACAAACAGTCCTTTCTCCTTTTTACCACATGCTGACCCAGAATGGAAGTGCTATTTATTCATACTGTGTCTTAATTGTAGAAAGACCAGAAGACTGAGTGGGGACTGGGAGTAGCTATTTCAGACTGCACCAAGCACATGTACCAGTGTAAATACATTCTTAATTAGCAAATTAGAGGAAAGCTTCTTGACTTAAAGAGCACATTTTTGACAGTTTTTTTTTGGACTTTCACACAAACCACCTCAGTCTCAGGAGTATTGTATTATTTAAATAAAACGGTCTGAGTTTTGTCATAGTGATCAGTTCTTAGTTTAAGAACACACATAATATAGCCTTAGGCATACGCAGTTTGGCTCCTGTGGTCCATAGATAGACTCACAGCATTTAAGTGTGTGGCTCTATCAGAAAAGAACAAAGAATGGAAAATAGTGTCGCAGCCTCCCTCTACATTCTTGTTTAGGCCTGCTCTTAATTACAATGAGTTGCTACTTAAATGACATTCCAAATAAAGACTTTTAAATATTAAGTCAATCCCTGATATAGCTGTCTCTTGTGAGTCTATGCCAGTGCCTGGCAAATACAGACTGGATGCTCACAGTCATCTATAGGATGGAACACAGGGCCCCCAATGAAGGAGCTAGAGAAAGTACCCAAGGAGCTAAAGGGGTCTGCAGCCCTATAGGAGGAACAACAATATGAACTAACCAGTACCCCCCCCCCCCCAGAGCTCGTGTCTCTAGCTGCATATGTAGCAGAGGATGGCCTAGTTGGCCATCAATAGGAGGAGAGGCCCTTGGTCTTGCGAAGACTATATGCCCCAGTACAGGGGAATGCCAGGGCCAAGAAGCAGGAGTGGGTGGGTTGTAGAGCAGGGAGGTGGGAGGGTATAGGGGACTTTCAGAGAGGAAACTAGGAAAGGGGATAGGATTTGAAATGTAAATGAAGAAAATATCTAATAAAAAATAAAATAAACTAGTGTGAACTATGTAGAAAAGTATAAGCATGAAGTGTTAATAGAGACAGGAAATGAGGATTCCCCTTCAGCACACGGAAGTGGCATTCTTAAGAGACTAGTTTTTGAATTCTCTCTAATTCAATCAAAGGTGAATTATAGGTAAAGAGCATTAGTGTAGTAAATTCAAGATGCAATAATAAACTTCAGAAGTGATGAACTAAAGCCATCTTACTCTTCATTAACCTACTGTTTATTTGGTCCTAGAAAAATGACTATTTCTAGAGAGAAACCCAGTTTAACTTCGGAGGATGACAGTTATTCTGTATACAAGATTATTTTAAAATTCTGCAGTTTGAAATATAATTTGTCACTAGATGTTGATAACTAGTCACTTCATTAAAAATAATGTACAGTTTTGGAATGACTTTTTCCCCATCTCTCTTATGGTATATTTGTGTGGCTTAGCTTCAGGTTTGGTGTCTCGGCCTGTTTTGGATCCCCCACTCCCTGATCTTTCATCTTCAAACAACAAAAACACCCAGTGAACTAGGTGAACGGTAATGGATAATACTGTATAAATTTACTTATGCTAGAGAGATTTCTGTTGAAATAATGTTATAAATGAATATATGCTTGGGCTTGTTTTTTTTTTTTTTTACCATGTTTTACATTTAGTTTATAACTGTGTTGTGAATTGAACAGTGTATTCTGTTCCTCGCAGTCATTCTTAACACCCAGCCTTTAAATGAATGGCAGTCATCTGTGTAGGTCTCTTGTGACTGAGTGCTGTATTCTGTTTTGCCGTGGCAGTTTTCACCCAGTCGCTCCTGTTCTTAAATATGTTCATTTTCTATAGTACTTTTCACCCCTGTATGTATGTACAGGAATCACTTCACCCACCACCGAATTGCAGCCACTACTGAAGTGGAACGCAGCAACTGTTTAACAGCGCACTTTCCCCTAGGTGCTGCCAGCGGCAGAAGACATTGTACATGGGCCTGTACAGAAGGTATTTCTCCACTGTGCCATCTGCAGAGTGACACTGACTAGGAGTACTACATAGACTGTAAGTTTCTTGTGTACCCACCATAGACTGGAAAACTCAGTAAGACAGAGTAACATAGCTCTGGAGGGCAGGTAAAGGTACTGCTTTTCTCCCTGGCTCTAAATGTGATTTGTGATCGCTATCAAGTTGGATTATCTCATAGATGGATGGACCACGTTTTAGAAATTTATTTATTTTGAAAACCAAAAGAAACTAAGATATTTTTTTGTGAATTGTTCACAAACCAAGTGTTAAGACTTCAAGTTGTGTGCAGGTTTTGAAGTATCCAGAACAAACCCTAAGGCAGTAGAGCCATATTGTTAAGGTTGGCTGTCCGGGTGTCAGCAGAAGCAAGCCCTTGGCCTTGCTAGCAGAGGCCTTCAGGTTAGTGCTGGCGCTGCCTCTGGTGAGAGGTTTGAAGGAAAGCCAGTATGTGATGAACTCAGTTGGCTTTCTTAATTTAGAAACAAGTTTCAATTAAAAAGAAATATGTTTTGAATTCAGGCATGGGAGAAAGTAGAGTGTTAAATAATAAAACATAATATACTTTGGTCTCTGTCTCCCATTTATTTGATAAATTTTTGTTGCTATAACCTAATTTGAAATAGCACTTTATTATTAGTAGTTAGAAAATTTTTCTTACTTTTATTATTTAAAATTCATTAGGAAAATTTTTTGTTTGTATTATACTATCTGTGTAAATGGTTTTTACTTTTGCTATTTTAGAATGTTTTAAATTCAGTGGTATGACTTGCTGTTTGTTTATTTATTTTTATTTATTTTTTATGAGCCTTTTGACATTTTTATGTAAAAACATATTAGAGCACCCTTATCTTCCTAAAGTCTTAATCACAAATCACATATTGTCATTTGGTATATATAACTCTCCACTCTGAACTGTAAATTTAAGATACTTATGCACACATCTGTGTCTGTAGATTCTTCCTCAAACATGATTAAGGTTCATTTCAAACAGCTTATTTATTTACTTCTATAAGGAAGTAGATAGGAAAAGAGGTTTTTCTAGAGACCCCTTGAATCTTTTTGTTGAACACAGGCAGAATGGCCTGTATTCAAGATGATATTTCATATTATGTTTTGATGTGAATTTTTTCTAGTTAGAATATTGTTTGTGATGGTTAGTAGCTGAGTGTTGTGGGTGCAGTCTTGGGAAGCCTCCAGAGGCTTCTACTAATTTCGATTTTTAAGTAGAAAATTTGGAAATGAAGTTTTTTTTAAAAAATACATTTATTACAATTCTCAAAAACTTTTTAAAATCAAATGAATTAGAAAAAAAACTTGCTTTAAATTCAGAGTAAAATTTTATTTAAATAGAGCCAACATACATTTTAATTTGTACCATCGTTTGTATAGTCTTAAGACTTAAAAAATGCCAACTAAACTTAATAAAGTATAGTATAGATGTATTACAGTTTGGTCTTTCTATCAAGAAGGCATTACCAGTTTATTAAATATTAAAATCTCTATCACTTTTGTATGTTCTCAAAACAGGTAACTTTTAACTACAGCTGTCTCTTTTTATTAATTCTGGGAGGAAGAGATTTGTTTCATATATTGTCTTTTTTTAAAAGTCATAAATTGTATTTGTTATGTGACTGAGTATATTCAGAATTATTCTGGGGACCTGTTTTATACTTAGTATGGGGCAATGTAAGTTTGACAACTTATTAGATTCTATTTTTGACCATGTGAGTCTGATATTAAAATGTAGCTCCCATGCAGTTTGGTTGGGACTTCAGGTAGAAATGTACTGAATTCATGCCTGTGTTCCTTGAACTTAATTCAGCTGTGGAGTCACAGCAAGCTGTGAGTTTGGAGCATTTGTTCGGTTATTTAGAAGCTGTTGTCATACCATAGAGTAAATGCAGACTGCCTCTATGAAACAGGAAAACGTGTTTCTCCATTTGACTTTCAACAACTAGAACTGTGGTTGTGATTATTAAATTAACACACACTTCATTGTTTGAGAATTCAGAAATAAATATTAGCATAAGAATAATTAAACCTTAATGAATATGCAAATTTTACCCTGCATTATAATTTTCAATTTGCAATAAGAAAAATAAAGTCAATTGTGAAAATAAAATTTTAACTTCTTAAATGATGGGTCCTTAGACACCTGTCAGTAATGTTCTGGCAGCTTCCAGCTTTCATGGAGGAACTTGAAAAGTAATTTAAGGACCAAAGTGATACTGATGTAAAGGAAAGCCCAAGTAGAAAATTTTGCAAGGAAGATTTATGTACCTTAAATTATTTTAAAATAAATTCTATATAGTTCTATAGTTTGGAATTTTGAAATGTTATCCACAGATTTGTAGAATATCTTTTGATTTAGAAATATATTTTACATTATCCAAAACATATAAAAGTATAGTGTGTTCTAACATCAAGTATTAAAAATAAAAAACAAATTATTGTATTCAATCAGTAGGTGAAACATTTCAGGTATTTTATTTACTAGAGTCATAGAGAGATAAGTTTTGGTCCCTGGCGCTATATAGACAGATAATTTTATAGTTCATTCTAAATTGCCAGTATTTTAATTACTTCATTTAAGAAAAATTTAGCATATCATGTCCTGTTTTAATTATTGAAAAGATAATTTATTTTCAAGTGTACAATAATAATATGTACAATTAGAATTTAGATAATTTAAGAATAAATCTTAACTAATTTCTGTTTATTTTTGTAAATGTAGTATTTTTCAGTATATATATCATCAGTCTGAATTTTTTAGTGTGTTCTCATAAAAAGCCACTGATGCCACAAGCCTGATTATAATACTGAGTAGCAAACATTTGTTGCTTCGTTGACTTAAGGATAAAAATTGCCATGTGTCCTGTTAATATTTGTGTGTAGATGTATGTATCCCTATGTGTTTCAGTTTTCGAATGTATTTTGTAGTGCAATCTGGAATCCCAACTGTCATATGTAGCGACTTAATCAAGTGTAAATTGCTTAACAAGTTTAAAGTTTTTGTTTTATTTTGTTTTGACTGTTAATTGCGTATCATTACACCTACCTCACAGGGTTGTTGTGGGGAAAATAATAAACATACTTGAAAGAGTGCTTAACATCTGCTACAAGTGCAATATCTGAAAACGGTGTGTTACTAAAGCCTCGAAGTCTCCCAACTCCATTGTGTACAAGGTGAAATCCAAGGGCCTGTCACAGTGTGTGACCTGATCCTCCCTTGTCCTCAACTGACTCATTCTTTGTTTCCAGACTGTGTTGTTGTTGTTGAAGTTTTAATAGTTACTTGAAACACAAAAACCATTGTGTGTGTCTTTGTGTGTGTCTCTGTGCGTGTCTGTGTGTGTGTGTCTGTGTTGTTTTATACCTTTGTCCATTTTGTCCTTCTGAACCACTGGGCCACTGTCCTCTGTGTTACCAACTCACACCTAGTCTTCACTGTGGCTTTCCTCTGCAATAGGAGGTCTCCTCGCCCCTCTTCTTCCCGTGGTTGTTGTATAACTAACCCCTGTACATGAAACTGGGCTGGTTCCTAGATTATTATCATATGTAATCCTTATATGATTATTGTGCATTTATTACAAAGAAACTTTGATTTTTTCTGTACTTATAAAAAGTGGATTCCCAGCAACATAGAACCACATGAGGATCGTGGTTATGTACAAAGTCAGTCCACTTGGCTTTATCATTTCCCTGGTAATTAACCAAATAAAGAAATGGAGTACCCAAGGGTTTAAACCTCTCTTTTCTGTCACTGGACCTGCAGTTCCATTGTGAGGATGTTTCCTGTCTTGATAAAATCCTGTCCACGATTTTCATCTTGCTTTCTTTACTGTCTATTGGCTCCTGCTTTTGGCATTCTCTGGCAGAAGTGAGAATTACATGTGGTCCAGAAATTATGTGTTGACTAGAAATCTACATCAATTTTCCTCTGCCTTCTTTAACTTCATCACCCTTGATTTGGCCAACACCTTCCCATCATTGCTGTGTTCCTTGGTCTGTAATCTTCCTCTGACTTTTATTCTGAAATTGCCTCATTTCATTGGCGATCATCTATGTAAGGTTTTGTGTGTGTGGCAGGGTGCAATACTAATTTTTTAGTAACTGTTGTTAAATTGTTCCTTTAAAACGCCATGCATGTGTGTAATGCGTTGATCTTGCTCTCACCCCTTAGCTTCCTGATCACTATTCTACCCCTCTCACCCCCTTCCTCCCCACAACTCACTCACCTGTAATAACATACTGAGTTTGGTCAGAACGTTTTATATATATATATATATATATATATATATATATATATATATATATATATGTGTGTGTGTGTGTGTGTGTGTGTGTGTGTGTGTGTGTGCTCCACCAAATTATAGGAAGCCTGTTCATTTTTAAGGCAATATCCCAAACTGGTGATTTTACATCTTCATTTTCTACTCTTCTCTCCCTTCCTTTTCCACCTTCTCTTCCTCTTTTTCTCTTCTTAGCTCTCCTCCACTCTGTCCTTGTCTTTCTAGCTTTCCCTACCCCTAATTGACTTCCAGCCCCTCATTGTCCTGCCTTAGAATGTGAAATAAACTGAATTTCCTTTTTATTTCTCATTGTATAAGCTCATGTCTGAAGATATGTGCTTACGTTTGTGACTGCTGAGCCAGAGCGCCCTGTGCACTTACGACACTGGTGACTTGCCACCTTGCTTCTAGTTATTGGGACACTGTTTTCTGAGCTTTTAGCCATTGCTGGTAAAGAAAATTCCTAATCAGAGGCCATCATAGGCACCTTGTCATTGTCTTCCCCTCCTTTCTTTTCTGTCAGCCCGTGCCATTCATTCCCTATGCTAGCCATCAGAACACCCTGACCCTTCATCCCTAAATACCTTAGCGGTCTTCATTGTTCTTGTGATGTACAATGAATTTTTCTCTCTGCTGTGGTCTTAGAACTGTACTATTACATAATCAGTAGTTATTTCCTTCCTCGTGACAAAATTTTTGACACAGCTACTAAGTTGCTTATTGGTGAATCCCTCACTGCCTTGACCTTTTCTTGGTCTGGTATATTGTTTGCTGCAGTACAATGCTTTATAAAAAGACAACATTGAAATAGATAAATTTTGTTGTGTAATTTTCTTTTCCCTAGAGATGCTTCATCACCTTTTTGGTTTTAGTTCATGTTTACTTTTTCTTTCCACATTTACACCATTTTAGAAATACCCTAGCTCACGGGCTTATCAGTGACATTAAAAGAATCAAGTAGACTATCCTTTTCTTTTCTTTTTTGTTTTGTTGTTTTGGTTTGGGTTTTGTTGTTGTTGTTTTGGTTTGGTTTTTTTAAGACAGGGTTTCTCTGTATAGCCCTGGCTGTCCTAGAACTCACTTTGTAGACCAGGCTGGCCTCAAACTCAGAAATCCGCCTGCCTCTGCCTCCCAAGTGCTTGGATTAAAGGCGTGTACCACCACGCCTGGCTTATCCTTTTCTATTATAGTTTTTTTCACTTTAAAATCCTTATGGCTTCAGATTTTATTACTAGACATGATCAGAAATTACTAAACAGTGGGCTATTGGTCAACTAGATTACTACTTAGGAAATGATAATCATATTAGGAATTAAGCAGAACCATATTCTTTGTAGACAGAGTGCTAGTTTAATCAGGCATCATTTTTATTAGTATTTTGAGTTGTTGTTAGAATAAGTAGCTCAGTTGGTAATGGAGCCCTAAGCTTCTACCATCCCCAACTGATCATCAAGAGTTGTCTTATTTAGGACAGATATTTAGACAAATACACAAAAATTAGACAATGAGAAAGTGGAGAGAGCATGGTAGTAGAGATCGTTGATAAAATTTTCTCTGTGCCTTAACCCATTTGTTTGAAAGTTTCAAGTGAGTAAAGGAAACACAGTAACTAGGGAAGTGTTTTCTTTTAAAATTGTATTATTAAAATTTAAAAACTAGAAATCAATCAACTATGCCCCCGTGTTTTCTTATTTGGATATTGCAGGAAGTGTGTTTAAGGTGGTGGCTTCTCACTTCCACCATTCCCTCTCACCATTGACATTCTATTATCAGGTTGCCTTGTTCATCTGTCTGCATTTGCTGGTTATGTCCTGGGGTGCTGGATAGCACATAGCAGAGCTTAGGTTCCGAGTATCATCTGGAGATGGTGAGGACTTCCCTGTCCTCACACTTCCTATGTCTGTGGACTTTTGCATTCCCTTTTTCACAGGATGAAATAAACTATAAAATTTAGCAAAGTGATTAAGAAACACTATTTCTGTGCCCCCTAGAAACATTGAAATAATTCTAACATTCTATTTATTTTGCTTATTTTATTTGCTTTATATTAATAAACTGAATAGAATATTAAAATAATAAGTAGATAGTATCACATACTCAGTCCTTCCCTTCTAATTGGTCCTAGACACTTTCTCCAATTTACTTTACTTATACCACATACTCAGAAATTGACACTTGATCCCTTTCTTTAATGATACTCTCCTGAGCTTTAATCCCAATTTTCCCACTGTTGCTCAGTATCCTGCCTGGGATGGCTGAGACAGGTTTTCTGAAGCCAAAGAAGGATCATGCCTTTCCTCTCTGCTTTTATCTCCCTTGTGTCAGCTGCTCCTGCACCATGCACTTTCTGCTCACAGAAGCGCTGCTCTCAGCCCTGACTCAGATATCCTTGCATCCCTTTCTGTATCCCAGTGGTTTCGCCTTTTAAGATTCTCCCCCATCATACATTATTTTACAGATGGAACGTAAGAATGATGCTACTAGTAGGAGTGTGCTCTTAAAACTGTTTTTTGTTTGTTTGTTTGTTTTGGTTTTTTTTTGTTTTTTATTTTTTATTTTTTTTTTGTGGAAGATACTTACTATTTTATTTTCCTTTGTGCTTTCCGTGGGTGATATTCTCATAAACGCTTTTTAAGTTTCCTCAATTGTGAGAGTATTCTGTCTTGGTAAATTCAAGTTTTATAAATATTGAATACACAGGACCATAATTTAAAGTCAGTCACATATTCTTCCAACTTGGTTTATTAGCATTATTACATCAAAAAATCATTGTATGTGAACTTTGAATACTCATCTGTTCAGAGTACTTGCTCTGGTATTTATAACATGAAAGGAGATTTTCCTGATGAACTTTCAATATAGTCTGTGCCCTAGGCTTTGCTCCAACCTAAAACCTCAGATGGACCACTTTCTTTTTCCCTTACCTTTTTAAAGTAGGGTTGCATGCCTTTTTCAGAAAATCATTAAAGCAGAAAGGCTCTGATTGGCCTCTTGTTATGCCGGTCATTTCCTGATTCCTCAGAGATAAAGTGCTCTGGAGGAGGTCTCACTAGAGGCTCTACCCACCGAGATTCCCTGTCTAGCAGAAGGAGCCCGTGGCTCCTAAGGAGAGTAACTGTTCTGGAACTATTGTTCTGAGCCCTTATTGATAGCTTAGTAACCAGCTGCCGAATTTCATTTTTTTTTCCTATGAAAATATAACTATCAGAAGAAATTGAATATTTTCTTACTGCTTTTAGCATTTAATAATATTATTTTATGCCTGTTAATGTTATGGTGAAGAAAGATTATATTCAAAATGTGTTCATTAAAATAAGCATTAGTCCAATTTTATATATTTTGATTAAAGATCCTATTTTCCTTCTACTTCCCCTTAATTTATTATTTAAGTGTGTAGTTTGTCTGTGTCTTCTGTGTACACATGTGCACATGTACATACATAAACACTCTTAATTTCACAAATTTATTTAGTACTTGTAGTTCAGCCTATTCTTTGGAAAAGGTTATACTTCAGTTAATTTAATCTTTTTGCCTTATTAAAAATAAAATTTGTTAACTCTGTTTTATTTCATTTCCATCTATGTTTATATTAGAAGAGATGTATGTTTCTTACAATATCATATCTATCAGTAGTATGGGATTGGTTAACTTGATATAACTTGAACTATAATACTTGTGCAGTTCTTTGTTTTTATTTCTTCCTGTATTCAGTTGTTCACTAAGTTTTATTTAGTAGTACGAGGTACACTGGTCTGCATGCTAAATGTACAGAAGCTGTATTTCCTCCTGGAGCTTTAATTTTTGTGAAGAAATGGGGTTATTATTACAATTCCATGCACTAGTTGAATGGGCAATTTTAATAGACCGAAGATATTAAATAAGAACTAAATTCATAAAATAAAATGAACTGAGGACAGTTAGAAGATGGAAAGTATGGACGTATAAGTTAAAAAAAAAAAAAAAAAAAAAGAGAACAAACAAAACATAAGAAATTCTGACCTCCCTTCTTGAGCCCCGAGAGTATAGGCGTGACTTTCATGTGGCACCAGGCCAAGGCTTTGCTTCTAATCTCAATTATTTTGGAAGATTGTTATTATCCTTATTCATTTCAAGTCACAATAATTCTCAAGATAGTCAAAAACCTCCAACAGCATTGGTCTTACACATTTCTGGTTCTGTCCCCACCTCCAACAATCCCGTTGGATTGTTAGTTGGTGTGAGTGTGTGTGTGTGTGTGTGTGTGTGTGTGTGTGTGTGTGTGTGTATGGCCTCTACACTGGAGACATTGTAGCTGCCTCTCAGACTCTTCAGTGGCTTCAGTGTGGCTGGGAGAAAAGTCCTGTTCTTAATGTTTTAGTTCACTGACAGGGAATTAGAGCTACTCCTCACAACTTCGTGACAAAACATCCCTCCTTATCCCTGTAGCATGCTGATCTGTGTTGTGATCTTCACAGCACTTACATGCTACAGTTATTTCTTTGATACTTATTAGCAGTCCTTTCTCATGAATAAAAGAACGAAGAGGATAGGAATCTGCTTTGGTTTGTTGTGTACTGAGCCATCTGGAGCTAGATTCTTATTGGGCATTTGTGAGGTAACTAACACATGTTGTAGAGTGGATGATATAATGATACTAACCATTTACCTCCTCAGCTTGGTTTGTTGTTGTTTTTGTTGTTGTTGGTGGTGGTGGTTTTCCTGCCATTATAAAACCATTCATTACTTTAAGTATTTTTGTAAGTAAAATTACTATTTTTATGAAGTAGGAGATCTATTTGTAAGTAACAGTATTTCCATTATGCATTCTGTCTTCTGAGGACCTACACCTTTGAAAAAGATTCAACTCCCTATCTTCCAAGCAAAAATCAACTGCAAATGGCTTTAGGTATAAGTGGAACTCTATGAGCCCCTCACCTGTCTATGCTAGGGTTTGGGGTGAATTGATCTTACTTAGGTCTTATGTAAGTTCATATGTTTAGTGGTCCTTTCATGTTAAGCAAATAAAAAGGACATGTCCTCTTTCTGCCTCTTAGAATCTTTTTGCACCACTTCTGCAATGGTCCTTTACTTTTAGGGTAAGGGAACACACACACTGTAGAGATGAACACCCACTGTTTTATATTCTCTATGGGTCGCCTAATTGTGGGTCTGTATTTATCTGAAAAAAGAAACCTAAGAATGTTATGAGATACATTTATCTACATATGTATAAAGATAAAAATTTAACATGTATTTTATTACCTTCTTAATTTAGCAGAAGACTTCTTTTTTGTGTCTCCCCTGGGTCCATGATATAGCTATCTTGGATTTTTGACCTAGTTAAAGGTACTAAGTTGGTGTTCAGTTTTGTAGCCCAGTGTTTCAATCCAGTCAATAAGTGGTCAGTTGATACATTAGTATCACTATAATACCACTTGGCATATTTTGAGTCATTGTAATCCATAGGGTTCACAGGTATGTAAGACTGTTAAATGCATGCTTCTCCTATTAGTGTGAAACTTCAAGCACAATGAAAGCTAGCCAGGATTCTTGTAGCGTCCAGGTAGCCATTGTCATGATTTCTGCATGTTCTATGTCTTAAGTATGGATGTCTTCCACAATTTAGGTCTTACTCTCATGTTCTGAAGGGCAACCATGCACATGCAAGTGGTAAATGCTCTTAGTAGGTTCTAGAAAAAGAACACAGGAAATTGGGTGGAAAAGAGGAAATACTGAGGAGTTGGAGGGAAGGGAATTATGGGTAGATTTAATCAAAATGCATGAGTGAAATTAATCAGTTTACAATTACCAAAGACAAAAATTATTTATAGAAAGTAAAAAATCATATAGTATTAAACTTCTAGTCAGCTTTCTGTTTAATATTTCATTGCAGCAGTGTTCAGATATTTTTATACTTTATAAAATTATCAAAATTTATGTTAAGTATCTCATATTTGGCATTTTATAATATATTTTTTTAGTTCCATACATGTTTTTATATTTTTAATAATATGACTAACATACAGGATTGTACCATTTAAATTTTCATTTATTTATGAAATCTACATATAATAAATACTTAAGAATAAATTTACCTCTTCATAGAAATATAATTTTCAGTCAGCTTACATGCTGAAGAGTGTAAGAATTTCTCATTGGTGCTCCTATTTCTGATGTTATCTGCAAATATAAACACTCAGACTTCTTCTGTGTTTTCATGGAAAATTTTTGTATAGTTTAAAACTTTATATAGTGAAAATTATCCTTCTCCCTTTACTTTGTACTTGAAATAGTCCTTTGTATGATGTGTCCCAAATTTTAATATTCTGAACACTATTTACTTGTTTCTTACAATACTTAGGGGTACAGATTCTTCTTTTATTATTTTTCAAGAGTAGTCCAGTTGTACCAGTCTAACTACTTTCAGTTATCTGTCTACTATAGTCATACCAGAATTTATTGTGACCAGACTCTTTTCATCATAGGATTTATTTTGGTTTACTGTTAAAGTTTTACTTTGTTACCATTGATTTGTAGTCTTTCTGTAAGATATTTTATATCCCATTTTATCATTGTTTATACTATTCTGTTGTGTTATTATGTTTCTTAAGACCATAATACCTCTCTATTCTTCCTAAATAGACCATTCCTGCAGGTCTATTGTGAAAATCTTATGCATTAAACTTTCATTTATATGTCAGGTTACCCTTATATTAGAATCAGAGACAAGAACTGAATTTTGCCATGCTGTCTCTAAATCTGACTTTATAGAGACCAAAATCATTCTAATGGAAATTACTTCTAATGGAAACATTATGTAATATTATTTATAGATTCTTTAAAAAATTAAATTTACATGCTTATCAGTTTATTTTACTCTTGAATTCTTTTAATATAGTACTCTCATTATAACATTATCAACATGATATCCTAAAACAACACAGATTTATTCACATTAAAAGTTGGGCTGCCTCGAAGTTCAAACTCAGTTTTACTCTAGTATCATCTGGGCCACTGCTCTGTGGAGGTCCTTCACTTCTGCCACCTCCCCCCTTTTCATAAGCTTTAAGAGATTTGCTACTGTTTGCCTACAGGCCTCCCTGGCACCCTGTTTATATATGTGAATGCTTATGTCTGTGTGAATCTCCCTCTGTGTGTATGCATCGTGTGTGTGTGTGTGTGTGTGTGTGTGTGTGTGTGTGTGTGTGTGTGTGTGTGTGTTTACAGATACATATGCCTGTGAGTATATTTGGAGGCAGATGAGGGCATCAGCTGTCCTGTTTTGTCACTCTCCCACTTGTTCTCTTGAGACAATGTTTCTTACTGCACCTGGACCTAGAAGGGCATGCAGCAAGCACCAGTGATCCTCTTATCTTTAGCCTCCATGGTGTGGTGGTTATAGTCCAGGTACTGGGGATGCCATCTCAGGTCATCAGGCTTCTGCAGCCCATCCTCTTACCCACGGAGCCATGTCCTTTGCTCCTTGATCATTTCTTGAGTCACTCTAGTCTTTTATCATCACATGTGCAGATGCTCTTGGCTTGCCTCCCCTGAGAGGGACTCTTGTGACTATGTGACATAATACTATGGCACTGATAACATAGGACAGTCCTCTCGCTCGAAGGCCCTTTCTGCATCACAGCCTCAGTGCTCTGTAATGTACAGCATCCATTGCTTATAGGCATTAACATGTAGAGGACATACGAGGAAACTTTGTGCAGGCTCCACTACAGAGAGGAAAGCCATTTTATTTTCTAATTATCTCTTCTGTACTTTAATGAACTGATATATTGTTACTGCATTTAGATCATGTTGTATACAATTAACAATGGTAACTATTTTCTGTTTTTCAGTAGCTTCTTCATTCTTTTTATTGCAAATCTTGCTGAATCTTGTACTTTTTAATGCAAATGCTTAAAATATTTTAATTTCTTTCAACTACAGTTACTGTCATTTTAAGGTAGACTTTTTTCTAATAACAGAAATTATTTTTTTTGGTATTTTTAATTGTCCACTACACTTTTTTGGCACCCCTTTTTAAATATTATATTTTTAAAGTACTAACACAAACTTTCTTGATTATGCTATATTTTACTAATGTTTATCAATTTTAAACTGTGTTGCTAAATTTCTTTTTTTTTTTTTTAATGATGTTTGATGGATATCAGAGTTATGTTAGCTCTTAATGAAATGAAATTGATAGCAGTCTAGTTTTTTTTGTTCACAAACTGGAATAGTTTCTAGAGCATGCAAATGATCCCAGTAAAATTTGAAAATTATAAAAACAATCTCTGTTTACATGTTACTTGAATGCCATTATTTCACACGCTTTCAAGTTCTTGGCTATTTACTTTTGTCTGTGTCAGTGCTTCTGTACTCCATTCTATCAGGTATGTTAATGGGACACCTGTTGAATGCCTGCTGTGTGTTAAGCATTTTGTTTGATGCTGTGCATACAGAAGGGAAGAATGAAAGACTATTAACCTTACCTCATGCATTAACAAGAGGGAAGTCCGTGTTTGTAGGGGGTAACAGAAAAATCCATCAGGAATACAGAAAGCAAAGTCACAAGGATGAAAGTGATTGAGCCTCTGAGGGATTGGTACAATGGCAAAGAATTCTTATGTCTAAAGTTTAGGTCTTCATTAGAAAGAATAATGAATCGGAAATAGAAGCTCCACTATGGATTCTTGCCAGTATGTAACTGTGTTTGATAAGGTGATGAGCACAGATTCATGTGTTGGAAAGTTTATTAACCTATCAGCATCAGCAGACTACACCAGGCAGTGGAATGATTAACATTGGAAAAAGGTAAACAATGCATTATTGTAACGTAGGATCCAAACAAAGGTTCAGTTGAAGAAAATAATATTTTTAAAATGTTGAGCTGTGTGTAGTACCATATTCCCTTCATAGTAACCCTCAGGAAGTTTGAAAATAGGATGCTCAAGAGTCCCAGGCCAGGCCAGGCTGTATTAGACGCCACTCTCAGAGCAAACACAAAACAATGATGAAAGGGAAAGGTAGACAGAAAACCAGGTTTGCTCTGTAGGAAATCTAGTTACTAATCAGATGCTGTGAATGGGATGAAATTGTGGGGAACTTCCGATTATCAAGTGTACTTGGAGTTGATAAAAATGTCTTTCTTTTTTACATTTATTTTTAGTTTTAGAGAATTTCTAACATGAATAGTGTATTTACATCATTTCCATCCCATTCTCTTCCTAATCCAACTCTTCCATGTACCCAACTCCTCCTTTTCTATTTCATGACATATTTAATTGTAGTTACACACACACACACACACACACACACACACACAGACTGTTGAATCCATTTTAGTGTTGCTAATATTATATGTCTGTTCAGGGCTGACCACTTGGGATTGGATAACATTTCTGTGGGCACATCCCTGAAGAAGGGTAAGTATTTCACTTTTATTATCACTTGATTCCCTGTAGCTCTTCATCTAGGAGTGGAATCTTGTGAGATCACCCCATCAATGCTTGGATATCAACTTGTGCTGTCCTTGAGCAAGGCTTTATGTGACCATATTTGCTAGATTTCATGGGTATAGCCTCCTGTCCTATGTAGAAGTCACCATGTAACAGAAGAGGTACTCACCCTGTCTGATACAGTCTATACACCCCTCTGTGATATTTACTGAGCATTGGGTATAGGGTTGCATTATAGATTCATCAGTTAAGGCTGGGTACTTTATGAGTTCTCAGTGTTTTGATAATTTATCCATTTCTATTGTAGTCTCTATTTCCTGTAAAAAGAATGTGATAACTTATACACTTAATACACACACACACACACACACACACACACACACACATACACACACATATAATATATATATATATATATATATATATATATATATATATATATACACACAGAATATATATAAATATATATAATATATATTATATATATTATATATTATGTGTGTGTTTGTGTGTGTGTGTGTGTGTGTAAATACAGAATTTAGTAAGGAAATATACTGTTTTAATAAAATATACTGTTTTAATAAAGTGATGGTCACCTCTGATGTCAAGAATCTCACCAGCTCCAAATAATTGGCTAGGTTTATACTAGGCATCAATTCCTTCCTACTGAGTGGTCCAGTTTAACAGCTATTGGTTACTTCTGAGATATACGTGCCACTATTATACCTTTGGGGATATCTTGCTAGGTCAGGTAGATAGGACTTTTAATTGCTCTTCTCCCTTGGTGGCTGTGTAGCACTTTCAACTGTTGAAGGGCTAGGCTCCATGTAAAAGATTTCCAGGTCACTTTCAGTTTGATTCCTTCAAACCCTGTATCCAAATGTGTGGTATCAAAAAATAGGTTCTTACCGTCAGTTTCTGGGAGACAAACAAGGGAAATGCAATATCCTCTATTATTTTGGAAGTCTCTTCAATTCCCCTGATAAACAATTGGAAAGGGGGATTCTCATGTCTGGCACTTGGCTTTTGTTAGATAGTCTATGTCTCTTTGGGGGATCATTCTGATCCAAAGTGCCGGGATTTTAAATTATTTATATACCTATATCTGTGCATATATTGTATATATGGTTTAAGTAAACATAAAACAATGTTTACTCTCCCTAATTTTCTTCATCCCTCCCTTGCTCATTCCTATTGCAGGTATCACTGAGCTTCTGCCACCATGGACCCTACCTAATCTTGTCTGAATACAATCATGCATTATGTAGCATCTTTTTCTGATTTGGTTTGGTCCACATATTTGTGAGAGTTAGTCCTAATTTTGCAAATTAGGATTTTTTGTTATTGATAATAGGCATCATCTAGTTTTATAGTTTGTGCAGTTGTATTAACGATGTTTTCCTAGTTGTCTCGTTGTTATTAAAATCATTGTAATACCTGTGTACTGCTGCAAAGTTAAGCTCTTCTATCTCTTAGGTGAATACTTAGTCACATAGTATTTGAGTCATATGAAGCACTGCACCCTTATGAAAGACAATCATTATTTTCCATAACAGTTGGCCAATTTTACCTTCCTACTGTCAATTCATGGGTATTTCAGTGGGTCCATATCCTCTATAGGTCTTGTTGATATCAGCCTCATAAAAATTGTGTTCCTAAATGGGCTATGATATTTAAGTTTTAAGTTTATTTTTTCTTAATACTTTTTTAATGTATTTGTTGAAGACTGCCTTGTTTACTTTTGTTAACTGTTTTGTCAAACCTTGAACATTTACTCTGGTTCCTTTTCCAGTTTTTAAACTTAATCGTGGGAAGGAGTGAAAGTGAAGTAGTGTGAAACAGGAAGCTTCATACTTCTTTAGAACTAAATGAACACAAGGAACTTTCTCATGAAGTCTCTTCTGTCCTGTCATGTTCTAGGAGGACAATGAAGCATTTAGCCATGATGTAGATTAGCTGCATGTAGTGACAAACACTGCTCATGTTTCTGTGCATACAAGTTCATGTTATATGGTATCATGATGGTGTGGGTTTATGAGAGCCTCAATTCCTTGCCCTTTCAAAAGTCTACAAAACAGGTATTGAGTCCTGCCTTCGCACTTATGGGTGTATATGTATATGTATGTGCATGTGTGTGTGTGTGTGTGTGTGTGTGTGTGTGTGTGTTGAAGAGCATTACATGCTATTCCACTGATTGTCCCAGAATTATAAACTTTTTGCTTCAGCTTCCTTAATAGTAAGATTACTAACATATACCACCAGACTTGGCTCTATGAAGTAACAACTGTTAAGAGCATATAACTATATGTGATACTCTACTTAAATGTATTTTTATATCTGTGGACAAACATTTTGTTTTAACTCAGCAGGCCAGATGCATTTGGAAGATAATTCTCAAACTTTAAAAGAAAATGTATTTATTTACATCAAATGCTGTAAAGCCCCTGCCTCACCAAGACCCTCCTGCATCCCCCTTCTCCTTCTCCTCTGAAAGGATGGGTCGCCTTGGGTTAAATCTCTTCAGGGTAGGCCCATACTCTCACTGAGGCCAGACAAGGCAGCCCTGTTGGGGAAGGGATATCACAACCAGGTGACAGCTTTAAGGATTTGTTCAGAGGCCCACATGGAGACTAGATGGAACTAGAAAATGTCATCCTGATACCTGAAGTAACCCAGACCTAAAAGGACATGCATTATAGGTACTCACTAATAAGTGGATATTAGTCATGAAGTACAGAATACCCATGATACACCCCACAGAACTTAAGAAGTTAAACAAGAAGAAGACCTAAGTGAGGATGCTTGAATCACACTTACAAAGGGGAACGAAATAGTCACTGGAGGCAGAGGGAGGAAAAAAAGTGGGTTGGGGAGGGAGGGAGGAAGAAAGGAATGGGGGAGAGAAAAATATGGAGTATGGAGAGACAAGAGAGAGAGACACACAGGGGGCTTGGATGGAAATCTGCAGCTTCTGTGGGGATGGGGTGGTAGGGGGAATCTATAGGAAGTCCCAGAGATCTGAGATCAGGGAGGATTCCAGGAGTCAATGCACCTGACCTTACCCAAAGTGACCAATAGTGGAGTCATGGAACCTGAGGAAGTCACTCCTATAGCTAGACAGGTTCACCGTGGAGGGATAAGGACACCAACATACCCACAAAACTTTTGACCCAAAATCTGTCCTGTCTAAAAGAAATGTAGGGACAATGATGGGGCAGAGACTGAAGAAATGACCAACCAATGACTACCCCAACTTGAGACCCACTCCATGGGCAAGCACCAAAACCTGACACTATTAATGATACTCTGTTATGCTTGCAGACATGACCCAAGCATAACTGTCTTTGAGAGGTTCTACCCAGAAGCTGACAGAAAATGATGCAGATACCCACAGCCAAACATTGGAAGGTGGTCAGAGACCCTTATAGAAGAGTTAGTGGAAGGATTGGGGTACCAAAGGCAATGGAGACCACACAGGAGAACCAACAGAGTCAACTAGTCTCAAATTCTTAAGCCAGAGCAAAGTGAATTTATCCGTAGGTCCAGCTTAACAGGAGATGTCAGCCTGTCATCAAGGAATGCAGACCAGTTCTTTTATCATTTAGGCCAGAAAGTATGCATGTACTGGATAGTTTTGTGTCAACTTGACACAGCTGGAGTTATCAGAGAGAAAGGAGCTTCAGTTGGGGAAATGCCTCCACAAGATCCAGCTGTAAGGCATTTTCTCAATTAGTGATCAAGGGGAGAGGTACCCTTGTGGGTGATGCAATCTCTGGGCTGGTAGTCTTGGGTTCTATAAGAGAGCAGGCTGAGCAAGGCAGGGAAAGCAAGCCAATAAAGAACATCCCTCCGTGGCTTCTCCATCAGCTCCTGCTTTCAGACCTGCTTGAGTTCCAGTTCTGACTTCCTTGGTGATGAACAGCAGTGTGGAACTGTAAGCCAAATAAAGCCTTTCCTCCCCAACTTGCTTCTTGGTCATGATGTTTTGTCCAGGAATAGAAACCCTGACTAAGACAAATTGGTACCAGTATAGTGGGGAATTCCTGTGACAACCTGACCATGTTTTGGGGAGGACTATGGAGGGACTTTGGAACTTTGGGCTAGAAGATCCATTTGGAGTTAAGAGCTCTGTGAGATATTGTGTAGGAGCTTGAAAGATAATGTTGAGAACAGTGCAGAAAGTGGATGCCGGGCTTGTGAAATTTCAGAGGGAAAATTAAAGACTCTTTCAGGGCCATTGCTATTTTAGAGTGTGAAGATTCTTTGGTTCTGGTTAGCTGGGGCTGGAGAATCAGCTGTGATTAACAAGATACCAGAACTACTAAAGCAAAAACTTTGCATTACTGGGACTATTGATCCTGGTTAGTTGGAGCTAAGAAATTAGCGGTGATTAAGAAGAGACCAGCATCATTGAGGTGACATCTTCTGGGAAGTGGTTTTTTGACTGGTTTTGAAGGCATGAAGGGGTCATGCAAAGGATTTGAGGCTTTGCACCATGAAGAGAGCCTATGAGAGGCTATTGTTAAAGCCAAGTTACAGTGGAAGATAGCAGCATTTTGGAGATGCCAGTACTATGAGGTGACTACCAAGAACAGCAGCAGCAGTGGAGTACAGGTGGCTGGACCCTAGAAGACAACGTGTGTACTACAAAGGGCATGGCTGGAGAAGTGACCCAAGCCCTTGGAGGAGCCTAGAAGATTGTGGGTTGGATTCCAGACATTGGATGGTTGGAGATTGATTTTTGCTTTTGATTGGGACTGTGCCCTGATATTTTTCCCTCTTGAAGGAAGTTTNAAAAATGCACCAGGTATTCAAAGAATGCTTTAAAACATGTCATGTTATAATTAAAGAAATATTTTTTTAAAAAAATAATTAAAGAAATAAAACTTAGATATGATACAGATTCCAGAATAAGCACATAGTAACTCAAGAGATATAACAAATTGATTCCAAACTTTTAACATGTAATATTTGAAATATGGTTCATTTTGACCAAGAAATTCAAACTAGGGAAATAGGTAGGTGTGGCAATTTTAAATTAAAATTAGTGTAATCTAAATAAACATTTTAATATATCCTAAAAAGGCAGCAGATTAAACATTGATAGGCTAGTAAAACCTGATCACAGTGAAGCCTGATCATTCATGGACTTAAATATTTTAGGTTACCTGAAAATAGCAAGACTTATTAAGAAAATAGTACTTACAATGGTATTGTAAGTTGTGGCAAGTTGTCAAATCATCTAATTTGTATCTGGTAGGAGAGGCCAGTGCAAGAGCAAAAGGAATCTGAGCAGTGGAAATGAAGTGGAAAAAAATCTCAGCCTCACCTCTGTGTGGGTGATTGACTGGGAAGGGTTGTGGTGAGACTATGAAAGGATGGGTATACTTGGGTAGATCTCCACATTATACGCACTGTGAGTCTCCTTGAACTGCAAAGCCCAAGGATGTGTGTTTACTTGCATTATCTCAGTAACAGAGAGAAAGAGAACTAAATTGTGGAAAAGCATTTTCATACGTAAAGGCAAATTTGGTCTAATTGTATAATTCTCCAATTTTAGAAAGCAGGCCAATGAGGTGGGATTTTTTGTTGTTGCTTTTGTTGTTGTTGTTGTATTTTGTTTTGTTTTTTGTTTTTCGAGACAGGCTTTCTCTGTGTAGCTCTGGCTGTCCTGGAACTCACTCTGTAGACCAGGCTGGCCTCGAACTCAGAAATCCACCTGCCTCTGCCCCACCCCCACCCCCCAATGCTGGGATTAAAGACTTGCGGCATTTTGTTGTATTTTTTAACTTTTAAACATGACATGAAGTGTTAATGCATGTTACTAAGCAACATTAACTTTGAAATTATAAAAGTGAGTTAATGCTCAGGAAACCAACTGACCCAAATTTTTTATCCTTTTGGAATTTCACAAATGATTAAAAACAGAAATCTCTTACTCATCAGCAAACTCCACCCAATATACAGAGCTAAAATAATCTATTTCATATTGAAATGGTCTCAAACATGAGTCATGTTTATTTAATATATTTGTTGTTAGATACTCACATAAAATTGGCAACAGTTTATTGGCCCTTTTATTACCATCTGGGGATAGTAGCATTGAATGCATAACACTAGAGAGCCCAGTGAGTGGGGCTGGGAAGGAGCTGGTCATTGAACTGAGGGCCAGGACATACTAGGCAAGCTCCCTGGCACTGAGCTATCTCCCAGCCTGTTGGATTTTAACTTGAGATAGAGTCTTTCTCAGCTGCAAAGCCCAGTATTCAACTCCTGATCCTGCTGCCCTGATCCTCTGGAACTGGAATCTCAGGCACGAAGCTCTGTACCAACAAAAAGCAGTTTATAAAACTGAGCTTGTGCTCTACAACCAAAGATTTAATTATATAATATTTCAAGTATATAATGCAATATAAATAAAAACTACCAAATGGAAGTAATTTCATCTTAAAATTGAAAGCTTTTTAATATTTTCAATTTTAGAATCTCAACTAAAGTACTTTGAACAATCATCCATTCAATGTTTGTACAAATGGATGTACAAACATTGTACAGTCATTCAATAACAATTTGAAGCAGAGCCCTTTGCCCCTCAAGACAACTAGAACAAAATTTTTGTAAGTACATTAATTTTTTTCCCCCTTGGTTAAACAGTACAGAAGGAAAATACTAGAGATCCAATGTTAGAGGCAATTTAGAGGCAAAAGGCCAAAAAAGCTTCTAAAAAGAATGCAATGACTTCTCTAAGGAGAGCTTTAGAGTAAGCAAATATTAGAGATTACCCAGTGAATAAATACACACACACACACACACACACACACACAAATGCACACAAATAAATTTTAATTTAAAAAAGTCTCTGTCAATGTTGCATGTTAAAAATAAGAAAATGCCACAAGCAATATAAAGATTGGCTTGAAATTCAGTTTTAATACCAAGAAAACAATAGTTAGTAGAGGCACAAATGCTGCACTGTCAGCTGATGTTGCCCCAAACCTACAGCTGTACAGTTGCAGCATAAATTACAAGTGCTGCAGTCACCCCCATACATTACCTCTAGATCCACTGCATATCCTGGCAGTATTCACTGTACCATGGCGTTGAACTTCTTTGGTATTACTGGCACATACTAATCATACCAAAACAAGAAAAGACTTTGACTGTAAGGGAGCATCATGTGTAAGCCCCAGGTCTTCATGATGGAGATATGCATATTCTAAGAGCTCCAGGGCTGGCTAGCCTGGGAAACTGGAAACCTTCTTCACTGTACCTATCATCAAAGGAATGTAGAAGAAGGTGAGGGAAAAAGACACTGAACGTTCTGCTTTGACTTCTGCATAGATGTGCATGGAGACTCTCACACACATGATATAGCAGATATATAGTACATAGATTGGGGCAAATTTGTTTGTATTGGTTAAAGATTTAAATGTTTAGCTGGTGGTTAATTATTGTACTACTAATCAACAGGTACTATGAGTACATGCCAGTCCTTCATAGTCATAAACAAATATCAACTGGAAATGGCACTATTTTTTAGCGACTTGACCATGCAAGTTTTTGTCAGAAAACATGAAGAGGATGATTTTCTGTACCACACAACAGGTCAACAACTCAGCCTTGGTTGTTTTCTTTGTTGGTTGTTGTTGTTGTCTCAAGTCAAGATGGAAATTATTCTAAACATGTTAAGAGAGTGACTCAGCCATGTGGCCCATGTTAAATGTCTAAGCAAATACATTTTTGTCTAGACCTGATAACATTGTCAGTGACTTCCTGATTATGAGGCACAACAGTACCTCAGACCTCTGTCAGCTCTGAGGAAATCTTCATTTTTCAAAGCCCCTTCACTCAATTGAGTCTGATTTTATGGAACCTGCTTTTGTCAGTGTTTAGTCTGTACTGGTTCTTCCTTCCTGCTTCTGTTGCTTTACTTTTTCCTGATGCATTAGTACAAATATTAACTGCCTTACATTATTCAGACAGCCTTATGCCACATCCTTTGACATCAAATCCAAGCTCCTCTGTGCCTCCTCTCCACGTATTCAGAGTCTATGCTGTTACCTTATAATGTCCATCTTCTGGGATTGTGGACCATCTTTAGTGTACATATCACCTGTGTAGACATACTCGAATCTTCGGAAGATCAAATGTCTCTCAGGAGCCTTAAGAACCTGTGTAGTTCACAATAATGTGTTCACCTCATTGTTATAGCTCAATAGCTCCAATTTTTATTTCTAAAATACAACATATAATTATACTCAGTGTTAACAGATTCTAAATACATTTTATAAGAGTAACATTATGTGGAAACACTCATATATTCATTTGATATGAAATAATACAATCTTAAGTTAAAGTTTTGTGTGTTTACCATTTTTAATCATTAACAAAAATTATTTCAGATTGAAATCTAAATATTTATTTATAAAGAAACTCCAATTATCTATATAACATTAAAGTTCATAATTTACTAGTCTCATTTTATACATGAAAAATTATTAGTAGCGAGTATTTTCAGATAAAATTTTAAAATAAAATTTCTACTTTTTAAACCAATGTGGTTTCAAAAGCAAAAAATATAGTGAAACTTAAAATGACAAGCCATGGCATAGAAATTATTGAAGAAATGCCTATTAATAGCAGACGATGGTATAAGATAAACCAATACCTATGATATAATTTATTAAAAACATTGCCAATATCTTTCTTTTAAAATACATTAGTCAGGGCTAACAAATAGTGGAAAGAAAGCACATATACACATGCATGTGCCTGACACACATAGAGTATACACTTAACATACTTAAAATGCTTTTTACCATAATGCAACATAATAATAATTTCAGTTGTTTCAAGTACATTAATGGGAATTTTTTAACATAAAAAACTGTTGAAAGGAAAATAAAATCAATTAGTATGCATATATATATATATATATATATATATATATATATATATGCTTGATTTATATTTAATGAGGGATTCTGTTTTTGCTTTTCTCTAGAATTTACCAGCCCCTTTAGAAAATTGCTATTGTTTTTTTTCTAAGCTTCAGTTTCTATCTTAACTTGAATAATTTCTATCAACCAAAATTGTCATCTGTTGCTGAGAATTAAAGCTGTTCAGAGGATTTTTATCTCAACAGCATTTTAACCACTTCATCCACTAGTACCTGTGACTCAGTTTCTGTATATAGAACTTTAGGGACCAGTTAATGACCCAGGCAGTTTTAACACTTTATACCTTAGCTTGTACTTCCATGTTCTGGTCTGCCTAAAGTGTGCTATATTCTATGCCATAAGCTATAAACACTCTGCCTATCTTTTGTAAGATAATGTATCCAATTACACAAATAATGATTTCCCATTCATGAGACTTTGTAATCTACATCATTATTAAGTCTTACCTTTGGTAGTTTGTGTTCTAGGTAGCAATGGTGGTAGGGAGTAGTGAAGAAATACTGTAATTCTACAGACTGAAAGCATTGCTCAGTTGAAAGGAATATTTGCTGCATGAGTGTGAGGACCTGGGTTTGAATGCCTAGCACCCATGTAACAAGCTGGATGTGGCAATGTGGCACATGCCTGTAACTCCAGCACTGTGGGAAGTGGAAATGGGAGGGGCTTGGAGTTTGCTGGCTGCCCATTTGCCCCACATTCAGTGAGAGTCTCTGTCCTAGGGAATTAAGGGAGAGTAGTTCAACAGAACACTTCAGAAAACCTAACATGTTTCCCGAGCAGACACTACTCACAGCTCATTTACACATACATTCCCACACAGCACATTCACACACACGCACACACCCACACTTACTCACATGCAAACACATTAAAATATGATTCTGCATTTGTATGAGAACAGTGTTATAATTACTCTATGGAATTTTTAATACTTAATGCCTCATACTCTAATCTTGTTCCTTTCAAATTTGTAAAAGTGTATGCAATTTCCATATGAATATTAGAATCACTACTTAATTTGTAAAACTAATCTCAATTTTAAAAATTTCTAGGCCTAATATGTTGTGATTTAATTTATTCCTCAGACTTTTCAAGGCTAACAGTGAAATTTATACTTTCTGTGTAGAGTTTGATTTCTAGAACCAACTAAGAGAACTCCTGAGAATTGACCTCTGACCCTCACATATTGACACTCATACTCCGACACTCACACTCTCCCTCTGTCCCCATCCTCCTCTTTCTCTCTCCCCCTCTCTCATGCACACAAATAAATAAAATGTTTAAAGTCTCCAGCAGTGAATTTAGCACAGACACATGACTGAAGTCCTGCAGAAAAGCATGAACTCTATGATCCCATGCCTGAAGAATTCTGACTCAAAAGGAATTTTTGAAGTTTAAGGTCAAAGAAGGGTGTTAACTATTAAAGCAGAACGTGCCTGGAATCTTACAAGGGCTTCCAACAGACTTCTGATATGCTATTTCTTTCTTGGCTTTGTGCCTTACATGTACTTGGATATGAAAACAATGATTTAAACATTTGTAATTACAGAAAGACAATATAGCTAAGTTTTTAAAGATGCATAATTGTTATTATTATTAAAGTGATTTAATTATTATTGAAAAGTTAGTAACAGTAACAACATGGCATAGATGCCTATAATCTCTAACTTCTGGAAGGTTTTCCCTTCAAGTGCTTTCTTGCACTGCATAATGAGATGCTGGTCCAAGAGAGCCAGGCTGGGATATAGCTCAGTAATAAACCATGTGACCTGAGAGTGTAATACACGTTCCCACTGGTAGTTAGAGAAAAAGATGTGCAATGAAAATTTAAGAGATACAGATGTGCTTTGAAAACAAAAGGATGTGTAATTTGATATTGATAATCAAATGGTTATATTTTATAATATGGCCCCTGCTTATGTTTACTTTTAATTAAAATAACACAATCCTTTTGCAAATCGTACTTGAAACAGCTAAACCTATACAGAAATAAAATAAAATACACCAAACCATTTTTATGTAGCAAGATTGACTGGGTTTAAACTGTGAGTATTTCTGAGGCAAACTTGATTCCAAGGTCTTAGTGAAGAAAAAGATGAAATGCTGTTTCTCTCACTTGTTACTCCCACAGAATCTCAAGATTCATCAATCAGAATGAGAGGATCTGAGCTATTTTCTAATGAAAAATGTGAATATTTCATTTTAGTATTTATGTTCATTGTTAGTATATAAAAAAGTTAATGGCTAATGGTGAAATTGTTTATTTAACCTGCTTATTTTGGATTAACCATGACAGTAAATATGTAGGTAGAATTTCTATATGGATATTAGTTACCTATGATAAAGTATACTTGAAGCTTTTTTCATATTGACAAAATGTAAGATACTATGAAGATGCCCTATATGCACTATTGCCTATACTTAAAGTGATTACATTTTGCCACTGCAAATTCTTTGTAATTTCATTAGTTATATTTTTAATTTATTTTGATCCTGTTTCAATGAAGTTGCAGATTTGAAAGATTCTTTTTGTTCTTAGCATTACAAGTACATGGTTGACATCAATATTGACTTAAAAATAATCTTTTAAATTCTTTCTCTTTAAAATCTCATTAAAACAAAAAAAAAGACTCACATCAGTGAATAATGTTTACTTTTAGGACATTTTCTTACTTCTCTTAGAAATCAATTTATAAAACTGTTTTTAGGCAATTCTGAAAGTGAAAACTTTAAATTAAATATAAAAAATTAAACTTGAAAAAAACAATTAGAGCATGATGCATCTTAAATCTGTATTAAATGCCCTTTCTATTAAATACTACCTCATTTTTTTTTTGAAAAGTAGTGTGCAACTCCTTTGTCTGGTTTCTTATGTATGGAAGTAAAGTGCCGCTGAGCACCTTTACTGAGCCTTACTGTTCTGTGGATAGAATGTGCAGAATTCCCTGTTAGCGATCACATAGTCTATATATACTCTGCACCCTGCAGGCATTTCTTAAGATAATTGAGACATAGCTTTTGTTCATTTGGCAATGAACCATGCCCCAGATAATCCTGGTGACTATTTCTTAGCCTAGACAATGTTGAAGACACCCATTCTTCTTGTGATATATTTTTTCATTAAATCTTGCACACACAAGAAAGAAAATAAATCCAATAGTGAAAATAATCTGGTAAGAGTTGACTAAAGAAAAGTTGTGCTGAAAATGAACAAATGCAAAACACATTTTATTGGTAAAATTAAATTTTAATGTTGGCTTCTGGATTGTGTTTCTTTAGATTCCTACCAGCAGTCTCAATGTTGTTCATGCACCTTGTACAGACAGCTGGAATATTCTCAGGTCTCCTATTCTGAGTGTGTGTCCTTTTCATTGCCTAGTGCTACGCTCTTTAATGCATTTGATGTTCTGAGCCTACAGTTCGAGTCCTCGTATTTTAAACTCTGGGCTAGTTGATTGCCTTGTATATAAATCTTTTGTTGAGATGTTTGATCCGTTGTGAAATTCAAAATAGACAAACAGCACTGAAATGACTTTCCTTTGCTCCATCCTTTGAACATGTTTAATTCCATTCTCCCTTATTTACAATGTTTTTCTTTAATACTTCATTTCTTTCGTTCTGTTCTGAAGGGTTGCACTGCTTTCATATATATATACTTTATATTATAATTTATATACTGACTATATTTTATGTATTTATATATTATATAAATATATGACACATGTCCTATAATCTTTTCATTTTTAATTTAAAATTAATTTTTAAACATAAAGGTATGTTTTAAAATCATATCAACTATTCACTTATTAAATTCTTTCTTTAAAATTTTTGTGTAAAATATAATTTAATGCAGCAGTTTTTGTTGTATGTAATATTCATCAACCCCTGACATGTTATCTGATTACATGGAGCTTATGTATGTGCTTATGCAAGTGTTGTATCTGATCTGTCCAGTGATATGAGCTATATGTAAGGGTGTGAATATGTGTGTTCAGAAATTGTATGTTAATATTGTTCTGGATAGATGCAGGTGCTTGTCAAACAAGTATAGAATAGAGTGTTGTTCTATGACTGGTGCAAATATACAGATAATTCTGATTTTATCCCAAGTTATTTTTCTATTTCTTTATAACAATGATGGCATAAATACCTGTGCATCTTTATATGAATATGTAAATGAAGATACCATAATGCAGCCTATCACTTTGTATCCACTTTCTCTATGATAGGCATACACTCATTCAACTGTATCTCCAACCCTAATAAAAAATCTTGTTGAATATTTTTAAATTTAAATTAAATGTATTAATTGTGAACCATGAAGTGTTCTGACATGTATATACAAATACTGTTTAAATTATGTATTTTTGAGAGTTCTTAAGGTTATGAGCCTGGGGTTATTTTCTTACCATGGTGATCAATATTGTAAAATCATCTGGCACTGGATTTTCTCTGCTTGGTATTTTACATAACTTCATTATTTTATTGTGTTTGAGTTGCAGTCCCTGTTGCCACTGTATCATGTTTCTCTCTGCATTTATCAATGGCTGAGTACTTGTTTCCTATCCTGACTGTGTGGAGTGTGGTAGACATGGCACTCCAGACATCTCTCAAAGATTCCTTCCTTTGGATCCTTACCCAGTGTGACTGCTGTCGTTCAATACTAATTTCAGTTTACTCACAGATTTCCATGCTGTTTTCATTTCTGCTAAAAGTGTATATTAAGCCTTTTTCTCCACCCCTCCCCAGTGTTTGTCTTTTTGACAATGCTTATTCTAACTGAAATGAAAGGGATTTGTATCCTGGTTTTAATTGTTTTAATTTTGATTTCCTTGATAATTTTTTTTTTACATTTTTTATTTGCCTATTGGCCAATGAATGTGTTTTTTATTCTTTTTATTTTTATTTTATCTGTGTGGGTGGTTTTCCTGCATGTATTTATCTATACCACATGCATACAGTGCCTGCCAAGGCCAAACGAGAGCATTAAATTCCATAGGACAGGAATTACAGATTATTGTAAGCAACGTGTGTGTGCAGGGAAGGAAACACAGGTATTCTGGATGATCAGCCAATGCTCATCACCACTGAAATGTCTCTCAGCCCTCATTTTAAGTTTTCAAAGAATGATTATTTAGTTCTATGCCCAATTTTTGTCCAATTTGGTGTTTACTGCTGATCTGCAGGAGTTCCTTATTTTGCTTGCCAACAGTAGCCATTCTGTCGGTTGTCTTTTTTCTCTGGTCTCCACTTGCTTTGCTGAGCAGAAACTTCTGCTTCAGTGTAATCGATTTTCTTTTCCTTTGTTGTAAATGTAAACATTGTTTTGTGCTTTTTTTTAATATTCTTTTTAAAAATTATCTTTAATCATTTTTTACACTCCAGTCACTATCCCCCTCCCAGTCTGCCCTCTGACAGTTCCTAATCCTGTTCTTCCTCCCACCCACTCCAGAGGATGCCCCACCACTTCCCAACCTGACCCCACCCCACCCCAATCTGCCAGACCTCTCCACTCGCTGGAGTTATTTCCTCAGAGGAAGGGATGAAATGAGAGCCATCCCCAAACTTTATGAATGCTTGGCTTGGCCTGAGCGTTTCTATCTATCCCTATGCCTAGATCAGGAAGGTTCCAGCCTCTGTACAATCTAATCTTCTGCAAACCTGGACCTTTGAAGGCATCAGCTTCTAGCCTCCTTCTGCCACCCTACTCCTAGACTGTATCAGCCTCTGAGGCCAAGACTTAACAGCTGAATAAACTCACCCTTGCTCGCTCTTTCTGAAGTCTGGTTGGCCAATTCAACTCAGCTGGCTCTGGCTGAAACTCTTCTCCAAGATGACTGAATCAAATTGGCTTCTCTTGGTTTTGGACTAGTTGCTCTGCTTTGAAAGACTGTCTCTGAACTCCATGAACTGAACTGCTCAGAACACAGCTGCTCTGCTCTGAACTGTTCTCAATTGAACTGCAACGAAGTGAACTTTATCTCCCTTAGCTATTTTTTAAGTACCCTTTCTTTAGTGTCTGTTCTAGTGAGAGTTGAATTGATCCTTTCTCTGACTCATCTATCAAATCCTTCTCTGCCTGCCCCTTAATTAGACTTCATTTGTTTGGGATTAAAGGTGTGTATACTAAAGGTGTGTCTGTGTTGTAGCCAGAGGGATAAAGTGTGTGGTGTGCCTGAATTCTAGCCAGATCATATCTTTTACATATGATTCCTTTTGGAGCATCTATGTTGCTGGCTTAAAATTCTTCTACACATTTTTATACATTTTTTTCAATTAAAATTTTTCTATAAAATATATTCTGATTATAGTTTCTCTTCCTAAACTCTTCCAAGATCCTTCCCACCTCTCTGACATTTTGTAGACTTTTTTGTCTCATATTGCTTTGGGCTGCCACCCCCAGCCCCTTACTGTGTCTCCTTTCCTTTTCCCTGTGCTTTTGCTGTCTTATCACCACCACCACTATCAAATCACAATATTCAGAAACATTTCTATCATCATTTCTTCTAGAGTTTTCATTATTGCTCTCACAATTAAGTACTCCATGACTTGGAGTTAATTTGTGTCGCTGGTAGGATAAAGATCTGGTTTCGTTCTTTTGTGGGGGCATCAAGTTTACCTAGCACCATACAAATTATATAATTACTGGAATTATAAAGAGCATCCTTGGGTGTTTTACGTTGCCTGTCTTGCTGTGCCCCAAGTCAAAGGCTGTGTTGTAAATCATGAGCTTACTCGGCTGACACTCAATTTATATCATAGCCAAAAGTCAACTTGAATTTTAGAGTAACCACTGAATGTACAGTGTAAATTGATAACCTGCTTCCCTGGAAGTCTCTTACTTCATGCAGCCCAATATATAGAATCTCTTGATTTATAGTTTATATCCTAGAAAACTCATCTTCGTATGCCCTCAGGAAACATTGAGCAATGCATGGGGCTCTCTGCGTTTGTCTGTCTTCAGCATCCTGTTGTTGGATATGTAGTTAGTTACTTAGTTAACTTACTTAGTTTGATTCATCATGAGCTTCTCAATACTAGGTAGGAAAGCCATCATTAGTTTGTGTTTATCATAATGAATCAAGCTTTATCCGCTCACTTACTCTTGTGCCTTACTAAAGTTTAATTAGGGAGGGAAGTTTTAGAAACCAGAGACATTTATGTATATTTCTTTGGTAAAATCCTTAGGAATTTTAAATCTTAGATGAAATTGATAAATCCAGATATGTCTATATCCTCTGCCAAATTGTCTCCTAGAATGAATGGGACAACCTGTACTTCCAGCAATGTTTCTTAAACTTTTCCTGCCGACTACACTTCTCAACCAAGGCATTTTCATATAATCCTGCTTATGTTGGTATATAAAATAGGTCTACTAATGAAATATGCATAATAAATCGTAATTGCTTTTAAAGTAATTATTAGGAAAACATAGTTTTGCCATGGGCAAGAGCATCTATTTATAGACAAATATCTAATATGATGTTTGTCTTTATGTGACGTGTTAGCATGTGCAAGGCTAAGGCAGGAGGATTGCCGTAAAACTAGGCCAGTCTGTGCTACACTGTGCAACCTGTCTCTTAAATAAATGACCAAATAAATAAATCTTAGCTGAACATTGCTATTGAAGAGCATATATAGCATAGAGCATCACTGTTTCTCAAAATTTGGTCACTACTTTTATAATTCTCAAACATGTCATTTCACATAAATGCACAGTAAAGTTGCAGAGTATGGTTAAAGACATTTCAGAAATTGCTAGAAATTTTGTTTTAATTCCAAGCCAAAATATAGTAGGTTTTTAAAAAGAAACTCAGCAACTGAAACTACAGTTTTTAAAATCCAACATTGTAATAATATTGACAGATTATGTAGCAGAAATTTGGTATGTTTGTTGAACACATGGCATTGTCATAACATAACAACCTCAGATATGAGTAGAAGTATTTGAGACAGTATTAATTGGCTTTGTGCCCTCTGGTGGGTTGTAAAGTACCAAGCGTGGATATTGTATTCAAAACCAAGACTGCTGTGGATTCAAACAGTGCAGGGAAAGTGAGCACTTTCCGAAACCCCTTGTATTCATTATGAGCTTGACTTTGAATTAAATTTTGGTTGTTATGAATTCAGAACCCTCTTCTTGCCAAATTTTCAGTTCCTACATTTAGTAAGAGCCAATAATGTTAGAAGGAGTCCTAGAGTATTCATGTCTATGTCTACACTAAACCCTTCTAATCATTTATTTATCAGCACTATGTGGTGTATTTAACTGCTTGCTAGTTCTTAGTAGGTGATGTTACACATGTTTACATTCCATTGTTAGGCCAGTCTTCTATCAGTTCTCTCTTCTTGTTCCATGAGCTTTCCTGTAACACGCCAGCTCTGCATGTGTCTGTGGAGAGGATTCTACAGCACTCTATTTCATCTTGTTCTCCTGATGTTTATGTGTTAAGATTTCTACAGTTTTATATGTTAAGAACTTATATTAGGATTGCCTATCTCACTTCACTGGAAGAAGAGGCCCTTGGTCCTGTGGAGGCTCGATACCCCAGTGTAGGGAAATGCTAGGGTGGTGAGGCCAGAATGGGTAGATAAACAGAAAGGGAGATAACATTTGAAATGGAAATAAATAAAATAACCAAATAAAAAAGAAGAAAAGGAGGAGGAGGGAAGAAGGAAGAAGGAAGAAGGAAGAAGGAAGAAGGAAGAAGGAAGAAGGAAGAAGAAGAAGAAGAAGAAGAAGAAGAAGAAGAAGAAGAAGAAGAAGAAGAAGAAGAAGAAGAAGACATCATTCTAGGCTGTGGCAGTTGTGCTGCCAACTGTCCTGGTCAAATAGCAGCCCTGTTACTACAGTTTGGAGTCACAGAAGTGTAATTTGTTACAGTGATGGCTGGAGAGCCTATGTGGAAACCAGACTTTGATGTGGCTAATGGAAACTAACCAAGCAGATAGAAACAGAAATCTTTCACAGTCCTTCATTGATCCTTAACTGAGAGGGTAAAAGAAACACCTATGAAAACTATTAACAGCACTCCTAATATTAGAAAATGAATGCATAGTAATTATTTCTGTTCAAATAAGGGAAGACAGCAGTAGCATATTTACTTTTTAGGTTTGCTAGGAACCTTATAGTTGTGAAATTATTCAAGATATAAAATGAAGTTTTTTATTTAGACTTGACATCTGTCAGTTTTAAATGAGGAAACAGATGTTAACTCTCTGCTTTCTGTAATATAATTTTCTATATGTATTTAATTGTATTTATTTAGTTTTAGAAACATGATATTGAAGCTTCAGTATACCTAACTTGTAATCAAATTAGCAGAGCAGGGTGCTATAGAAATCCCCCTTATTAAGCCTTGGCTAGTTTAATATTTGGAAAGTTTTAAGCAAACATAAGTATTCTCCCAAAATAATTAAGTAAAATTTTAAGTTTATTGATTGTACAGTTTCTTTAATTAGAATAAAAAAACTCCCACAAGTACAGGACATTTCTTTTTTACCAGTTATTCTACATCTTTTAAATTAAAACTTAAATTTAAAAATTGAGATCACATCTGCATTCAATTGGACACTAGAATAATAGAACTTTTTCACAAATAAAATAAAATAAACTACATACATTTAAACAAACATGTCAATTGGTTCCCTTCAGCACACTTCAGTGACTTTTTATCTATTATAGCATCGTAAACTACACATGGGGGTAAGATATTCTTATATTCTAACTCTTAGACTACTAAAGCATGAGAATCTCAGATTCAAGCCCCAACTACCTTACATAGCGAGGCCCAGCTGGCTCCTTAGCCTGTCCCCACAGTGAGGTGAAGCAGAATCTTATCTCAGTACTGTGTGTGCGTCCACTGCTAATACTGCTCATTGTATATGTGCACTTATCTTTTTATGTGCAGTTGGGTTCTCATGTGGCCTCTATCTTCTACTAGATTTCTAGCTCTGTTCTGCTTTGTGGTTCTTCCATTCTCTCTCTCTCTCTCTCTCTCTCTCTCTCTCTCTCTCTCTCTCTCTCTCTCTCNTGTGTGTGTGTGTGTGTGTGTGTGTGTGTTTTCATGATACTAGCCAATTGAGAAAACTAGATTTTGGCAGCTCCAAAACTAGCAATGAAGTGTAGACAAGACTGCATTTGGGGTAATTGTATACCATCCTTCATTAATGTATGGTTTTATTTTCTACAACTATCACTGAGTTCCTACTTTTTAAGCTTTTGAGTTTAATGGGCCAATCATATTTGATTTGTGACACTATAAAATTTTGCAGCTGATCTATAAAACACCACATGGATAAAATGCCGATACATTTGACATGCAAGATCTACTCTCTTTGTTGTAGGACTTCATTGTGAATCACACAGTAGGGAGGATATCATCTGTAGTTCTTCCCTTCAAAAACATTTAACAAGAGAGAAAGAGGGTCTGTGTTTTGTCAAGCTTGTTGTAAAACAACTGCTCTGTGGCACACAGGTGGAAGTGCCAGAGAAGCATTTGGAAGCACAGCTGCCTTTTTAAAATCATCCCTTTCTTCGACTTGATTTTGAAAGATTATTATATTTCCCAATAATGTTTCCTCTTTAAATATAGCACCTTACTAACCACAGTACCAGCACGACATATTTTTCTTTTAAACTGTTTCTTTTGCAATTTCTAACTAAGAATAGTGTAACGTCAGAGACTTTTATCAGTTTGGTCCCTGTTCTTAGTCTATAACAATACCCGTTTTCCTTCTGCATGCTGTATATTACCTATTCAGTGTCATGCCTGCTTTAGTTCCCACTGAACTTTATAGATCTGTTTCATGAGACATCAATTATTTATCTAAATTTTATTACCTCTACACCTAAAATTCTGTTTTGCATTTTAACCTTATGTTTATTCATTCATAAATCCTAGCCTCTTGGAATTTAGAACCTGTTTGTACCCCACTAGCCGCTATTTCTACCTTCTTTTTATGCACAAGAAATAGTTGGTTGTGCAGCCACATGAATGTATGTATTCACACATGCACAAATATTCCATAGTACTGTGGGTGCAAGGGTGGTTGATGGGACCATGGAAACATTCCACATTCCTGTGAACTCAGGCTACTAAGCACACAATAGTAATAATCCACTATAATTTCTCTCTGTGAGCATTCAGGATGCTTGGGCACACACAAAAGTACTTAGCCTGTACTTACACAAACAAGGTAATATGTGCTGTGAAACTAGTAACTGACAGAGATGTAAACAATTCATAATGCTAAGGAAAAAGTGTGAGTGTATAGTAGAATATCTAAAGAAAGAGTTGAAATCAGATACAGCTCTACTTGAAAAGAGATGGTGCTACTAAGGAAATCATGAAGAATGTTAATTACAAGAATGGTAATTGCATGTCAGGACTCAGGACGTGATATTCCCAGACATTTTGATTTTGAGGTCTTGGGTCTGGAATTCAAGTCCATGTTGAGATTGTGAGAAATGTGACATTCTGCCTAACATAACCCATTTGTAAGTTACCCAATGAGTTTGTTCCTCCCTACCACACCCATATGTTCAAGACGACGGAAAGGAAGCCCTGCTGAAGTTTCCAGCAAGGCTAGAATAGGTTTATTTTAGTGCAAGTCTTTTGCTGGGTCTATGGAAAGTAGGCGTGCTTAATGAAAAGGTTGGTCTTGATTCTTAAACAGCCAAGGTTCCTCTACCCTCTTAAAGACCACTGACTAATATTGCCTATGGGATTTCTCTACCACTATTGTCTTATTCTGATTAATACACTGTTCAGTGCCTGTTCCTGAATTTCCTATTACAAGGGGCTTTCTCTAATACATTATGAAGTCTTAGATATAAATTGAATATTAATTTTCTATTTAGTACAAATTTATGTTTGTGTGTGTAGTTTTCAATTGTTTTCCACTTCAGCTTAATTTTAAACAGTATTTGTGATGTATGCATGTGTGTACATGTGTGTGGTTGTGGGCACTTGCCTGTATTGGTATATTCATCCATGTAAGTATATGTGGAGGCCAGAAGTTGAAATATATTCCTCAGTCTCTCATCTGCCTTCTATTCTGAGCTAGAGTGTCTCACTAAGTTTGTTAACTCATTATTTACACTGCACTGGCTGTCCATAAAGTCTCAGGGAATACTTGTGTCTGTTTCTAAGCACAGGAATTGCAGGTGTGTGCTGCCATCACATGACTAGTGCTTGGGAACTTGGACTCCTGTGAGTTCAGGGATTGGGCTACATCTTCTTCCAGGGCAGCCTGACATACAAAATGATACTGTTTCAAAAGAACAAAACTAAATAGACCATCCCTGATGCTTTAGGAAACCTCATATTGACACTTTATCTTTCACCTATTAAAATGAAGAGAACATTTATGCAAATTCTTGTATCTTGGTGTTTTCACATAAAAATGATCAGTATACTAACACTTTGCATTAGCTCTACACTTACAGGATTTGTCAAAATATTTTATTATGCAGTGATTAATTAAATTCAGCAGCTTGATCTGTTCTTGATATAGCTAGGATGTTGCTGCAGTTTAATCTTTTCCCCCATATAAACCATTTGCAGAATTACTCCCTGTATTAGATATACCCTAAAACAAGGAGAAGATAGCTAGATAACTAGGCTGCTCTTCCATCCTGGATCAATAGAAATATGCAGGATGTACTGTACTAAGTAGTTATCTTTAGTTGTGACAGTTCATATATTATTTTTTTTTTCTTTTTGACAGTTCCTCATCTGGATTAACAAAATATTACATGTGACTCATCCAAGGCTTTTTTTTTAACCGATTTAACATTTTATTCCACCTTCTTCTAAAAATAGAAGAAGCAGCTGAGTAAGACAGACACAGATACTTCCATTCAACCATTGGACTGAAGTCAAGGACCCCTGTGGTTGAAGTAGGGAAAAGCTGGAAGAAGGTGAGGAGGAGGAGGGTGACCCTGTAGGAAGACCAGCAGTCTCAATTAACCAGGACCCCTAATAGCTCTCAGACACTGAGCCACCAACCAGGCAGCATACACTAGCTGGCACAATTCCCTGGACCCATATACAGCAGAGGACTGCCTGATCTGGCCTCAATGGGAAAGGACACACCTAATCCTCGAGAGACTTGATGCTCCAGGGAGTAGGGAGGCCTGGGAGAGATGGCGAACATCCTCTTAGAGAAAAGGGAGACTAGGAATGAGATAAGGAACTTTGGAAGTGAGACCCAGAGGGGAGAAATGGCTGAACTGTAAAAATACAAAAGTTAAAAAAAAAAAGAACTGGGCCATTATACCTGTGACTAAAACAGTCAAAAGTATTTTTCATTAATGAGAGAAAAACAGCATAGTAAAAACTAATACGCCAGACATTTTGGTTTCAGGGGTATAATAAAGAAAGATGAAATTATAGGCAGCCATCAGATGCATGATTGTGGAAGAGTTCTCTGAGTAGATATGCATAACAGAAGAGCTGAACCACTAAGA